>CM077345.1:87681165-88281165 GCA_039655645.1 Ammopiptanthus mongolicus
TACTGGAGAAAAACATCCACGAGCACACATATGATATATCCTCTTAAGTAGACCATATAAATGGGCTGGGCCAATTCAATTCAAGGAACAAATCTTACTCAATATATAGGTCCATGCCTCAGTTTTTTTGGGTTAAAAAGCCCGTGCCTCAGTTTACTTTTGGATAAATGGGCTATTATGTCTAGTTCAATCTTAAGAAACAAAAGGGTGTTGACAAAGGGTCCATTCAATAATCCGCATGGGTGGCGGAGAAAAAACTATATGGGTTTCTTCCGTAGAGGATATCCTTATATTTATATATATCTATATATATATATTTATATATATATATATATTTATATATATATATAGATGTTTGAAAGAAATTATGAAAATAGTTTATGATATTCTTATAAACTCTAATTAACTTATTTTATAATTAGCTTACGGCTACAGAGTACTTCAGATTTTCAATTGAACAAAAGATAGATTCTTCTCTACCAAGTGGTAAATCTAAAAAGAGAAATGAATATAGGGAGGTTTTTATACCATATGAACAAACCACATTAAAAGCTTAAATTCATAAACTTGAATTCATAAAGAAAAATGTTGAAAAAGTGTTTATACTTTCAATATATAAACTTGAATTCATAAGTTATAATAGATGTATATCACTTATCGTGAAGTTGGCCTCTAATACATTAGTTTAGTCTTTTATCTAATAGTATATAAGTCATTTGATAAAATGTTAGGTCCATTGTTGTTGAACCTATGATATGCTGATATGGGGGGCTTCTAATTTGAAATAGTTCATGCTTTTATATACCTATATAGTGTTTTGTGCATGCAGAAACTCCTCTAATCAATATTCTGAGTTTGAATCTGAAATAGCTTCGGTGTAGTTTAGGAGTTCATTCTCTAATTTCGTTGTGCTAGCTGAATGTCCTTATAAAAATGTTGTTGGTGTAACTGTGTAAGTGAATTTATACTTTGAACATGCCAAAATACAATGATAATATTTATAACTCTGTGACATGATGGTTTTCTGGATTATTGTTATGTTTTTAGGTTAGAATTTCCTTTTCGAGCATATATATGATCAATGCTTCAATAGGAATGTTGGCTCATAGAACAGACCATCAAATTAATATACACGAAGAAAGTGTGATGAGATCTACGAAGAATGCTAATACTTATTATGGGGTAAATGATATTCGACTACTAGTAGCATGTTCAATATTGGATAAAAGTTATTTGAGCAATTGTAGTGGTGTAGTTGTACATTGTTTTTTTTTTTTTTATGCAACTAGTTGATGTTGATTTAGGGATTTCATTTACCGTTTCTTGATATATTTATTGCTAGGAGACAAATTTCAATCAAGTCATTGCATGTCATTTTGGTACAGAAACAGCCAAGCACCAGATAAAGCTCAGAATATGCACATGCCACTGTGCTTTTCAAGTCAATGTCATTTATTCTTATGAGTTAATTTCTCTTCCCAGCTTAGCAACATTTGAAACATAAGAATCATATGTGCAATTCAAACCTAATTGGCAAATGCCAACTTATCAACTCTACTGTATTACTGTGTATATAGTTTCTCCAATCTAGCAAGTAACATCTAGCTATAACCTATTTTAGTTCATCAACTATAAAATCTACATTAATAGTGGGGCAATGTTAAAATCGATTTGTAATTGTAGAGATTCTTTTTCTATTTCCATTAATATATATAAGTTTTCTCATAGAAATATGCAGTTCACACTTTTACGTGTTACAAAATGGAAATATATATATATATATATATGAAAAAAGTTTTTAAGAAGAAAGTACCTATTAATCTTTAGAAGGATAATCACAATATAAAAAATATGAAATTAATTTCTTGTCATCAGTTGTGTACAAATTATTTTTATATCATGTTTATTTAAGAATAATTTCATTTATCTATGAAAAAAGTTTTTCTTTATTTATTGGTCTAATATGACAACTGACAATTTTTGACTTACATACAAATCAAACATTCTTGGTTTATACATTAATAAGAAGAAAAAAAGATAAACCGATGACTACAAACAATAAGACACTAGATAGTACTCATCACTCATCACCGAGAGACTCGTTATCCCATATTTAAAATGGGTATCAAATTTTTTCCACATAACTTCACTTTTCATGCTTTAATAGGTTCTTTTTGTTTTAAAAGAGGGGAGAGGATGCGAATAAATTTTAATTCGATATTCCGTTTGGTTAAAAAGAGGAGAATATGAAGGGATTTTAACTGAAGGGAAAGGAAATGTCCCTCTCTTTGTTTCGTTCACAATGGAAGATGAGATATTTTAAAATCAATTAACTTTTATACTCTTCTAATTTCGGATTTCAATATATAAGTAAAGATATTTTAATCAATATATTTAAAATATTTTAAGCTCCTTCTCTCTAAAGTGTTGAATCAAACAAGAACGATTTATAAAAATTTCTCCTTATAGTATTTTATTATGCCCTAAACGCCGCCCCCTAATGACACCTAGGATTCACTTCAGCAAGTTCTATTAGTCCTAAATACGAAAATCACGTTTAGGATGAACGTGAGAAATAGATTTAGTACCTGTTTGGATCCACTTATTTTTGGCATCAAACACGCGTTAGTAGGTCAAACGCGGTATGAGGAAGAAATTCCAGGTGTTTGGCAGATTCAAGAAAAGTGCTTTCGGGGCACCATAATCACGTAATCACGGAAGTAGCCCTAGGTAGCTTCTGATTAACAACAAAATCGATTTCTATTCTATGATACATGTTTATTCCTTGTTTACCCTTTCGTTGGAGCTCATTCATTTATGGTGCATCTGTCCTCTGATATTTATGGTGCATTCATTCATCGATCTTTTAGGTTCCTTCAATTTCTTTCTCTGATATGGATTGTATGGCTTTTTGTTGGTGTAGGTCTCATTGTCGGTCCTTTCTCTAATAGGGAAATTCTGTTGCACTCGCATGTTCTATAGATCTTCTGTGCTACGATGAAAAGGTACCCATTGATGCATTTTAACTTTTGGTTGTTGGAATTTATTGGGAATTTATTGATTTCAACCGTATTTTCTTATGTTTACCCACTATATTTACTGCTCACTCTTATTCTCTTTCTTTCATATATACAAAAGTCACTCTCCTTCTCCTTCTCAGCTGCTCAACTTTCTTTGCTACGGTGTACAGGCTCTTGTGTTCAAAGGTAATTCCTTGTTCTCAGTGTGTAAGTGTGTTCAATCTTCATGACTGATGGAACAATAACAACATATTTTGGCATATTTTGTTTGACCTTTCTTCTTATTTCTCTTTCTCAATCTTAAAACTCCACCCCTGGAAAACATAAGCTATCAATGAATGATTTCATCATGATAAACAAAGTATCGCGATCTACACTCTGTCACCTATGGAAAAATCTGCATGTACAAGTGCACATATACTAGGATGTACAATGGCACATTATATTTCACTCATATCATTCATATACAAATTGCATAAATATTGTTTGAATACTACGGCTACGAATCTTGCTCTGGAGCATGAATCTATCTTGTGTCATTTGTTATGTCTTTGTCAGTGATCTTTAGCCGAGAATTTTTCACCATGAGCTTGAAGATGGTTTCTATAAGTTGTTAACATAATGTTAGTACTTTTATTCTCTTTCATACATTGTGTATATAGATTAATGAGTACTTTTAAGAGGAAGACTATTGCGAATCCCCCTCTAAGTAATGATGAAGCGCAGAGAGAAAAAGCTTCTTGGGATCATAATGCGACTGAATGCTTCATCCTAGAATGCTTGGATCAAGTTTCCAAGGGGGAACGCCTTGGTACTAGCTTTACCAAGAAAGGGTGGAAATGTATTGTTTCCAAGTTTAACGAGTTAACTGGAAGAAAGTATGACTAGACAAAGTTGAAGAACATGTATGATAACTTAAGAAAGGATTGGCAGGTATGGTATAAATTATTTGGCAAAGAAACTGGGTTAGGGTGGGGCAATGTGAAGAATACTGTTGACGCACCATATGAATGGTGGGAGAACAAGCAATTGGTACGTGATTTCAGCATGTCTATACATATATGGTTTGTTATTGGTGTATTTATCTTATGATGATGAGTTCTAAAACATGTAGGAAAACCCTCTATATGGCAAATTTAGGGACAAGGGACTTCCATTGGCTCATCAATTGACAACACTTTTCATTGATGTAGTGGCTACCGAAGAGTTTGCTTGGGCACCCTCATGTGGGATATTGCCAACTGGGCCTAGTGACGATGTTAATGATGGGTACTGCCCATGCCTAGAGAGTGTTGGCCTAGATATGTTAGAAGCCTCAGGTGATAGTGAAGATGCTAGTGCTTGGGAGCGAATGAATTTGCAGGCATTAATATCAATACCTCTCAACGAACTGTTGGCCAAGGAATTGGTAGCCAAAGGAGTGGAGAGAAGAGAAAGAGAACTGGTCATGTTGAAAATATAAGTAAGAAAAAAGGTCACATCCTCCTCAAGGATAGTCGAGGTTCTTAGCGTGATAGCAGAGACATGTAGGTCACGCAATGATGTTGTGGCTAGTGCATCTGTTGGACAAGTGTTGGCCGAGCTTCAGAATTTGGATGAAGTTGCAAATGAACCTGATTTGCACACTAAATGTTGTCAATTGATGATGTTCAAGTCAGCAAGGGAGGTGTTTGTTGCCTTTCGAGATTCTGAGGAGAAAATATTGCACTGGCTTAGGCATGCAACAAATAATCCCTTGCCATTCATGAATATGTAACTAGAAGGAATGCTAAAAGAGATATTGATTTCAGTCATTATGAAGATGAAAACATAATCCTGGACATACTGATGATAATTATCATAGTCCGGTTAACTTGGATATATCCCCAATTTTAAATGTAGCTTCTTCAGTAAAGATGGATCATGTTCGAGACTCGATTCGAGATCAAATTATAGAGTCTAAGCAAAATAATTAGTATTGTAGTTATATTTCAATGTTATATTTCACTATAAGTTATATTCCCTACTTAGTAGTTATATTAGTAGTTATGGTGATTTAAGACTTTGATTGTCCATTTTATGCTAATTAAATTATTTTTTAATTTCATAATTTAACATAATTATCTTAATCTATTTAATTGAATTGTTAATATATATATATATATATATATATATATATATATATATATATATATATATATAAGTAAAATTGAAACAATTTTGAAGCCTTTTTTAGTAATTACAAACCCAAAAGCAATTTTGATTCAAACAATCCAAACAACATGAATTGATAAAAATCACTTTTTTCATTAATGTATCCAAATGTAAATCACTTCACACTCAACTCACTTTTAACCAAAATCAATTCTACAAAATCAATTTCATCCAAAATCACGTTTGTCAAATGTTTATCCAAACACACACTTAAACTTAAAGAACTAAAACAAAACAAAACAAAGATAAAGTATGTTGTTAAAAAAATAAATAAGATAAAGGACGAAAAAAACTTATTTTTTCTCAATATAGATGGGTGAAAGGAGAGTATCAAGTTTTTTATGTGTATCAAGGTATCATTCAGCTAATAGTCGAAGACTGATCCATTTCGAGATGTAGAGATCACCAAAGTGAATTTTGTCTCTCTCAATAAAGCATATTTTATACACATGACAGGAATCGAACCCATGACAACATACTTAAAGAACTCGACTATCTAATAATTGTGCTAGCCTTGTTGGTGTGAGAATCAATTTTAATTTTTTCATGAATCACCATAATTAGGGTTTTTGTATCCCGAGGTACCCCACAAGGTTCGACCCTTTGGATCGTCTATAAGACTAATTTTCGGTCTATTACTTATAGCAGAAAATTAACCCATAATTTTTCACAATCTCTCAATTATAATGTCTGTCATTAGGAATCGAACTTACGTTCTGTTTATTGTATCACTCCATTGGCCCTTGATTGGTACTGTGAGTATCAATTGTAATTCTAGGAGAAATAATAAATTAGTTAGAAATCGTAATAGAAACGCATAGAAGGCACATGGTACAAATTACAGAGTTAAACCAACTTGAGTTGTTTTAGTCATAAAAAGTAACCTTCCTCTCTGCCAAGAAACTCACACAACACACAACCCCATTTTTATCAATTCAGACAAACACAACATAACACCTACTCACCACTCTCTCTCTCTCTCTCTCTTCCCAGATTTGGAACCTCAGTCTCAGTGGTTCTTCTTCATCTTCAGGGTACCTCCTCGGATTTTGTCTTCTTCGGGGGTACCCAATTTCTCTCTCTAACTCCACAGATCGGATCCACACTCTGCATTCTTCATTCTTCTCTGTAATATCTCTGTTTTCTGCATCTGCCTTTTCCACTTGCTCTTTTTTTCTACCATTTTTATTAATTCCTTTAAACTTTTTTTCTTTTGCAGCGGTTTCCCTTTGTTGCAAAAATGCAAACTTTGTTTTAATGACATGAATCTCACTGATTCTGAACAACTTCACCGAGCTTCAACTTTCGGATTTTGGTGTATCTACTTCTGGGTTTTATACAATTGCGTGTGGAAGATGTTATAGACAGCAAAAGTTGAAGCTTTTTCTATTTTGGGTTCATTTGTTGAAAACCCAAAACAAAGGCTAAAAAAATTAGAAATAAAAATGATCAATAAAACGCTTTTTCTAACTTATTTCTACTTGTTTATCTACATATTGCTCTCTTCTGGAGTCATATTGTACAACAAGGTAGATACCCCTTTTATTGGTTATCTTTAGGTTATGTTTTTTTTATACCAATGTTTGTGACTAAGCATGGTTAATGAATATTTTTATTTATTTATTTTATAATTTTTTTGGCAGTGGGTTTTGTCTCCAAAATACTTTAACTTTCCACTTCCTATAACACTTACAATGATCCATATGGGATTTTCTGGGGCTGTGGCATTTTTCCTTATCCGTGTCTTCAAGGTATGCCACACTGTTCTACTTTGCAAAGTGCCTCTCTTTTATGGTTCCTATTGCAGATTCATGGACTTGACTTTGACTTATAATGCTTGTGTTTGGATTAGCTTATTTTGTGTTCAATACAGCTTATAATCTAAATCTCCTTAAAAGAGCTTTTGAAAAGAAGAAAAATTAAATGATTATTTTCCAAAATTTAAGTGTTACCAAACATGCACTACATCTCCTACATCTTTTTTATTCTTGTCAAGTTAGCATGTCATGGCTTGTATTAGTTATTACTCTAAAGTATAAGATGAGAGTGATGATTGTATTGGAAGGTTAACATCATAAATTGGACTCCTACAGTGATATTCATCATGCTGGATTTAATTGTAGTAGTGTAACAAATTAGTCACATCTAGTTGTCGTTACTCCTTTCATTGTTATCGCTTCTAATCTTCAATATTGGCGCGGGACGGGCTAAGTGTTTATTTTGTGAACCATGGTGTCAAATGCTAGGTTTGTATAGTTGATGTTACTATGCTCTTCACTGAAATGTAGGCTTTGGTCTTGATTGCATCTCCTTTAGTGATCTGCAGGGACACTTTTACCTTACTACTATGTTCAATATGTTAGATTATTACTTTCAAGTGTAGAAATTAACTGAATCTTCCCTGCTACTAGTTCAAAATTTCTTCTATCTGTCAACTAGTGGATGCAGAAGTTATAAGGTGATTGTAAACTTAAGGGAGTTATTTGAGCCTTTAAGGGCTGGGAACTTCACTTTTGTTAGCTTAGAATTGCTCATATAAATAAAAAAGTATGAGGGAATGGAAAATAATGGGTCATACTCTGTCGTGCTTCAATAATTTTTTACGGAAAACTAGGAGGAGTTACTTCAGGGAATTGAATATATTCAGATTTATTGTATGAGTAGTGTCTAGAAATTAGTGTAAGCTCACTTACCTTAGCAACCTGAGATCATAAGTAGGAAAGCTTATAACATATTAAATACTAGTTACTTTGGATGATCTTTTATTTACATAAATGCATCTTGCATGATGTCTCAAGTTATTGCAGCAAACACAGCCAATATATGGTCTCGAAGAGAATTATAGATTTTTCGGTGTTTGACATTGAGTGAAAGTTGGTATATTCTTTAAATGAATTTAGATGATGTTATTCTCAACTTATAGCAAGTAATACTGTAATAGGAAGCAATAGAAAAGAGGAGAATGTTATGATTTTTACTTTCACCAGGATATTATACTCTTCACATTTCATACTATATGAAAAAACCCTGTTCTCTATGCTTGAACTTTTTTCTTTGCCACACTCTTGCTTGATTACTTTACATTGTCTGAAAATTTGGTTCATACCTTAACTTATATTCCGTTGTTCTGTAATTGCAGGTTGTGTCTCCTGTCAAAATGACATTTGAAATGTGAGTGTGCCATTGATTTGAATACTTCTCAATCTACTTGTCCTTTGTCAAAATTCTTTCTAAAAAGTACATTTCTTTATGTGACAGATATGCAACTTGTGTGGTACCAATAAGTGCCTTCTTTGCATCAAGTCTTTGGTAAGGACTGCAACATGGGCAAACTGAACTTTTTCTGATTTGGGATAAACATGCTCAGTGCTCCTCAGATTTTATAATGAGACACATCCCTTGTGTTTGTGTTTACTAACTGTGTTTAATTTGACTAATGTTGGACTGTTGCTGTCTCTTTTACTCTTTAGTTCTGAGAGGTGAAAAGTAAATTTGATTCATTAATCATTAGACATGTTCTAGACTTCGAGTAAGATTTAATGAAGTCTTAAACCTCTCATTATCGAATCAGTAACATCTAAAAATTCAGTCAGTCAAGTGTGGTTCATTCAATTTGTTTGTGCTAAAATGAACATGGATAAATATGAGTCAGTATAAGCTTGTTTGCTAGGATTTTGCTCAAATAATCCCATTTAAGGATAGTTCTAACTTCTAATACTTACACTTGGGGAAATGTTTTCTCATTAGCTGATAGTAATGTTTTTATGAGAATTTAGTTGTTACTCCAGCATTGACTATGCAAAGCTGTAAGAATGATATTATGAGTATGAAGAGTGTGATAATGATCATCATTTGGTGCCTACAATTACTATGTATTCTGTACCCAATGAAAGATTGTCATCAAAGACCTTAGAATAGATTATTGGCTAGCTTTATGTGGGCTATTATAATTCTTGACCTTCAGCTATCATAATATGGTTGCACATAAAATAGAGTTTACTTTCCATTACCACCTAATTATATTTGGATTCTGTTCATTTTGTCATTAGATCTGTTTGATGTTTCTGTGAAATCATGTTTGCTCATCTGTATGATTGAACAACTACTTTGCTAGTAAGCACTATTATTGTTTTTGTATTTTACACATGCTCTATTCAGATGCCTATCAATACTTTTGATGGAACAATATTTATCCAAGCAATATGTTTTTGGTTGGTGCAGGTTTGGTAACACTGCCTACTTGCACATCTCTGTGGCTTTTATCCAGATGCTCAAAGCTTTGAGTATGTTTCTATGAACTCCACATGTTGCTTTTACTGTCTAAACAATGTTTCCTTAATTCTAAAACTTGATATTTCAGTGCCGGTGGCAACTTTCCTCATGGCTGTTTTGTGTGGCACTGACAAAGGAAGGTGTGATGTGTTCTTGAACATGGTGCTAGTCAGTGTTGGAGTTGTCGTTTCCTCCTATGGGGAAATTCATTTTAATATAGTTGGTACAGTTTATCAAGTCACGGGCATCTTTGCAGAAGCTTTAAGACTGGTCTTAACACAAGTCCTTCTGCAGAAGAAGGGTTTGACTTTAAATCCTATTACAAGCTTATATTACATAGCTCCATGCAGGTATTTCTAATGATATTTTCAACTAGTTTTCTTAAGATAAATCATTTGATTCTGTACAATGGTCATAATTAACCCAACAAGAAAATGACAACTTAATCTGTAATGAATAACCATGCGATTGATTCATGATCTTATGGACTTAGGTAAAACTTCTATTCATGTCTAAATACTTTTCTCTCTATCTGTGACTCGGTACACAATTATGTAAACTGCAAACTTTTTGGGCAACGTAGACTGTATGTCATGCACATGTGTGGGTAATAGGTAGCCTATTCTTGTATTTTTGGTTTCTTCTAACTACTGCAATTTATGTTACATGTCTAGTTTATTGCTAGACTAATTTGGTCAAAAAAAGATAAGTGATGCTATTTGGAGTATCAATACATGCATATCAGCACACCCTGCATGCCATGTGAGCTGCTAACTTCTTTTGCACTTCTTTATATGCAGTTTTGTGTTTCTCTTTGTGCCTTGGTACCTACTGGAGAAGCCTGTGATAGAAGTTTCACAGATTCAGTTCAACTTTTGGATCTTCTTTTCCAATGCCATATGTGCTCTAGCCTTGAATTTCTCCATTTTCTTAGTAATTGGTAGAACTGGCGCTGTAACCATCCGAGTTGCTGGTGTGCTTAAAGACTGGATATTAATAGCTCTCTCAACCGTTATATTTCCAGAATCTGCAATAACTGGGTTGAATATAATTGGCTATGCTATCGGTAAGGCATGTTTCAATCATGATGTTTTTCAACCTCCCTCCCTCCCTCTCATCATTACATATTTTACGTGCAGCACTGTGTGGAGTTGTGATGTACAATTACATAAAGGTTAAGGATGTCCGAGCCTCTCAATTGCCTGCCGAAGTTATACCAGATCGGATCACAAAGGTCTAATCTCCTTAAATCCTTCTTTAACATGTCTATTAGTGTAGATATGTAATCCTTTTGTTAATTAAACCTTTTACATAAGGTAGCAGGAATAAGAAATCAAGTATTCGATAAACAGCATGCGAGGTCTTTTGATTCTTTCTTCAAGCAAATGCCATTTTTTAGTATGATAATAACAAAATTGTCATCATATATTTCAGCAAGGTCATTTCAATGTCTAGTTTCTTCATTGGTTTCATTAAGATGTCCATTGACCTCCTTAAGAAATTCTTGTATGACATACAGGACTGGAAATTCGAGAAGAAGTCATCTGATATTTATGTGCCAGATAACAATAGTGACAATGAGGGAAGCACTGGAGGTAATGGTTCTGCCTCTGATATGAACATTGATGAAGAAGCACCACTAATTCCATCATCAAGGTTATCTCATATTGGACGTACACAGCTAACCAACCATGCAACAGGAAAGTGAAAACCCGAATACAAGATTCATTTTAGAGAACCCTTTCGGAAAAAAAAAAGAACTAGAAAGAGGAAGCTGAGTCAAATGCTCCCAATTCCTCTCATTTTTTTTAGGCATTAAGTAGGCTTTATAATGAAATCATATGCTGTTCATTGTAATTAATTACTTTGCTGTGTAGAATGCATCATTTCTTGTTTAGGTTTCTGAATTATGGTTTTTGACCAGAGGTGGAGGACAAACTGGCCTGCTATATAACCAGGTCTCCTGGTTTGGAAGCCCAGTTATTTAATTATTTCTTCATTACTGAATGCTAGTTTCTAAATTTGAACTCTTTGAATCAAAATTTAAAACTTAATTGATTCATGTTTCATTTTTGATGAAGTTGGTACTTTGTTTTGATAAATTTTGTTTGATGCCAAATTAGGCACTATTTGAATTAATTTTTTAATTCAAAATTGATTTTTGAGTAACAAATTTTCCTAATATTAGAATAATAATAATAAGTACATTATAATGGGATACCTGAAACTTGTGTTTGAAGAAGTCCAAACTGTGTTAACCATTTTATGTTTTGTCAACTTTAGTAGGTTTTCTAATAAGAAAATATTCATTAGAATAATTAAGCTTTTTGGTTATTCTATTGTAAAATTCGATTTAAAGAAAGATTAAAGAAAAAAGGAATTAGCACCAAACTATGTATCAAAGTAAACGACAGCTTGTTTTAATACGACCATCAATCCTTCATGGAAAAGTTATAAGGAAATATCCATTTCAATTTTCAACCAACGAGCCCTGTTATTTGCACAGATAAAGTGCAAACTCTTAACAGAAGTTAAATTAGTGGTTGAAATGATTTCATCCATAATTTTACACACCATTTAAATAAAATTGGGCCAATAGATTCTTGTCCTACAAAGCTACAAATTTTGTGCTCAGGTTTTGTGTATATAACTTTTTCCTTAGCAACAGCCATGAGATTTTTTTGTGAAGTATCTTTTAATAACTAAATAAAATAACAACAATTGCAATGAAAAATGTATCCTTGTTTTTAGGGTTTTTGCAATACCAGGGGGGTTTGCTTCTGCTGATAGAAATTGTTAGGAAGAGTATCTTAGTATCTAAGATTAGTGTCACACCGAAAACGTAGGTATATCCATGCAACAACAAAAAATAGTTGCAAAAATATATTAAAAAATACTTTTTCATAATATTATGATAGTAGTAATTTGAAAGGGGTTTTGAGCTAATCTCATATTAAAATATTATACTAAAAAAAAAAGAAGCTAAAATGCATATAATATCTACTAACTATAGATCAATTACAGAAAAATCTGGTTCAAAACTCAATGACATTGACTCTCTAAACTTTGTAAAGAGTAGACCCCCCGTCATGCATGTATAGAAGTCCACATGCACAGTTTGGTAAGTTAATAAATTGTGGAGAGTAGACCCTCTCATGCAAGTATAGAAGTCGCCATGCACAGTTTGGTAAGTTTAATGATTTGAGTTGTAGAGGTTGAACCATATAGGCATTTTCTGCAATTGACCAATAATCAATGTTGTAAAAATCAAATTGTAGATTGAACTAATAAGGCATTCAAGTCATAGTTTGCATGGTTCAACCACTTAAATTTGTGGTTGAACCATAATTGGATACGATTTATGGTTCAATTGGTTTAATCGACTGATTCAATTAAGTTTTTAAAACATTCCTTGCATTTTAGCCTAAATAATAGTTCTCTCCTTGACCATTGTTCATAGGGTGTTCGATTGGGGTAAAGTATCACTTTATCTTAAAACCGTCTAAAATTGATTTGAAACTCTTGTTGATAAATTATCATGTCTGCGTTGGATATGTGTTCATGACGAACACTTCATGGGTACTTTCAAACACTTTCAATTATTCCTAATTGTATCTTACAATTTATTATGCTTACTTGTTGATTTTTTCTACCAATGTTGATCGAAATGGCATAATAATTAGATAAATGTTAGCACTTTATTATTTTACAATGACTTGTACTAACTTTTAAAACGTCTCTTTAAATTTTAGATTTGTGCTTTTATATTAATTTTATATCTTGTAACATAATCATATCTTATAATTTTTGGAATTTGCCATATCCATGTCATGTCTGCGCATACTAGTAGTTGGTGGCTCTGCCTAATAGGTTGGTACGATAGTCTTGATGTAAATTTTTTTCCTAGTTAGTTATGTGTCTTCTCCGTAAGGATAAGTAATTTATAAGAATTCAATTGATATATATTATCAGTGTAAAACTTTTTTAGACTGATAACCAAACATAAATTATTACATCATTATGTTTGACTCTCATCATAACTATCTTAAAATCACATTATAATTTGCGATTGTTTGATAGGGCAACTCAAATTATAAAATGATCATTGGCAAATAAACATCATATTTATTAACAATCTCATTTTTTCATAGAAATTCTACTTATAAAATCTAGAAAATGGAATTATCACTTTGGAACATATTCAAAACTGAATATGAAAACTTTGTACACTATACCTCATTTTTAACTTGGGTTTTGTTTTGCCTTTATTTTCAGTTGATATATTTTAACTTATAATTACAAAAATATCACCTTTTAATTTTATTTCTTGTTTTCAAATCTTGAAAGAAATAGTGAAAATAGCTCGTTCTTGTTTGCACCTTATTTTTATCATTTTCTTCAAAAATTTTTTAGATAAAAGAAAAGAAGAGTAAAAATAATACAACTGACACTTTTGGAATTACGAGGGAAAACATACCAAATGAAAATAAAAATACAAAACAAACCAAACACCTAACATCTAAACTCTTAAAGTATAAAACACCTAAACTATCGGGAAGCAGACAACCATTCACACCTATTGCTCCATGGTGCAAGAACAGAAATAATATGAGTACCTTCAGACACAGTTTGAAATAAATATAAATATAATTACATAAATCTCATTTGAATTGGACGTGTACACTATAGATCTCAAAGTAGAGGGGCAATTTCTTTCTAGCCCTATAACATTTTTGGAATGTTACATAAAGAAACATGGCACTCCAGACAAAGAAAAAGGCGCTCGTGTGATTTACAGAATCACAACCAGGATATGCACAACTCAGGCAAGTTTTTTTAATTTAAAATTGGTTGAAGAGATCCAAATGATGCCCCCATTAAGCATTCCTCCAACTTTCCCATCATCCAAAAGAACCAAGAATCAGGTTGGTAGGATGATGGAGAAATTTCTTCTAAGAATTAATCAAAATGTTCACCAGTTCTTACATACAAAAGCCTCCTCGTTGGAGCTGGAGGCGCCAATCCCGGGATATCCCTAATATCTTTGTTGTTGGGTTTCACAATCTGCAAAATATTAGGGCCAGTTAAAACAGGTGTGCATAGTGCCAGCATTGTACATAACTTGTACGGATCATTATGCACTATATGTCCCCCCCGTCATTCTCAGTGTCACAGAAAGAATTACAAAAATAAAATAAATAAATTATTCAAAATATTTCATGTAAAAATTATTCTTAAATTCTTGGAGCAGCTAGGTTAAGTTTCAACTTTAAAAAATGTTGGATTACTTGAGAAATAAAGATATCCACCACAACTTCATGGAATTAATGGATAGAATGAAGAAAATACCTTCACAACAATAATAGCAATTACACCGCAGACGAGAAGCAACAGAAAAAGCATTATGCACTTATCAGTAGCTACCTGATAACAGGGGGGTAAAGACACTTTAGTTTCACGACACAGGTTTGAAGGAAAGTAAATAGTTCATAGACGCAATGAAAATGAAGCAACCTGTCTGCCAATCTCCTTCACAAGCTGGGAGGCCTTCTTAATTGAAAACTGAATCGAGTCAAGCTCATTAACAATACGTCCCATTTGTTCAGTCTGAACGATTTGATAACAGACATATGTCAAATGTGTGATCAGTTAGACTCTTTCCTTTTTAAAGTATACTCGGTGCAAATGAACTTACTTGGCCCTTCAATGTAGTAGCAGTTTGAGTGCCTACTTCAACTGTTTGATGTACAACCTACATTTCAATATAAAGTTAAGAACCAAGGTACAGGGCATTGGAATCATAATTCTGAAGTGACTCGCCTGCTTAGATCTTTCAATAGCCTGATCAGTTTCATCCATTGTCTTCGTCCCAGCATTGATAAGTTCTTGATTTGACATTTCTATAGGACAAGCCAAATGAGTATTCTGGTGAGATAAATCTGTCATTCACTACAAATGATAAAAGCATATAAAACATCCAGATGAAGCCCCAGCCCCCAACCCCAAGTAAACATTATCATGCACCAACAAAGGTGAACATCTGAAGTATGACACTGCAAAAATTAGCATACAAACAAAATATATAGATGCCAGATCGAGACTGACTGTTGACAACAGAAAACACAGTGAAATAAATCCCAACTCATGGAAAAGTATTGCCATCACCTCATTGGTATTGGTACATTCCATTGAGTTGGGCGTATACCCACTATATCTATTTGTCTGAATTCAAGCTTTTGTCATATATCATATTATGCTGACCTGCCTGACCAATATAAAATTTTTAGGGCCATGTGAGACTATTAGAGTTGTCAAGCATAGATAACATAAACAAATTAAGTTTCAAACAGAGACAATTATATCAACTATCATGTCACGTCTATCAAGAATTATAAAGGAATTACTTGATTGGAGCAAGATTTCAAATTAAAATCAAAGACCACAGATATTTAACAGCTCCAATACAATACAAATGGGAAATATTACTGATGTGAGCCTAGGAGGGAAAGTGGACAATGGTGCAGTACAAGGACTTGGTGGACCACTGACAAGAGCTAGGACCAACAAAGCTCAAGAAACCTTAAATCAAATGGTGGCAACCCTAAATGAAGCAAGTCCAATTCATGAAGGAATGAAGCCCAAATTGGTCAACTATTTAGTTCAACTTGAAGAGCATTGAACCTTGGGCTTCCCTACATTACAAGCCCAATCATGAAGAACCATTATCTAGTTTTATTTCTACCAAATAAAGTGTAATAAAACTAATTTTGAGTGCACCAACTAGTGGTACTCGAATATGCTAGTGTTTTAATGCTTAGTTTTAATTTCAACATGTTATTTGGTGTGTGTGTGTGTGTGTGTGTGGGGTGGGGTGGGGGTTGATGACAAAAGAGGATTATAGAATTATTAGCCACTTAGTGGAGAGTCATTACTTGGGTGGTTATGGTTTCATTTCTCTTATTAACTTAGTGGGATATTTTCTATCTTTATGAGAAGGGATAAGTCACTTTATGGTGACCTTTTGCTTGCATCTTCATGCAACCTCCTACACTATGTATTTCGAATTTCATGAATGAAAGGGAGTTTTGGTTGTTGAAAATTTGGCTTAGTCCAATTGGGGAGTGCATAGTCTCTCTTAGGTTCTTCATTGAGCTAGCCCCTTAGATCTTATCAAGAGCCCAACTCTTGTGGCGATCATCAACTTGGCTTAACAATTCCCCTTGGAATTGTGGCGCCACCTCCATCCCTTGCCCTATACCATTTGTTGTTTTCACTTCTTCTTTGTTTATTACAAGTTAATCACGAAATTATATCCTCACATGTGTATGTTAATTCAACCTAAGGTCATCAAAAAGGCAATTCCATAGGAGGTTGTCATCAAGTGGCATCAAAGCTCAGGTTGGGGTTGAATTTATCATCTTTCTTTACCTTCTTATTACATGCTATTCTACACATGCTATTCTACTCATCTTCAATTCTGTCCAAAAATTGTGTTCCTTCATTGCTTCATATTGTGAGTGTTGATTTGATTTCTACAACTTGCTGCCCAAACTTTTCGATTTAAAAAAAAAAAAAAAAAAGAAAAGGAAAAGACACCAAAGGGTGCGTATACATCAAT
The DNA here is from genome assembly GCA_039655645.1 of Ammopiptanthus mongolicus. Classification (NCBI taxonomy): domain Eukaryota; kingdom Viridiplantae; phylum Streptophyta; class Magnoliopsida; order Fabales; family Fabaceae; genus Ammopiptanthus; species Ammopiptanthus mongolicus. Next base: position 87,698,269 of record CM077345.1, read on the forward strand.
TCAAAAAAAAAGGAAGAGAATTTCTATTTGAGTAGACTTGCTTCTTGTTGAGTTTCTTCATTTGCATTGTGTTTCTATTTTAAGTCTTGTTGCTTGTTTGTCCCTTGGTTTGGTCTATTGTGTGGATTGGAGGTTGAATCCTTTAAGAACTAAGAGAGCATTTTGATTGGAAAAAGGCAAGAGTGCTCATTACACAAAAGCCAACTTGAGAGTAAACACGAGCGAACCACAATATAGAGTGAAACACGTAAGGGAGTGGAGAGGTCCTTTCTTCTTATTTATTTTTTTATCTATAATCCTTTGCACGATAAGTATGTCAGGAACAGGTGGTGGTGAAGGTGAAGGGAGTCCTCCCCCTTCTCCAAGGACAAGATTGCAAATCCGAGCCTTGACCCAACATATGGAAGGATTGATGCGTAGGCAAGCGGATGCATTTCATGAAAGACTTGACCAATTAGAAAGGGAGGTGACGGGTCATGACAATTCTTCACATGCTGAAAGTGGGACCAATGAAGGTGAGAGGCCGAGGAGGAGGCATAAGAGAAGGAGAGAAAATGAGGGAGAAAATAAAGAGGATAGGTTGGGTTGTGTCAAAATCAAGGTGCCATCCTTCCAAGGGAAAAATGATCTGGAGGTGTACTTAGAGTGGGAGATGAAGATTGAGCAAATCTTTTCATGCCACAAATACACGGATGAGAAGAAGGTAAAGGTGGCTGCACTTGAGTTTTGTGACTATGCCTTGATTTGGTAGGATCAAACACTCAAAGAAGAAGGGTAATGGTAGTGAAAAATGTTTCAAATGCTTGGGTAGGGGTCACATTGCATCTCAATGTCCAAGTAAAAGGGCAATGGTAGTGAAAAATGGAGGAATTGTTACTGAATCCTCTTCAAATTCCGAGGCATCTAGTGAAGATGAAAGTGAAGAGGAAAAGGCACTGGAAGGAGATTTGCTTATGGTGAGGAGGCTCTTGGGAAGTCAAGCTAAAGAACATGATGCAAGCCAAAGAGAAAATATTTTCCATACAAGGTGCATTGTCCAAGGAAAGGTATGTTCTTTAATTATTGATGGGGGAAGTTGTGCTAAAGTTGCTAGTGCTAGAATGGTGTGTAAATTGAATTTAGAAACTAAACCTCACCCACGACCCTATAAGCTTCAATGGCTTAGTGAGGTTGGTGAAATGATTGTGAGCAAGCAAGTTGAAGTATGTTTCTCCATTGGAAAATACCATGATTGTGTTTTGTGTGATGTGGTGCCTATGGAGGCAAGTCATTTGTTGCTTGGAAGGCCTTGGCAATTTGACAAAAAAGGCCAATCATGATGGACATACAAACAAGTTCTCTTTTGTGCACCAAGAGAATAAGATCACTCTAGTACCTTTTGTCTCCAGGAGAAGTGAGTGAGGATCAACTTAAGTTGAGAGAAAAAAAAGAGCAAGAGAGAAACGAAAAAGAGTGGTGATGGCCAAAACAAAAAAAAAAGGAAAAATCAAGAGAAAAATAGTGAACAAAAGAGAGGGAAAAGAGAGCTTTCTTGCAACAAAAAGTGAGGTAAAAAGGGCCTTGATTTCAAAACAGCCCCTATACATGCTTTATTGCACATAATTTGTCTTGAATTCTAATAGCTCTAATGATTTTCCCTTAAGTCTGATTGGATAAACGACTTAATTAAGCGCTTATAGGATAAGCGCTTATGTATAAGCTATTTCTATAATCAAAGAGAAAATATAGTCAAACTGTTTTCATATAAATTATAAGCTGTTTTCATAAGCTATCCTGAAGAGCTTACCAAAATAAGCTGAAAACAGCTTATGGACATGTCATAAGCTGTTTCCATTAGCTCTTCCAAACACTCCAATAAGCGCTTATGCCAGTAGATAAGTCCAAATAAACCGTTTATAAGTCAATTCAAACAGGCCCCTTTGTCCTTGAAACTCTTTTGCAGGAATTTTGAGATGTGTTCCCAACGGGGGATTGAACATCATATTGATCTCATCCCAGAGCATCATTACCCAATAGGCCAGCCTATAGGAACAATCCTCAAGAGACTAAAGAAATACAAAAGCAAGTTGAGGAATTGATGCAAAAAGGATGGGTCAAACTGTCAAAGAGAGTTTGAGTCCATGTGCTATACCAGTGATCCTAGTGCCCGAAAAAGATGGAAGTTGGAGGATGTGTACTGATTGTAGGGTTGTCAACATCACCATCAAGTATAAACACCCTATCCCTAGACTTGATTTATTGAATGAATTGTTTGGTGCTTGCTTATTTTCTAAAATTGATTTAAAGAGTGGGTACAATCAAATTAGGATAAGGGAGGGGGATGAATGAAAAACTGCCTTTAAAACTAAATATGGTTTATATGAATGGTTGGTAATGCCTTTTGGGTTGACAAATGCACCTAGCACTTTCATGAGGCTTACGAACCATGTCTTAAGAGAGTTTTTGGGCAAGTTTGTTGTTGTTTATTTTGATGATATCTTGATATATAGTAAGAGTCTAGATGAGCACCATGAACATTTGAGGGTTGTTTTGCATGTGCTTAGAAAAGAAAAATTGTATGCAAATTTGGAAAAATGTACTTTTTGTACTGTTGTAAATGCTAAAGGAGTGCATGTTGATGAAGAGAAAATAAAAGCCATCCAAGAGTGGCCAACCCCCAAAAAATATGAGTGATGTGAGAAGCTTTCATGGCTTAGCTAGTTTCTATAGGAGGTTTGTTAAGGATTTTAGCACATTGGCTGCACCTCTTAATGAAGTTGTCAAGAAACATATTGTGTTTAAATGGGGGGAGAAACCAGAACATGCATTCACTATACTTAAGGATAGACTTACTCGTGCACCAATACTTGCATTGCCTAATTTTTCTAAATCCTTTGAAATTGAATGTGATGCTTCTAATGTTGGTATTGGGGCTGTTCTAATGCAAGAAGGACATCCAATTACTTATTTTAGTGAGAATTTAAGTGGTTCTACCCTTAATTATCCCACCTATGATAAGGAATTGTATGCCTTGGTAAGAGCCTTGAAAACATGGCAACATTACCTTTTGCCCAAAGAATTTGTCATTCATAGTGACCATGAATCCTTTAAGTACCTAAAGGGGCAAGGCAAGTTGAATGAGAGACATGCCAAATGGGTTGAATTTCTTGAGCAGTTTCCATATGTGATCAAGCACAAGAAAGGTAAGACTTATATAGTTGTTGATGCACTTTCAAGAAGGTATGCCTTACTCTCAACACTTGAAACCAAGGTATTTGGTCTTGAACATATTAAGGCATTGTATGAGCATGATGAAGATTTTTCTAGTATATATGCTTCTTGTGTGCATGCAGCTCAAATGGATATTTTAGGCATCAAGGTTAATTGTTTATAGAGAAAAGATTATGTGTGCCAAAAAGTTCCAAAGAGAGTTGCTTGTGAGGGAGGCGCATGAAGAGGGCTTAATGGGGCATTTTGGGGTTCAAAAGACTTTAGACATGTTGCATGAACATTTCCATTGGCCACACATGAAACATGATGTGCATAAATTTTGTGAAAAATGCATTGTTTGTAAAAAATCAAAATCTAAAGTGATGCCTCGTGGACTTTATACTCCTTTGCCTATTCCTAATTTTCCTTGGATTGACTTATCTATGGACTTTGTTGTGGGGCTGCCTAGGACAAAGAATGGCAAGGATTCCATTTTTGTGGGGGTGGATAGATTCTCTAAAATGGCACATTTCATACCTTGTAAGAAAGTTGACGATGTTTGTCATGTTACTGAATTGTTCTTTAAGGAAGTGGTAAGGCTTCATGGCCTACCAAGAAGCATTGTTTCAGATCGTGACACAAAATTCTTAAGTCACTTTTGGAGGACCTTGTGGGGTAAGTTAGGCACAAAGCTTCTTTTCTCCACTACTTGTCATCCCCAATTGGATGGGCAAACTGAGGTGGTAAATAGGACATTTTCTTCCCTTCTTAGGGCTGTGATAAAGAAAAATATTAACTCTTGGGAGGAATGTTTGCCCCATGTTGAATTTGCATATAATAAGGTTGTTCATAGTGCTACCCAATATTCCCCTTTTGAGGTTGTTTATGGATTTAATCCTCTAACTCCACTTGATTTGTTGGCATTGCCTAATACTTTAGATTTAAAGCATAAAGATGGCAAGACTAAAGCTGAATTTGTGAGAAAGCTACATGAACAGGTGAAGGCTCAAATTGAGAAGAAAACTGAAAGTTATGTTAGGCAAGCCAACAAAGGGAGGAGGAAGGTGGTGTTTGAGCCCGGTGATTGGGTTTGGGTGCACATGAGAAAAGAGAGGTTTCCATCACAAAGGAAATCCAAGCTTCAACCAAGAGGAGATGGACCTTTCCAAGTGTTGCCCAAGATTAATGATAATGCTTACAAGATAGACCTTCCAGGTGAGTATGGTGTTAGTGCTACTTTCAATGTGGTTGATTTATCTCCTTTTGATGTAGGTGATGAAGACTTCAATTTGAGGACGAATTCACTTAAAGAAGGAGGGGATGATGTGAGCCTAGGAGGGAACGTGGAAAATGGTGCACTACAAGGACTTGGTGGACCAATGACAAGGGCTAGGACCAAGAAAGCTCAAAAAGCCTTAAATCAAATGGTGGCAACTCTAAATGAAGCAAGTCCAATTCATGAAGGAATGGAGCCCAAATTGATCAACTATTTAGTTCAACTTGAAGAGCATTGAACCTTGGGCTTCTCTACATTACAAGCCCAATCATGAAGAACCATTATCTAGTTTTATTTCTACCAAATGAAGTGTAATAAAACTAATTTTGAGTGGACCAACTAAAGGTACTCGAATATGCTAGTATTTTAATGCTTAGTTTTAATTTCAACATGTTATTTGGTTTATGCTTAGTAGGGTGGCGAATTTGATAATAAAAGAGGAGAGCAACCTTTGGCTTGCATGCCTTGGTAACTCCTTGGAAGGTTATAGGATTATTAGCCACTTAGTAGAGGGTCATTACTTGGGTGGTTATGGTTTCATTTCTCTTATTAACTTGTGGGATATTTTCTATCTTTACGAGGGATGAGTCACTTTATGGTGTCCTTTTGCTTGCATCTTCATGCAATCTCCTACACTATATGTATTTCAAATTTCATGAATGAAAGGGAGTTTTGGTTGTTGAAAATTTGGCTTAGTCCAATTGGAGAGTGCATAGTCTCTCTTAGGTTCGTCATTGAGCCAGCCCCTTAGATCTTATCAAGAGCCCAAACTCTTGTGGTGATCATCAACTTGGCTTATTAATTCCCCTTGGGATTGTGGCGCCACCTCCATCCCTTGCCCTCTTCCATTTGTTGTTTTCCACTTCTTCTTTGTTTATTACAAGTTAATCACGAAATTATATCCTCACATGTGTATGTTAATTCAACCTAAGGTCATCAAAAAGGCAACTCCATAGGAGCTTATCATCAATTACAGGAGCTTTCACTAGCATGAATGATGAAAAATACACACATCTCCAAGGTCTAAAGATATGTGTGTGGCATACCCCTAGGCCCTAGGCCCTAGCTATAAACTTCATAAACTTAACATATTACTACAAATTAAGCTGTATGAGGGGAAAATATTTTACCTGATGCTAATTGAACATTTTCTTCAGCTGTAGGTTCACTTGCTCCTGCTCCCGTGTCAAAAAGTTCAACTTTCTTATTACCAAGGGTATTCATGTACCTATCAGCCATCCAAATAATAGTATAAATCCTTTCAAATAGCCAAAACAAAACTATGCTTTCATTTAGGTGGAAAGATGAAAAACGGAATGAAATTAAATTTTGAATTATTGATTCTGCCAACACATTAATAGTGAATAGCTATCCTGATTTTGTAAATTGAACATGCTCACAGGGAAAATTGGTATAAATCGTATGATTTGTTCTAAAACCTTCATATGGACCAACAGTACGTTAAGGAAACAATTTTATTCGGACTACAGAAATAGAAATATATAGTTGACCTTACGTTTTTCTCAATGCCACATATGAGTTTAGTTCCTTGATCTGCAAGAAAAATGCATGTTACCGAACATAGAGAAGCAGCTCTTTTGTGTATATTGTACAAGGACATGTAAATATGCAATATATGAACAAGCATAAGGACAATCCTCGGATATGCAGAATGAAAGATTTTTTTCCTGTTCATATCATATGGAGATCACTTTATCTGATTTTTACATTATAACAAAATACTAACTGTCATGTTTTTCTACATGTTAAGATCATGACTAGCACACTAATGCTGATTTATCTAGATCTCCACAACCCACATAGGGCTGGGCTCTGGCCCAAACCAAATTTGGTCTAGCCCAAAACAGGCCAAACCATTCACCCTTAGCTTTAGGCATAACTTGTGATCACAAAGTGCCTATCAAACTCAAAGGAAAATTCTATCGGACATTTATACGACAAACAAAATTCTATGATAGTGAATGTTGGGCAATGCAGTGCTAACCATAGTTACCAATCTCGGATCGCAGTGCGGAATGGCCAACCCCAAAAACGGTACAGTGGTATAGCGGATAGCGGGATAGCCACTATACCGAAGATAACAGATATAGTAAACATAATTTTCATACACACACTAATCATTAATACTCAATTTATAATTTACAGACACAATTACCATTAATGTGAAGCATAACTGCCAACAATAGGTTAGTAATAACAAAAACCAAAACAAAAAAGAGGTGTGTTTGAACAGAGACGGCTGAAACAGAAGCCGAAATAGAGCAAGAAGCTGCACAAAACAAGTGTGGAATGCTGTGAATTTGCCAAAACAGAGTTCAGAGTGTGCGAAACAGGTTTAGCCTGCTAGGAACTTGTTGAAATGGGGGTGGGCGCTGATGGGATAAAACCAAAACAAGGATGGGAACTTGCTTTTGTGAGGAGGATAAAAGGTTTTGAGCTTGTGTTGGTGAGGATAGAACGATGAGAACTAGCATTTGTGAGTGCAGAAGGTATGGTGCGCAATTGATAAGCCTGGAGCTAACGAGCAAAAAAAAAGTGTGGTGGCGATGTTAACGCTGAGGTAGATGAGTGGACGTACAAGAAATGATAAGAATAGGAAAGAAAGTACCAAAGAAAGATGAAGTAGCAACTACTAAGGAGAAGATGATGAAAAACTGCTAAAGGTAGTTTGATCATTGAGAAGACCAATAGAGGCTCTAGAGAGAAAACTGAACAAGGATTTACGAGAATCCACATAGTGGGATACGGGCTTGGTTGTTATTTGTTGTTTTATACTATTATATTCAATTGTTGCTACAGAATGATCGAATCTCAGGAAATAAAATGACACAGAGATAATAGTATTCAGGTGAAATAAATATGCAGTTACATTAGAAAAGAATTTAATATACTCAGCTCAATAATAGGATTTTGACTTCCAAATAAAATAAGATGAGGAAATTTAGGGAAGCATTTGTGCATATAATTCATATAAATAAAAAGGAACCGGCCAGAGAAGTCGGGAAGGAGAGTATATAAATTGAAATTGACAAGGGCAGAACTGCAGAATTTACAAGGACAGAATCACAGAAACAATCAAAATGTGGCAATGGAGAAAAAGAATCCATATGAAAGATATTACATGCTTAATGTCCATAGACAAAGCAATCCCAGCACCCAAAAAGAATTTGATGTAGGTGTTGTTGCAGTACCTGATCTTACAAAGTTACAATTATTTTGTTCAGAAGAACAAACATTACATCATTTGAATTCCTTTTTTTTTTTTTTTTGGTACTACACCATCCTAGGACTATTCCAATAAGAAGATACAAATTTGCCAAAAATAAACCGACTTTTCACCACAAATAAATGTTACCTAACATTCCATGGCCAAGTTTTTAACTGGAAAAAAATTGGACAGTTTAATTCCATAGCTTGGTGTGATCTATTAATTCTTTTTACACTGGTTTCTGGTACCCCTCCCCCCCAAAAATAAAATTATACTCTTTTCTGCCAAAATTATATTTTTTTCAAAATAAAATTTTAAAAAATAAACTTTTTCACCCAGAAAAAATTTACCATAAAAAACCAGCTCTAACCTATTTCCTCTCCCCTAACAGTTTAAGTAACTTTTTCACCAATTAATGGTACTCCAAACATGCAATAACACTGTACTTTGAGGAAAAGTGCTAGAATTTCTTTCAAGTGTCCACAAGAGCACTGATCTGTTGTTGATTATCAAAACTCCTTGAAGGAAAGCCTTTCTCCAACAAGAAACCAGATGGACTAATCAATTTCTCAAGCATAATCAGTTTACCCAATTCAATAAACCAAATTTCACATCAATCTGCAAAATCAAACATGAATGCACTTATCGCAGCATACAGGAATAAGATTATTAGATCTAGATACCAACAATAGCCTTTATAGACCATGCATTTATTTTGCATTGTAAAATTATTAACCTCCAAACGTCCAGTTCCTATAGAACCTATCACTAAAATACCCCTAGGGGAGGGTAGGGCTAAGCGGAGCCCCGATCAGCGCCTCGGGTCGGTAGCCGGGCTCGGGACATTACTACCACGGCTACTATTTCAAACAGAAAAAGGAAATTTTCACACCCCTTAATCATGATCATAAAATGCCTATGAGATTCATTTAACCATATTATTTATAAAGTTGTTAGAAGTTGAAAGCAAGATAAGCTTGGATGTAAAATTTACAATACATTGCAGATATTGCATCACTTTGCAGAGTCCCAACATGAGGATCCAAAACAGAAAGGTTTTGAATACTGACCATTGATTGCTTTTCATCATTGAGTTGCTTGTTCACTTCTGGGGGATTTCTGTCCTCTTCATCTTTAATTTCACGATCAAACTCTTTTATCAACCTGAAATAATTAATAACGATATAAAGCTTCATATTCTATGAGTGCTGGGAAAAGGAAATTACAAAACAAGTCAAAATCACATGAATTTTTACTTCCTTCACCGCTGGCACATGGCAAAAGGCAAGTGAATTGTCAAATAAAAAATCTGGAAAGCACATAACAACTATGATAAACGAGAAAATAAATATCATTTTACTTTTTACAAAATATTCAACATAGAACAAGGTTGAAAGCTGCCCTAAACCAGCCTAAGAAGAAAAGAAAATTGACGAAGTTTACTTACCTTTTGCACTCCCTCATCTTCTCCGTGAATTCTTCCAGCTGCTTACTTTTTCTATTGGAATCTTTAATCTTATCCAGCCTCTGGAAGCCATTTCTGGATGCAAAAGTTAAACATGTTTAAAATATCTACAAATTCTTAAAAGATGAGATCTAATCAGAAAAAGTAGTTCAGCCTTCTTTCTTTTCCATCTCCAGGAAGTAATAACCAAGAATGTGGCACCATCTAAGGATACATGATTAACATAGAAGAAATGTTAGAAACCAAGTCCAGCCCAAGCCCCTTCTGTTTTACACCCGCAGGCCCAAGACCCGTATCAGTCCAGATAGACCCTGAGGGGTTTATTCTTTGTAAGGATGATTCAGCATGGCAATCCCGTAGAATAAGGAAGTAGTTATAGAAAGAGGAAATCTGTTATGCAAAGTCGGATATATAGGGGGAAAAGGGGATTAGGGAGATATGGAAAGTTTTACATTGTGAGTTGGGGTCTGGAATAGATATTCAGACTAGGGGGAGCTTTAGCTCTTATTTTCTGTAACTTCCTTCCTTTTATAATTCAATAATACAAAGAGGCACATCATCCTTATAAAAGGAAGGAAGTTACAGAAAATAAGAGCTAAAGCTCCCCCTAGTCTGAATATCTATTCCAGACCCCAACTCACAATGTAAAACTTTCCATATCTCCCTAATCCCCTTTTCCCCCTATATATCAGACTTTGCATAACAGATTTCCTCTTTCTATAACTACTTCCTTATTCTACGGGATTGCCATGCTGAATCATCCTTACAAAGAATAAACCCCTCAGGGTCTATCTGGACTGATACGGGTCTTGGGCCTGCGGGTGTAAAACAGAAGGGGCTTGGGCTGGACTTGGTTTCTAACAAGAAAAGTACAAATAACCATCCATCACTTGTATATAAAGATAAATAAAGGAAGCATGAGATAATAGCCATCAACTCGTCACTGTTAAAGAGGCAATCCAGACAATTTCAGTCTCAAGAGATGAGAAATAAATACTTATTGTAACCACAAAATCTATGTTATGGTAATGTAACAGCCACTATGAGAAAAAGATGAACCTAAAACTATTGATTTAGATACCCTATATTTTTTACAGTGATTAAGATAAACTACATGTGTAAACTGAAAGGGCTAAGTAAATATTATGACCTTAAGTATGAGATGATGTCCTGATAAGTTGATAATGAAGGGTTCTCTAGTGCCCTCTTATTATGAGGGCATCAGTACTGGTATCAAAAGTCAACACCAAATATTAGAAATATCAGAATATCAGTATGAGATGATGTCATCAGATATCTTCATTGACACATTAGAAGTATCAAAATCAACACTAAATATTATTGTGGACAACCCTAGGATTATAGAGAGGAAGACTTTGTCCACACATGATGCCATGTCAGCAGTTTTCTAAACACTTCTAAATGTGCTAGTCGTTGGGATGAATTTAATGGGTTTTGGAAAGATTTGAGGCAAAAATTAAACAAAATACAGTTGTGGAACATGAATGAAAGCTAGAGTTAAGGGACAAAAAGTATAGTTTCCATAAATATATATCATAAAAAATAAATTCATTTATTAATTATCTATTCTAATAACTACATGATAACTATTTTTAAAAATATTATGGATTAGGTTTGAGTGATATTTCAAAATATAAGAATTCACGGATCTATTTTATATTTCAAGTAAATCAGACACGCCAAATATTAGCCATTTCAAGTAAATTAAACACGCCAAATATTAGCCACTTCTTAGTTGGTACTCTAGTAAACGCAAACAGTATCAAAGGAATCACCATTGATCATTAATTCATCATATATAATTTTCTTAATACTACAATGTCAATACCAACTAAAGCATTTGAATAAGGCCACTTGTAGAGAGGTAACAAAAAATATTTTAAAAAAAATGTAGTTGTAGAGATGTAACAAAAAATATCTTAAAATATTTTTTAAAATATTTAAAAGAATGTAGTTAAAGCTTTCAGTCAATTTCATTGGCAGCACAGCTGGCAGAGAACATAAGAAAAAACAGAGTCCAAAAGTGTTGAAAGTAACATTTTAAGCAATCTCGGGTCCAAAATAACGAGGAAAATATCCATGCTAACAAGTAACAACTGAGTCTGACTATCCATTTCCAATAAGTCGTGAAGGTTGATCTTTCAAGTACAACATACTATAACAACCAACTGTTGGTCTGTGCTTATGTACACTCTGCAGCTCATTTCTACACAGGATATTTACCACTATCACCATGACCATGTATATCAAGTGGCACCTAAGACCGGGCTTCTTCTACTATAACTAATCCTCCCATGTTCATTTCACCAAGAATCAACAAAGGTTTCCATTAAGTACAACGAGGTACCTCAGTTTACACTCAATAAATAGATAACTAGCAAGCTATGTGCATTCACAAACCATAAAACACCTAGATGTTCAAATAACACTAAGCATAAACACCATACAACACTCAGTAAAAAAATTTCTAAACATCAGCCAGCATGCTACACCACACTACCCACCCAACACTCCAATTGACCAAAATTGTATTTCAACACTAAACTCAAATTTCAAGAATCATAACAGCATTGTACTAACAAAATCAACAACAAAAACGATCACTAACCGGAATTCACCACGACTAACACCATATCTAACACTAGATACGAACACTAGTGACAAAATATCGAATCAAAAAGTCAACGTAACCGAATCTGAGAAACAAGAGGTTGAGGTTAAGAAACATACGCGAGGGCTCGAAAGTTATCGCGGATTTCGCCGTGGATCTGCTCCATCTGAGGGCTCATCTGCAAGCTGGTGGCCATGTTTGCCGGCGATTACGTCTCCCCCAAAAAAGCCCGGCGAGAACCGATTTTCCGGCGGAAACCCTAGCTCGTCGATTTGGCGAAGGTCTCCCCAAGTTGCATAGCCGTTTTCCAGGAAAAAGGAAAAATGGAAAGTGAAGGAATCGAAATGCAGAGGAGAATGAGAATGTGCAACTGGATTTTGGATTCAATTGAATTGAATTCAGAGGGAAAATGAAATCAAGAGAACAGAGAGAGAGAAAAGAGCAAACAGGGAAATTTTGGGGGAGAAAAGAGGGAATCGCTGTCTGCTAATAATTAATTAATTATGTTTAATTATAATAATGTTTCCTTCAATAGTTTTTCAAATCATACCTTCAGAGTTCTGAAGGAAATTATATTTTAAAAAATCTGGAGTTAGATGTTTAAGACAAAGTAAAATTACTATGTTATCCCTTTAGTTTAGACTAAATTACACCTTACATGTATCTTATTTAGAAATTTAGAATTTTATAATGGGACAACTTTTGTAACAACAATTCGATAATGATTAATATAATTTAAATTTGTAGTTAATGATGTATTAAACTTGATTAATAGATACACATGTAATAAATGATTAACTCATTAACTATTTGTCAAACTGCATTAACCATCCACTAATATATTTATTAATGGTTAATGTCGTTCAATGGATGATTAAGTTAACCATTTATCACATGTGTATCCGTTAATCAAGTTCAATATATCATTAACCACAATTTTGAAATGTATTAACTATTGAGAAATTGTTGTCTCAAAAGTTATCTCATTTTGTTCTACAAATAGCACAAGTGTTTATTTAATTTTTTATACTTACTAAAATAATAATTTAAAAAAGGCAACAAAAAACTTACCAAACTCCAGATAAAAGGTCACCACCTTCTTTTACCTCATCAGAACTAAAAAAACTAATGGTGAAGAACTTAAACCTCCCATCAAAACTCTAAATACTCAAATGTGAGCAGATGTATAAATTTCAATCAACAAGTTCTTTTATTTCTTGTCTTTCTTGTGTTTAATTTGTCCTTCGCATTCTTATTTGCACCATGCACAACAATTGTTTGCTAATGCTTTAGCTAAATCTTTCACTAATCATTTTGTTCTTTCGTAAACAACTACACAATAACACCAGAAGTAAGTGAGGGTGGAGAGTTTGGTCCGAAATACCGCAAACAAAACCTGCTTTTGTGTAAGACTTTGTGATATCAAAGTTTCCAACACTAAAAGTAACTCATAAAAACTGTTCTACCCATGTTGAGAAAGGACATGTCAGTTCTTCTAATGGTGCACCTCCAATTTGCTGTTGACATGCGACCTGCTAGTACTGTGATTATTGTTCTTTTGCACAATGAAGAAGTGCAAGAAGTGAGTACAAGAACATCAAGGCCTAAGAGGGGCACAGAGAAAAAGTAATACAAGCTGAATATGCATATAATAAAGGTTGAAGCCACAATGGGTTAATTGAAGTTGCTGTTGTTAGGTATGAAGATTATAGAAACAAGATAGAAGAGAAAAACAGAGAGAAACTTCACTCTCCTTATGAATGTATATTCGGAAATATGAAAATTTATCACTGAGTGTCGCGACCGTCCCGTCTGAGCACCGCGAAGAAAAAGAAAAGGAGTTGCCACCAATTTTTATTTGGGAAAAACATTGGAAAACCCATAAATTTAAGGAAACTGATCTTCTTAAAATAAAACGAGATTTGGACTCGGAAGTCGGTTACGAGTAGGGAATGTGTTAGCACCCTACATCGTCCGTTCTAAGAACGGTACTTTAAGTTAATTGTGTAAACTTTTAATAACTTCAAAAATATTTATTTTACGCAAAAAAGAATAAAGAGAAGATAAACAAACACAAAAATAGGGAAATTTAATTTTGGCTTGACGAGATGATTAATTTCGCTCCTACATATTCCCTAGTGTAATGAAAAATTCAAAGCCACGTAGTTCTAGTAAAAATGTTTTGTTGGTTGGTTGGTGATTTTTAATTTTTATGAAAAGATTTATTTATTTTTAGAAAAATGATTTCATTTGAAGCATTTCAAATCATCAAGCCGTCTCGGCTAAAATGATTTGAAAAGAAAATAGGACAAACAAGCCGTCTCAGTTAAATTGATTCTTTTTTAATTTATTTTTAAAACGGATTTTGATTTTATTTGAAGTATTTCAAATCATCAAGTCGTCTCGACTAAAATGATTTGAAAAAAAAAGTGGGACCAACAAGCCGTCTCGGCTAAATTGATTATAAGTGAAACTTAACGTTTTACACGAGACGTCACTAAAAGTGAACCCAACAGAAATTGAAAAAAAAAAAAATTAACTAATTAAAACATGACATAAGGTCTTATTTTGAAACCTGTAAACACGAATCAGCAGGAAAGTGGCGCAAAGCTGGGATGATGAATATGGGTGCTTGAACTGTTTCTTCTTTTTTGGCGTTGATGAATGATAGAATGAAGATGAGAGAAATTGTGGGCATGAGGTTCACCATGCCTTTTTGGATGATGGCAAGTAGTAAATGAGACTTGGTTCCATGGGATATTTGGCTTCCATATTGAGTAAAAGAAGAAAGTCTGATGGTGATGGGGTCGTGAATGAAAGTTCTAAGAGAAAGTTGTTTTGGGTTCATTGGATGAAGAATTATTAATGGTTGTGGCTGTGAGTGAAGACAGAGGTATAGTGTTCACGGGTGGACATTGACTCTTGGTCTTTGGTGAGTCGGCATTTGATGGAGGCTGGGCTAGGAGGAGAATAGAGCAGGTGATACCACCGGAACAAATATAAAAAATGAGATTGATGAATTAGAATTTTTTTCGATCCTCCTATACAATAGAGCACATTCCAATTTATAGAAAAAAAGTAGTAACGACTCTCTTTGTCAGATTAACTATCAGTATTTAAGGAATCATTATCCCAATGAGATTGTGATATATCCTCATGAAACGAAAAAAGGATGAGAGTAACAGAAAAATGATACCCATTATTTCATCACTCCTTTTTCTATCTATTAAACAACTAATCATTTTTATTTTCTATTTTATTTTATCTTTATCTTTTTTTTTTATTATTATCATTTTTTATTTTTATTTTTTTAAAACATGATGGGCCTAACTTCTAAGAATTGGGCTAAGATAAAATTATATATTTTTAGTTTTTTTAGTATTTATAAAAAAAGAAAATTGACCCAGACAAAATTGGGTATTCACAGCTGCCTCTCTTTACTTGTTTCTTATTAGATAATAGATGTAGCCGTAGTTAACCTTTTATCGTTAATAAGATGCGAGTAAAGACATGAACTTCCATTTTGTCCGGGAATGCGAGGTTCCTACGAGTTGGATTGCCCGTTGAAACTCAAATATGAAAGGCTTGGAGGGTGGATTGTCCGCAAAGACCTGAAAAAGATAAATAGCTTACGGGTTTGATTGTCCGTTGAAGCTGATACAAAAAAGACTTGCGGGGTGACCTACCCACGAAGACTTGAAAAAGAGCTTACGGGTTGGATTGCCCGTTAGAAGTTTGAACAAAAAAAGAAACTGCTGGAGACACTATCTACTAGATCTTGAAATGAAAAAAAGTTTCCAGAGACACTATCTACCGGATCTTGAAATGAAAAGAATTTTCCGGAGACACTATCTATCGGAGCTTGAGAAGAAAAGAAGTTGTCGGAGACACTGTCTGCCGGAGCTTGAAAGGAAAAGAAGTTTCCGGAGACACTATCTGTCGGAGCTTGAAAGGAAAAGATGCTTCCGGAGACACTATCTGCCGGAGTTTGAAAGGAAAAGATGCTTCCGGAGACCCTATTTGTCGGAGCTTAAAAGGAAGAGAAGCTTCCGGAGACACTATCTACCAGAGCTTGAAAAGATAAGAAGCTTCTGGAGACACTATTTGCCAGAGCTCGAAAAGAAAGAAAGCTTCCGAAAACATTATCTGTCGGAGCTTGAAAAGAGAAGAAGCTTCCGGAGACACTATCTGCCGAAGCTTTAAAAAGAAGCTCATGAAGACACTATCTATCGTAGCTTGAAAGGAGAAGAAACTTCCGAAGACACTATCTGCTGGAGCTTAAGAGGAAAGAAGCTTCCGAAGACACTATCTGCCGGAACTTGAAAAGAAAAGAAGCTTCCGGAGACACTATCTGCCGGAGCTTGAAAAGTGAAGAAGCTTCCGGAGACATTATCTGCCCGAGCTTGAAGATAATAGAAGCTTCTGGAGACACTATCTGTCAGAGCTCGAAGAGAAGAAGCTTCCGGAGATACTATCTGCCAGAGCTTGAAAATAAAAGAAGCTTCTGGAGGCGCTTTCTGCCAGAGATCGAAAACAAAGAAAGCTTCCGGAGACACTATCTGCCGAAGCTTGAAAATAAAAGAAGCTTCTGGAGGCACTTTCTGCCAGAGCTCAAAAATAAAGAAAGCTTCTGGAGACACTATCTATCGGAGCTCGAAAAGAAAAAAAAAGCTTCCGAAGACACTATCTGTCGGAGCTTGAAAAGACAAGAAGCTTCCGGAGACACTATTTGTCGAAGTTTAAAAGGAAAGAAGCTTCCGAAGACACTATCTGCCGGAGTTTTGAAAAGAAAGAAGTTTACGGAGACACTATCTGCCGGAACTTGAAAGGAAAACAAACTTCCGGGGACACTATCTGCCGGAGCTTGAAAAGAAACAAAGCTTATGAGGCCTTGTGCCTGCTAAAACAATCGAAAGTAATGGTATTGACCTTGTCAATGCATGAAATGATGAGAAGCTCACAGAGACACTATCTGCCGGAGCTTGAAAGAACAAAATAAAGCTTATGAGGTCCTGTGCCTGCTAAAGCCATCAAAAGTAATGGTATTGACATTGTCAATGCATGAAATGATGAGAAGCTCACAGTGACATTATTTACCGGAGCTTGAAAGAACAGAATGAAGCCTATGAGGTCTTGTGCCTGCTAAAGCCATCAAAAGTAATGGTATTGACTTTGTCAATGCATGAAATGATGAGACGGTGCATGATGAAGAGTGTGATATTTTTTTTTTTTTTTAAAATGCATGATGCAAGAGATGCTTGATGAAGAATGTGATTATTATTATTTTTAATGCATGATGCATGCAATGCTTTTTACTCTAACATTATTATTTTTTATTATTTTCTAATGTCTGATGCAAGATGTGCTTTCAGCGATTGATGAAAATTGTTATCCTATCCTTTTTCGCAAACCATTCTTTGATCATCGGCCCCTTAAAGTTTTGATCACAGCCAGATTTAAGATGTGAACTAGAACGAAGCTCGTTGATCTGATTTGTCACTTGCTTGTTCAACCGATGCCTTGCTTCTTGCCAAGGATATGCTTGTTTCATAATGACTAACCCAATGGTAGAGAGTGCCTAATCGCTCTTTCTTTTCAAACATTGCCCCTTGTCAGGAGATCATTGTACTTTATATGACCTTTGAAGTCTTGAGGAAGACTCTAAATGCTTTTATTATTGACACATGTTTCACATTTCAGAATATGCTTATCATGAAAAAATGTATTTTGAGTCTTTGTAGGTGGCAACAAGAGGGGTACCAGATAAATGATGGAGAATGAAAAGGCAATAACAATAAATGGGCAAAACAATGATATATGAATTTGAGATGTCCTTAAAAGGAAACAATGATGGGATGAATTTCGCATTTCTTCAAGTGATACTCTTTAAGATAATCAGTGCTAGTCTCTCGTGCATATGGTCTCGAGCGCCGCTTTAATCAACTTTCAAGGATATGACTTGCCCCAGTCTTCATGCATTGAGGGCATTTCATGATCTGCCTTTCAAATTCAAACTGCCCCAGTTTATTGCTTTGATGTGAGTTTTTTTTTTTTTTTTGGAGAAAGCAATGTTTTTAAGAGCACATACTTCTTGTCTCAAAATTAAAATTGATGAATATGATAACAATCTTTCATTGATCAGAATGGACTTTTTAGGCTTGTAATGTGGTCGGGGTTAAAGGGTATGAAAGAAAAGGTATAAGGCCCAAATGCGTGTTTGAGGGTTGAATGGGCCAAAGATCCTTGTTCTTACCTCACATCAATAGTGCTTTTTCTTTGGTTACTTCTCCGCTTTTCTTGCTTTTTCATTCACCTTTGTTGTGAGCTTATTTGATCATCTTTTTTTCTTGTCGGAATTTTTTATAACATTTCTCATTTACATTGTATATTAAAGCTGCCTTTGTAATGAATTGTTATATGATGTATTATTAGATATCATTCCACATATTGTGGAAATGATTGACATTAAAGAGATTGACAAAAATGTCTAGAAGAACATACTCATACACATTGTCCTCGAGGATCTAGAGTACACTACTCATTTTGTGGATATTACAATTTAAATAATTTGATTAATTTCATAGCTTAAATTTGAATATCGCATATAATATTTATTTGGCTTGATAATAACAGGAATAGAGTGGTTTCTACTTTAGGGCAAGATTTTGCTCAAGAAATGGATCTCTATCTTAGCAAGAATGACATAAATGGTATTATCATTCGTATTTTACAACTCTGTAACTTGAAATCTTTTAATGATATGTTTTCACAATTTAAAAGGCTTTTCTATACATAACACTTCCTCTATTAACGTAAACTTTCTCCATTTCTGAAACTCAAGATCAGTGTAAAACAGAAAATATAGAGGGATTTCATGGGCTTAAAGTTTTTGTAATTGTTATGTTCCCAATTGAACTTGATGATCCAATTGGGATTTATTGAAGCGTTAATTTTGTTCTTTCTCCTATGGCATTGGCATTTTTTTGATATTAAGTGATTAATTTTTGCGCTTGAATGGTTCTGAAATCAATTGAAAGCTTTATCTATGAGAATAGTTTTACTTACTATTAGTGGACTCTGGCGAATGCATTGTCGGATTATGAGCATATATACGTTTGATGGAATTGGACCTGCAATGACTTCGGATCAGTATGAGCATACTCTGACTTCAGAATATTAAAAAAAGGGAATAATATGATTTGTAAATTAAAATTTAGGTTTGAAATGTTTAAAAATAAGGTGTGACTTTTAATTTGATTTGATGAATTGCCATGTATTATTTTGTATTCCCGTGATGATCTTATTTATTGTTAGGAGAAATGGGCGTTTTAATTTGATTTGATGAACTCTATTCAAAAGGTTATTATTTAACTTTTGATGGATACATTTTATGGCATTTTTATTTTGTTGCTTTACATTATTGGCCGTGTATTGTTTTTATAGGCCAATGTTCCAAATAATTGACCACCAGAGTTACATTCATTGTTGGGCAAAGTTGAAGACAGGGAAACAAAAAAAAAATACCCAAATTTGGCAGACTTATACCGTGAAAAGGATGTATGAAGACGCAAGTTTGATTGAAAAATTTAAGAAACAACATTCCATTAAGGTTATATATTGAATAAATTGTTTTGATTACATGTTTTATAATTATTTAAGACTTTCCTGAATTCAAAAAAAAAAAAAAGAAAAGACTTTCCTATAAATAACATTACAAATTATAAATTTGGTAGACTAATGAGCTAAGCGATGAAGAGCCTGTTTGGTAAAATTAACTGTTAGCGGATAAGTTAGCTGATAGCGGATAAGGTAGCTGATAGCGGATTGCGGATAAGCTATTTTATTTTTTGTGGAAGTGTTTGGTAAAACTAGCGGTTGAACTAGCTAAAAAAATATAAAATGACATAAAAGGACATTTTTATTAATGATTATTAGATTTGGAGAATTAGGAAGAGTAGAGAAGAAGAGAAACTGAATGAGAAACTCGTATTATTATTCTTAGTTGTTACAGTGCAACTATCACCTTATATAGTGATGGCAATTCGGTTATGAAGCAATCCGTATCTAACTGATACAACAGAAAGTAACAGTTGTACAACAACTAAGGGACGTGGGCTTTAAGCCCAATCATAACAAGCTAAACTATCTCTAACATTCCCCCGCATAAACTCAGGGTGTTTGAGCGAGTGAGAGCTTGTCAAAGACTCTAGGTTTATCCCTGAGAGTGCTGAATCGGGCAGCTGATAGGGGTTTGGTGAGAACATCGGCCCATTGATCAACGCCAGGAACATGGGTCACACTTAAACTGTGATTCATCACTTTTTCACGAACAAAGAAGGGAGTGCAGTACAGGGTTATGAGCCAGAGAAACAGTGCTAAGGTTGTCACATAAGATTCTGGGAGTATGAGCTTTAACCCGCAACTCTGTCAATAATGACTGAACCCAAAGGATCTCAGCACAGAGGGCTGCCATGCTTCGATACTCTGCCTCGGCACTCGATCTAGCAACAAGAGTTTGCTTCTTTGACCACCAGGAAATCAATTTTGGGCCAAGGTAGACACATGCCCCAGAGGTTGAGCGTCTATCATCCGGATCGGATGCCCAATCAGCATCACAAAACCCTATCAAAGCTAAAGGAGTTTGCATGGCAGCAGGTTGGATTAAGAGGCCATGATGAATTGTATCCTTAAGATACCGCAGAATCCGTTTAACAGCCTTCCAATGATCCTCCAAGGGCTGAGACAAAAACTGACAGACCTTGTTCACCGAGTAAGAAATGTGACAGACCTTGTTCACCGAGTAAGAAATCTCTGGTCTAGTGAGGGTTGCATATTGCAATGCCCCAACAATGGACCGAAATAGGGAAGGGTCAGGGGCATAATCAGCCCCAAGCTTGGAGAGTTTAAGGTTAGCAACCATAGGAGTGTTGATTCCTTTTGCTGATTCCATGTTAGCTTTGGACAACAGATCACGAATATATTTGGTTTGGGAAAGGAGAACAGAACCATTAGGCAAGTGGGAGACTTCGATTCCCAAAAAATAATCCAGGTTGCCTAGTTGCTTGAGAGCAAATTCTGAGTGTAAGTCATTAATAAGTCTCTGAATATGAGGTAATGAGCTGCCCGTAACAAGTATGTCATCAACATACACCAAAACCATCATGCAGTAGGGGCCATTGTGCAAGGTGAAGAGGGAGGGATCACACTTGCTTGCCACAAAACCTCTATGGAGCAGGGCAGTGTTGAGCCTTTCAAACTAGGCCCTGGGTGCCTGTTTGAGGCCATACAAGGCCTTTTGCAGCCTACAAACAAGGTTCTTATCCTCCACTTCGAATCCCGGGGGTTGTTGCATGTATACCTCTTCATGAAGAAAGCCATTAAGGAAGACATTGTTGACATCCAACTGCCTTATGGGCCACTTGCAAGAGACAACAATTGATAAAATAGAGCAAACTGTTACTGGTTTAACAACCGGAGAGAATGTCTCTGTGTAATCACAACCAGCTTGTTGGTGAAAGCCCTTGGCAACCAGTCGAGATTATATTTATTGATGCTGCCATCCGAGTTTTCTTTTACCCGAAACACCCATTTGCAACCAATAAGGGTTCGGTTTGGTGGAAGTCGGACCAATGTCCATGTGTTATTGTTCATCAAGGCATCATGCTCATCTTTCATGGCTGCAGCCCATTGGGGAGCAGCTAAGGCTTGCTTTACAGAAGTTGGTTCCATATGAGTGAGAAAAGGTGTGGGATTGCGCCTAGGGACAACAATGCCAGATTTAGACCTTGTTTGCATGGTATAAGTATTTAGTGGAAGTGGTGGGGGAGAGGGAGAAGGCTCAGGGGAAGGCATAGGAGAGTGTGAATGGACTAGAGACTACCTTGAGGGCTGTGTTGGAGACGGAACAGGTTGAGTGGGAGAGGGAGCAGAGGTTGCTGGACTGGGGGTGACCAAGAGAGGTTGAGTGGGAGGAGTAGGTGAGGGGACTGGAGAAGCAAGCAGGGGTGGAATGGAAAGAATGGAAGGAGTGGGGGACAATGGAAGTTCTTGTTTATGAGTGGTAGGTGAAGAAAAGAGTTCATTGCAAGGAAATCTAAGTTCATTGAAGACAACATCTTTGGATATGAATATTCGACCATCCGGATTGAGACACTTATAGCCTTTGTGAGAGGAGGAGTACCCTAGAAAAACACATTCTTGGGATCTATAGGAGAGTTTATGTTGCTGGTAAGGTCTGATGAAGGGGTAACAAGCACACCCGAAGACTTTTAAAAACTTGAGGTCAGGCTCCTTATAAAGAAGAACAAAATATGGTGACTGATTTTGAAGCACAAGTGAGGGGAGTCTATTAATAAGGTATGCAGCAGTGAGAAACGCATGATCCCAGAATTTGAATGGAAGAGAGGCATGGGCTAAGAGTGTTAGACCAGTTTCAACTAAATGTCTATGCTTTCGTTCCACTAGCCCATTTTGATGGTGTGTATGTGGGCACGTGAGACGATGTACAACGCCTAGATCAGACAAATACTTGGAGAAGGGACGAAACTCACCCCCTAATCACTTTGAACAGATTTGATTTTAGTATTGAATTGAAGTTCTACCATAGCACGAAATTGGATAAACTGAGAAAGTGTGTCAAATTTTCGTTTTAATGGAAAGACCCAAGTAAACCGGCTATATGCATCAACACAAGTTAGAAAATAGGTGCATACACAAGATGTTTGAAGTGGGGTAGGTCCCCACAAATCACATACTACAAGTTCAAAGGGGAACTTGTATGTAGTGGTGGAAAAGGGAGCTGGGAGGCGATGTGCCTTACCCAAACAGCAGGCAGAGCAAAAATACAATGGGTTTTTGTGTGGGACAGCAAGGCTGCATGTTTTAAGCGCTTCTTTAAGTGCATCATGGTGTGGGTGACCTAGGCGAGAGTGCCACAATTTGTAGGAAACAAAATTAGAGGACAAGTGTGAATCTTCAGTATTATTATTCACCGTGTTTGTAGAAGTACATACATCAGTGTTGGAATTTACATTGAAGAGAGAAACAGAGTTACAAGTAGTAATAGTATTTGTATTAACAGAAACAGAATTGCAAGTAGGAGAGGATGACATAGCTGCGGGAGAGCTTGATCCAATACAGGAGACATTTTCAAACTTGTACAGACCATCTACACCAACAGTACCACGTAGCAGAACTTCTAAAGCAGCATGTGATTTGACAAGACAAAACGAGGGGTGAAACTCAAAAAATACATGATTATCCCTGGCAATTTGACTGACACTAATCAAATTCTTGGTAATAGAAGGAACCAGAAGTAAGTTGTGCAAAGTGAATTTGGTGTGGGATTGGGAAGGTGTAGTGAAATGCATGGAACCAATTTTGTTAATTGACAAACCTTGGCCATTGCCCAAGAAGACTTGCTCAGATCCTGGTGAGGAGGCAGTCTCAGTTAAGTTGGATGGATCCGGAGTAACATGGTGTGATGCCCCCGAGTCAGGGTACCAAGTGTTGCCAAACTGAGACTCAGTGCCTGTGAGGAATGCTTGTGGCTGTTGTGGCCTAGGTGGTGCTGCATACGACTGAGAAAATAGTGGCGGTCTCTGATACATGGAAGGAGATTGCCAATAAGTGAAATTATGATGCTGGGGAGGTCCTTGGTGGTACTGATCAGAATTGGGCCCTGATTGGCTGTAGTAACACACATTGGCATCATGCCCGTACTTCTTACATATCTGACACTGGATGTTAGACCGACCACCGGAACGTCCATCACCACCGCGACCTCTATGCCTGCCACCTTTGTAGCAGCCGCCACCACGATAACCACGGAAACCTTCACCTCTGTTTGTTGATTCACCACCGGTAACATGAGAGTAACTCTCAGGAAACTGTGAGTTCTGAAACGAGGCATTTGGAGAGGCAGAATTGGGGAAGGTTCCAGATCCCGATCCTTGAGAAGAGGTTTGCGTAAGATTCACAGAGACTGAATCGGGAAGAACACACTTCTTATTCTTTGAAATACGAGCTTCATGAATTAGGAGGACGGATTCGAGTTCATCAAGAGACACAAACTCAGTTTTGCTATTAATCGCAACCACAACAGGATCAAAATCTTCTGGAAGCACTTCAAGCGTCACTTCCAGAAGATTTCGAGGCGGAATTGGATCTCCAATGGATCTCCTATGCCTTATCCTGAGCCTTCTCCTCTCCCCCACCACTTCCACTAAATACTCATCCCATGGAAACAAGGTCTAAATCTGGCATTGTTGTGCCTAGGCACAATCCCACACTTCTTCTCACCCACATGGAACCAACTTCTGTTAAGCAAGCCTTGGCTGCTCTCCAATGGGCTACAGCCATGAAAGATGAGCACGATGCCTTGATGAACAATAACACATGGACATTGGTCCGTCTTCCACCAAACCGAACCCCAATTGGTTGCAAATGGGTGTTTTGGGTAAAAGAAAAACCGGATAGCAGCATCAATAAATATAAGGCCCGGCTGGTTGCCAAGGGCTTTCACCAACAAGTTGGTTGTGATTACACAGAGACATTCTCTCCGGTTGTTAAACCAGTAACAGTTCGCACTGTTTTATCAATTGTTGTCTCTTGCAAGTGGCCCATAAGGCAGTTGGACGTCAACAATGCCTTCCTTAATGGCTTTCTTCATGAAGAGGTATACATGCAACAACCCCCAGGATTCGAAGTGGAAGATAAGAACCTTGTTTGCAGGCTGCAAAAGGCCTTGTATGGCCTCAAACAGGCACCCAGGGCCTGGTTTGAAAGGCTCAATACTGCCCTGCTCCATAGAGGTTTTGTGGCAACCAAGTGTGATCCCTCCCTTTTCACCTTGCACAATGGCCCCTACTGCATGATGGTTTTGGTGTATGTTGATGACATACTTGTTACGGGCAGCTCATTGCCTCATATTCAGAGACTTATTGATGACTTACACTCAGAATTTGCTCTCAAGCAACTAGGCAACCTGGATTATTTTTTGGGAATCGAAGTCTCCCACTTGCCTAATGGTTCTCTTCTCCTTTCCCAAACCAAATATATTCGTGATCTGTTGTCCAAAGCTAACATGGAATCAGCAAAGGGAATCAACACTTCTATGGTTGCTAACCTTAAACTCTCCAAGCTTGGGGCTGATTATGCCCTTGACCCTTCCCTATTTCGGTCCATTGTTGGGGCATTGCAATATGCAACCCTCACTAGACCAGAGATTTCTTACTCGGTGAACAAGGTCTGTCAGTTTTTGTCTCAGCCCTTGGAGGATCATTGGAAGGCTGTTAAACGGATTCTGCGGTATCTTAAGGATACAATTCATCATGGCCTCTTAATCCAACCTGCTGCCATGCAAACTCCTTTAGCTTTGACAGGGTTTTGTGATGCTGATTGGGCATCCGATCCGGATGATAGACGCTCAACCTCTGGGGCATGTGTCTACCTTGGCCCAAACTTGATTTCCTGGTGGTCAAAGAAGCAAACTCTTGTTGCTAGATCGAGTGCCGAGGCAGAGTATCGAAGCATGGCAGCCCTCTGTGCTGAGATCCTTTGGGTTCAGTCATTATTGACAGAGTTGCGAGTTAAAGCTCATACTCCCAGAATCTTATGTGACAACCTTAGCACTGTTTCTCTGGCTCATAACCTTGTACTGCACTCCCGCTTCTTTGTTCGTGAAAAAGTGATGAATCACAGTTTAAGTGTGACCCATGTTCCTGGCGTTGATCAATGGGCCGATGTTCTCACCAAACCCCTATCAGCTGCTCGATTCAGCACTCTCAGGGATAAACCTAGAGTCTTTGACAGGCTCTCACTCGCTCAAACACCCTGAGTTTATGCGGGGGAATGTTAGAGATAGTTTAGCTTGTTATGATTGGGCTTAAAGCCCACATCCTTTAGCTGTTGTACAGCTGTTGCTTTCTGTTGTATCAGTTAGATACGGTTGGCTTCATAACTGAATTGCCATCACTATATAAGGTGATAGCTGCACTGTAACTACTAAGAATAATAATATGAGTTTCTCATTCAATTTCTCTTCTTCTCTACTCTTCCTAATTAAGCTAAACTATCTATAACAATGATTTTACATAAAAGAGAGAGAAGATGATAAATGTAGAATTAAATGAAGATAATAAAGATAAAGTGGAAAGAAAAATGAAACGTTATAAGC
Source organism: Ammopiptanthus mongolicus (assembly GCA_039655645.1). NCBI lineage: Eukaryota > Viridiplantae > Streptophyta > Magnoliopsida > Fabales > Fabaceae > Ammopiptanthus > Ammopiptanthus mongolicus. The sequence continues at coordinate 87,724,236 of CM077345.1, forward strand.
TATAAACTCAAATGCTACTTCAAGTAGTATATGGAAAAAACGCTATAAGCTCGTGACAGAGACGCTTACCAAACAGGACTACTTTCTCATCCGCTATAAGTTATCCGTTATAAGCTCGTAGAAATGACGTACCAAACAGGCTCGAAGTAGACTTCAGCAATAGTCTATTTCTCCTGAAGTGGATGAGAATGTGAAGGTAATAATTAACCTTTGGTATTTGCAACAATAACATAATTATGCTGTTAATTTAGTTAGCCTGTTTTTAATCTAATTTAGAATTTTGAATAAAAATTTGAACATGATGGTGTGCATGGAATGTACTTTTGCGAGTAACACTTGAAAAGAGAACACTAACAGCATTGACATATCTTCTTAGCGTGATGGATGTGGATCACAAGATCCTGCAAACAAAAAAATAAACCACACGATTGATTGTCTACTTTGAACTTTGTGATTTGTATGCACTTTATTTCCACTTTTTGTATAAAACACTTGGATCTTTAGATTTTATGCAATTTGTAGTGATGCTTTGATACGCGTTACTTATTTAGTTTTTAAAGTTGTTTGATGAGATTTCGTTGGAGTTACTTTTTGCATTTCTCAAATTTAAAGTTGTTAGATCAGTCTTCTTACTTAAACTTTTTTGAAAGATAACGCCTTTTTGAATGAGTTTAATATCATAGATTGTTACGATTAAATGAATTTATCAATTTTTACATAATTCTAATGTTAACTTTCTTCATAAAGCTCCCTAAATTATCCATACCGATTTGAATTAGTCGATTATTCCAATTAGATTATAAAATAATTTATTGTACAGTGGTTTAGTTTCAAAATTACTGAATCAAGATAGATAACGTTGCAATCATAATGTGTACTTATATTAGTTAAATCATAAATATTTCAATTAAATTAAACTATGAGTTTAATTATTATGTACTGACCGTGTAAAGTTTTTTATACTGTCAACCAATTAAAAATCATGGTTTGAATGATATTTAAGGTAGTTAGAATAAAAGTCAAATTTTTTACTGATGTGTCAATTTCTGATTGGTTGACAGTATAAAAAACCTTTCACTGTCAATACATAACAATTAAATCCTTAACATATTTATACATAAAAATATGAAAATTACCCTAAGCTATACATTATATGAAATTTATACATATCAACATGTGGTTGGTCCGAATGATAACGAGCTCAGATCCCTAAAGCAAGTGGTCAGGGGTTCGATCCCTGACTCTTGCATACGAAAAAAACCTGATTGTGAGAGATTAACCCTTAAATGTCGTACAGTATTTTGAGGGATTAATCTCTGCAGTTGCGAAAAAGATATCATGAGAAACCAAAAAAAAATATGAAATTTATACAACTGAAAATTTTCATTATAAAATAAATTAAATTATCCGATATAACTTGTAAAAAAAATTAATGACTTCTCAATATTCTAATGACGAGACAAAATGAAAAAAATTTATGTTATTAATTAGAATCAAATATGAAATAACTTCTAAACTTTTGTCAAAAAAAAAAACTTCTAAACTTAATCCAATTAATACAAATTATTTAAAATGTTTAAAAAAAAAAAACAAAGTCTTAGTCAAATATATGAATGATTTCAAATTATAATACTTAATAAAAACCCCAATAAATTACCAAAGGCTATTTAAATTAGTAACTTACTCCAAATAAATGATTTAATCCATTATTCATATTTGTTTCTAAAATGAATTTTCTTGGAGAGGTTTCAATTTATAAATAGGGAAAATACATACACCCCCTAAATTTTATCTCATTTGATTGACTTTTTTTGTTGCATTAACAAATAAGAATGAATGTTATGATAAACAGTTAACATACATTTTGATTGCCTTAATTGACATTTATTTTCAAATGAGCAGTCTTAATAAACAAAAATGAAACACACTGTTTCAATTAAACAAAAAAAAAATTGAGATATTTTTTCCACCTTCTTTACTAGAAGCATCTACCACATTGCCCCACCTCCACTCTTTTTTCCACTCCCTCCCCACCTGACGCCTCATCTTTCCCTGTTTCTTCTTCTTTCATTTTTTTTTATTGTCTCTTCTTCTTGCTCTATTTCTTCCCCAATCTCAAGCATCATTATGAGACTATAATACAAATGTTGAAGTTCTACCTCTTTCTTTTTTTGGACAGCTGAGTGTTAGATATTTTTGGGTTATAGGTGGAGCTCTTAAAAGAGGGGAAGATATCCACTTTGTGAAGCCTCACATTTGAGGCTCTTTAAGAGCTGGTAGCCGGTACCTGTCTACTTTCCTTAGAGTTGCTGAGAGCAGTTTAGTTGGTTTTTCACATTTATGAGTGAATAATGATCACTGTGACATATTTTAAATATTTATAATTAATATTTACAATTATCTTGTTATATTAAAATTATTTATGCAAGTCTATGTGGAGAAACGTACCTTTTGTGATTATTTTAGGCATTCTTGAATATTTTACGAGTTTAATTGCTATGCATTGACAATGTAATTTTTTTTACACTCTCAACCAATAAGAAATCATGTTATGAATGAGTTTTAAGGTATTTAGGATAAGAGTCAAACATTTTAGCTTATGTGACAATTTCTAATTGGTTGACAGTGTGAAAAATCTTTACACTGACGGTGCATATCAATTAAATCCATATTTTAAAGTCATTGGTTTATTAAATGATTTTGATTATATTTGAAATTTGTGGTGATCAATTACTGGTTGGGGTGAAATTCGAAAATATGAGAATGATGACTTTATTCTTGAATAATTTGATACAAATTGAAAATGATGAGTGTTGTGATTTCGGGGATCCATGTTAGAATCCCGTAGCCGATAGCGGTGGTAACGGTCTAGGTGCACCTACCTATATTATTCCGGGAGGAGAGGGCTATCCGTTAGATGGAGCCGTCAATGCACGGAGAGGGCTATCAGCGAGATGGAGCCGCTTTCGATGAGATTTGATATGACTTGAAAGAGGAGAGGGCTGTTCGTTAGATGGAGCCGTCCCTAGGGGAGAGACCACCCTTAGGAGGAGAGGGCTATCAGCGAGATGGAGCCGCCTCTGAGTTTGGTTCTCTCATGTGTGATCACACTGTATTTAATTTTCAAATTTTTTGTATTTTGCCACTTTACTCATTATTTCTATTTTTTTTTACCTCTTTAACTAGATTGAATGTTGGAAATGTTATTCTTGGTGATATGTTTAAATTTGCAAATTTAATGATTTTATTCACCTGCTTATCAAAATTATTTGAATTTATTGTATTCAATATTCTAGCATATTTGTCTCTACAATTGAAAGACATATTATTCGTGCGTTAATGTGTTTTCCTTCTAGTTCATGGTGGTAGTTATGCCCTCACCGAGTCTATGTGACTCACCCCCTTGTTTATGTTTTTTTTTTAAATTCTCAGGCAGCTGAGAAGCAGGCTGCTAACCGCTCCAGATTTGCTTTGGAAGTTTCATATCTTTTGGGTTGGCCCCTTTTGTTTCGGAGGCCCTTTATGATGTATTTTGAAACTTTATTACACTATGCAACTATAAGAAACTAGCGCTAGATTCATTTTGAGTTGTATTAATGCTTTGGAATACCGAACTTGACATATTATGTGACTGGATACACTGGGAATGGTAACATGAGTGTTTAATCAGGTGTTTATATTTTGGGAAGTTGAAATTATAGAGGAAACTCTGTCACATTTTCCGTAAAATTATTAGAGTATGATTTATTTTTATTATGTATGTTGTAATGTTTAATAGGCTTGCCATGCCATAAGTATGAGGCTGTGCGCAGACATGACCTGAGTTTTTGTGTCGTGACAAAAAATGAAAGAGTTTTTTAATTTGTTAATAAATTTAAGTAGTAAACGTCTAACTTGCTTGAAGGAAATTTACTTAGATTTGACTGTTGATAGATTGTCCTCACTTTCACTCTATACTATTAGGTTATTCTAAGTTGGATGCCATTTGCTAGGTCTCTTTTTCATTTGTCGCCTTTCCGCATGATTCATTTCATAACCTTTTAATTTCTTGAATAATAATTCAAACTATAGCAAACTCAACAATTACATGATTTTATTGGAATGTAATGATCTATTGGTATCTTTTAAACTACAATGGGCTATTCTGCTTAGAGCCAGAGTTTTTAAAAATAGATCTCCATTGAATTATAACATTAAGCCTTCCATATGGTCTGGATTGAGGCAATATATAACCATGGTGTTACAGAATGTTTCTTGGCAGCTTGGCAATGGTTATGAGGTTAACTTTTGTTCTGAGCATTTGGATCACTTATTGAATGGTAAAGTGGTAATAGCATTTTGCTACAATACCAACAAGCCCTTATCTTAGTTTTGTTATCACTTGCACAAATGAATAGAAAAATTGATGAATGGATGATGTTCATACATTTGAGTATTTGATGTATTAGATGGTTCCTATTACTCTTAAGATATTGTATTTCTTCGTTGTTCCAAATTGAATTTTGCTCTAATTAGCTTTATTTATCTTATTTAGGAATTTCAAGCACCAATCTTACATTTTAATTTATAGAGTAAAGACCTAAATTGATCCTCGACAAAAAATCACGGCGACATTTTGGTCCTTGAGAAATGGAAAATATCAATTTAGTCATCAAGAATGTAAAATGCGGGTCAAAATAATCCCCGACAAGGACTAAAATGTGCCTAAAAAGGATAAATTTGATCCGCATTTTACATTCTTGAGGACCCAATTGGTATTTTTCGTTTCTCAGGGGCAAAAATGTCACCGTGATTTTTTATCAATGACTAATTTGAGTCTTTAATCTAATTTATATATGTGTCAAATGTATTCCTTTTTGTTCAAAACAATTGATTTAATACATGTACTGAAACCAAATTCTATATTTTGTATTAATTAAGCTAAAATTTACAATTGAAAAATATAAAACTTAAAGAGTATGTATTAATAATCCAAGAATATCATCCCCTGTATCGTACCGGTACTAGTACTAGTTTAATATAAATTAACAAATTGGAAATAATTAAAACTAGATTTCAAAAACAAATTATTAGAATATTAAAAACAATTAATAAATAATGTGAATAGATAGCTTTTTTCCGGTGAACTGCCTCAATTTTAAATAAAAAAGTTAAGTAATGTATATAGAGTTAAAATAAGTAACAATTTATTGTTCTATAAGTTAGAAACAACCCCTGTCTATATCATAGTTTTGGCTACTTTTGGCCTCAAATGAATCCAACGAGCTTCTCTTGCTGTGTAACAAAACAAGCCTCGTGTATTAGCCAATAAGGCAAATTGATTAGTCACCATTTCACCAAAACAAAAGCCGCTGCATCATATTTTCCATCATATTCTGCTTCAATAGCGATAGTTAACATGCATCAATGAGTCACATTTTCTATGTTTTGAAGGGAATTGAAGAATGAAATTTTGGGGGAACCCATCTTCTCTAAGTTTTTTCAGGCACATGTTTGAGTCACTTTGTTAAGACATGGTTTTCTGCAAGTTTGATTTACCAAAGGAGGAAAAGAAGATTCCGAGACAATACCATATCGATGTCAATGGTGTTTAACATGGTGGGAATAGACAAAAACTGTGGGCAAGAATCCGATTCATCTTGCCTTCAACTCTCCCAGAGAAAACATTAAATGGTGAAATTAGTCTAAAAGACACAATGTTGATTATATTAATTCTTCAATGATAGAAATTACACATTGAACCGACCTGGTGGTGAAAAAGTTGGTAATACAATTCTCTCCCTAAGAAAAGGATGCAAGTTCGATTTCTGGAATCATCCAGTTGAGATACAGCCAAATCAGGTGTGTAAAAAATCGGACGTCCATTTCTACTAAATCGAAGATTAGTCTCATAATCGGTCCAAAGAGCCGAAACTGTGGGAACATCCTGTTAAATCCACCGGAAAAAAATCCTAATTAAGGTGGATTTCGAACAAAAAAAAAAATTACATATTGAAAGATATATTTTATGACTTCAATTAACCCTTCAATACTCACACATTAACTTTTTTTTTATGAGCATACTCACACATTAACTAGTGTCAATAATTAATTTAAATGATGGAATACACATTCACGAACTTAAACAAAATTTTCATCATTTAGAAATTAATATAACCAATGTGGTGATGTTATATCTTTCAGCAAGTAGTTTGAATGTTCCCTGTTTTTCTATTTATAGAATTTTAGTGCCTATTTTATTATGTTCACTCTAGTGGTAAGGTAAAAAAATTGTGGAGAGAACCGAAAAAAACATAGCTTGTGGCAACTCATTTATTTTTTGGCCTGATCTCATTTATAGCTATTCTATTTACAGCAAAAAGAGCTGGCAACTTTACCAATAAAATAAGGAGAAAATGGGGCAATCCTTGCGTGGAGAAAGATACCCTTTGCAGAGAGAATTTGGCAGCATTGAGAATCTTGCTTCTGTTAAGGATGCTGAAAATGGGAGTATGACTATGATGTTAAATCTAATGGCCTACAATGTATGGCATATTTGATTTACAGTTAAAAAATTGTAAATTTATGTTTGAAATAAAATATTTATTCGTTTGGGATAAATATACATTCAGATCAAAATGTATGTTTATAACGGTAAGTCAAACATAATCGTAATTGGGTTTTCTTAGATTGCAGATCCATCCTTCTTCCCTCTTTCCAAGTAGACATTTTTCCTCCTTTGGATTATGAAAAATAGCAAAAAAAAAAAAAGAGAAATAACTAATAACCTGTTCCTTTTTTGTTTTATTCCAGCCGTGAATTATAGATTCCCAGAGTGGCAAAGTCTGATTATGGGCACAATGCCCCAATTTATCTCTTTCATTTGCTTTCCCTCTTCATTTCACCTAAAAGGGCATTGGCTTCACGTTTGTGAACTCTTGAATTTGGTTTACAGGATAAGAATTTAAGACCTTTTATAAAGTGTTAGAACTCAGGGCCGCACTACAATACCGTCTTCATTTAATCATATCGATCTCAAATCCATACCGTGAGAGATCCACAGCGTTGAAAAGCAAGCACTATTGAAGTGGGGGTGACAGTGCTGTGAGGACCATAAATCACAAGGCTGCAATTGTGTCACCTCCCTGTCACCGGTAAGCCAAGCGTTTAATTTAATTGTTATATATTATTAATGTAAAATTTATTTTTTATACTACTAACTAATTAAAAATTATGTCACTTCCCTTTCACTTGTAAGCCAATTCTCAAAATTATTAAACAATTCAACTTAATCTTTGTGCCAAATTTTATATTTATCTCATCACGGGGGGCACTTTTATTTTTAAAATAGTAAAATATTCTGCTAGTATGTTGTTAAGCATTTTGGGGGCAATGTATCAGTCTTGTGAGCAGCGAATGATTGAGGGAGGGGCACCCACCGGCTCTAGCCCCTCCACCCCTAATGTTTTTTTTTCATGTAATATATCAAATATTTGTTAATTTAATTTTAAAATTTTAAAAGAAAGAAATAAAAAAGAGTTTAATTGATATATTTCGTTAATATAAAGTTTTTTTTATATTGTCAATAAATTAGATTTCATAATATGAATAACTTTTAAGGTAGTTAAGATAAGAATCAAATATTTTAATTTATGTAAATTTTTTTAATTGATTTATAATATAAAAAATTTTACATTAATAATGTATATCAATTAAATCCAAAAAAATAAATATAAAAAGTAACACAATGAATGACATAAATTATTTAAAAAAATAATTCTATTATTTAATATTTATTATTAATTATTTTCATCCCACGTTTGATAGACTTTGGGATCTATCCGTGCTTGTGAGAGTACTTATACGATGGTATTATTTTTCAAATGAACATTACTATTTTTTAAACAATAAACATTACCTTTATATTCTAGTTCTAGTCCAAAGTTGGGTTCTGTTACTTAAAAGTATCCTGATCGATTCAATAATTTCTCTGTCTTTTTAAAACAATGATGAGTATACAATATATACAATATATGAGAGGAATAATACGATGTTCCCATTCATTATCACATACATAATTTTTATTATTTGATTTTAGTTAAACTTATCTCATATTCTTTTGTACTTACATTCTACTCTAGAGTAATTTGGTTTAAAATTCTTAAAATTATAAGATCATATCAATTTAGTTTTAGATATTTTTAAAATTTTAAAAATATTATTGAAGTTGTTAAATATTAATCATTTCAATCCTTTCGTTAAGAATCAAATTGATACGAATTTTATAAATTTAAAAACAAATTAACCATAACTCATTGGAATCAAAATCGATAGGATATTATAATTTTATGAATGAAATTAAAATTTGTTTGATCAGCCTCTATTGATAACTTATATTAATTAAAGACTTTAAAAAATGAAGTATCCTTGTGCTACGTGGGGACTGGGGTACACGTGTTTCTTTGTTGAATGACTTATGCAATGATAGATGGCAATAGCACCTGCCAATCACATACTTGGGATGGTCCACATGGACATCTGATCTACGAAAAGACTAAAGAGCCCACATGTGCATCTGATCTGTGAAAAGAGCCAAAAATGCAAGAATCTCTAGAAACATGATGGTCCCTTTAATTTAAACTTTTATGAAATAGTAGTTAAACCAATGATTAGTGTATTTGTTTATATTTTCAGGATAATTTTAGACTATTTGCAACCTTCTGCACAGGTCCCTTTTTCGAAAGTTAAAATAACGTTAATTATTGAAAAGGCCTCCTAACTTTCATAATGTTTTAAAAACGAAAAATATATAAGTATTATTTTATTATTTGGTAAAAAAAAAAGTATTATTGTATTAAGTACTTAAAGTTTGGTAGATTTTGATACTTTTGTAAGAACATAAAAAAACACCATGTTAAGAAAGACAAAAATAATTCTTATATATGATATACAGGTCTAGTGAAAAAAACCTATTAATCCAGTTTTCCTTTTTTTTTTTAAGATATCTTATACATAGTTATAGAGATTAATCCCTCGAAATATTAGATGATATTGAAGGGATAATCTCTTCCAATTATATTTTTTTCATACATAAGAGTCAGTGATCAAACCCTTATCCATTTACTTAAGAGATTCGAGTTCATTACCCTTCGAATCAATCACGTATAAATATATTCCCTTTAAAAACACATCAATGTATACGACAAATATTACATTTTAAAACAATTTAATTTAAAATTCCTCTAAATGTTTTTTAATATGAAAATTCCTCCAAATGTTAAGAGTTGGAGATCCAACCTTATTTAGGTTTGGAGTCAGCGGGTTGAGGCGAACTAATTTTTTTTACTCAATCCAACTCAGTGTCATTTAATTTATATAAATTAAAAAACTATTCAAAATAAGTATTAAACTAATTAAATTAATTAATATAATTAACTTAATTAACAACCAAGTTAAACATATATATTTAAGGTAATGCAGATCCACAAAAACTCATATCTACCGGATCCCGCAATGAAATAGTAAGGGTGCGCATAAAAAGTTTATAAAGACTTTATTTGAATTTATATTAATAGCTTATGAAAATAAATTTATATAAATAATTTATGATATTTTTATAAGTTCTTTTTAGTTTATTTCAATAAGGTTGTCAGAGAAGCTTATGAAAATAAATTGTTTTTAGCTAATTTGAAAAAAAAATTATTGAACAAACGCTTAATGACATTATTTATCCAAACACGCACTAAATCTGTCCGGTGTGAGTTGAGTACCTTTGAAAGCGGATAAAATTGTCAAACCTGACCTTATCTCAACAATTTCAAAAAACTTAGTATGTTTGGATTTCAGTTACAAATTGAAGTTTTATTTACGCAAGAAAATATTATTTTCACGTTAAATTTGATTTTAATTACAAAATTATCACTTTAAATCTACTTTTGATTCACTCAACGTGAATCCAAACATACTCTTAATATCTCAAATATTATTACAATCTATTTCATTTAAGGCATTTCTAACTAGAATCTTAAAGGTTTTTTTTTGTTGGTGAAATGATATTTTTTTTTGGTGAAAACTAGAATCTTAAAGGATTAGTTAAAAACTTAAGAAATATTTTTATTAAAAATAATAGTTTTAACTTCTTGATAAAAATATATTTTTTATTCTTGAATTAGTGTCCTTAAAATTTATGTTCTCCATAAGAATACCGATTGCCAGCGACTCCCATAAACTCCATATCTTCGACAATAATAATTGAAAACACTCACAAAAGGAAAAGCCACGTGGACATGTTTGAAATCATAGAAAAAAATAAAAAAAAAATTGCATTGATTAATATTAATTTGTTGGTAATAAAAAACAAAATGCATTGACTGGTGAAAGCAAAAGAAGAAGAAACATGTGAAATTGGGCCCTTATGACTTAACCAAAACATGGGCTGCTATCGACCACACTTGAATTCCCGAAACAAGATCTTACCTTGACACGTGTACAATCACAGCCCCGTATTTGTTATTCTTAGCAGCCAGGTCTCATTCTCATCCTCTCCACAAAGAATAACCACCACTACCTCAGTTTCTTCAAAATTTGACACTTTCAAAAAACTCTAAAAAAAAGGGAAAAAAAAAAAGATTCAAACTTTCTCCTCTAATCTGTGGTTAAATTCCAACCCAGGTTTTCTTTCACTGTGAGCACCCAACTTTACTATTCAATTTGTTGTAATTTTCTCTCTCTACAAAAGGGGTGTCACTTTCTCGCTCTCTCTCGCCTCAATTGAGTGTGTGTGTGTGTGTGTGTGTGTGTGGCCTCAATTTCCAATCTTTTTTTGTTTGTGTTTTTATTGTTATACTAATATCTATGTCAGTTTTGCATTGGGTGTTTCTTGGCATATTGTTGCATGCTTGTTGCTGTCCCAATTCACTCTCAGATTATTTCTTGGTTATTGGCTTCACAACCAGTACCAAGCTATGGCTGTCAAGAAGGCATGTGAGTCATTCTCCAAGACCCTGATTGAAGATGTGCATAGATGGGGTTGTTTGAAGCAGACAGGTGTAAGCTTGAGGTACATGATGGAATTTGGTTCCAAACCCACTGACAAGAATTTGTTGATTTCTTCTCAGTTCCTTCACAAGGAACTTCCCATTAGGATTGCTAGGAGAGCTATTGAGCTTGAGAATCTCCCTTATACATTGTCTCAAAAACCTGCTGTTTTAAAGGTACCCCTTTTTTAACAGTGTACTATAGAATTATGGGTTATGGTTATTTTTTGTGTTGTCTTTTTGTTCCCACCTATGGTGCCTAGGATTTCATCCCCTTCGCTTTTCAGGATAACTCTGATCAGGCAAATGCTAATTAGTGTCCTTATCTTTGAAAAGTTATGGAATGAAAGATAGAAAATTATTTTTGAGAAGTGTTTATTCAATATTTTGAAAGTTTCAAAGTTATACTTCCCAATATAAAATTTCTATTTCTTGATTTCTCAACCGGTGTCCTGAGTTAGCAAGACTCTTCTTATTATTAATTGATCTTATCTGTTTATAGGGAAGGGTGTTTTTGGATGTGTCTTATAATTATTTAATCGTTAGTTTATTTTCTTTGATGCACCAATCGTGTGCATTAAGATTTAAGAAGCTGACTAGCTTTTAAAAGCTTGTATTTTTAATAAAAAATAGTTTGTGATTAGTGCTAGTAACGTAATGCATATGCCTGTATGTAGTGTCTAGTGTGTCATATTTTAGGATAATCTTGTCGTGTTAAACCATCTTTGTAATTCATATAAGCATGTGAAGTTCTATTTTATTTCAATGTGTAATATATTTATTTGTTTAAAATTGTTTAAGTGAAATTGTGTAAACAAAAAAATTAACCTATTGGGTTTAGGTCAGGGGTGATTTATATCTCTAATACACCTCCTCACACAAAGGGCTTAATGCATGAACAGTGATACCATGTGCTGAAATTATAATTTAATCGGAAGAATCAAACTTCTAGTGACTTATTCATACTGGTTCAAATATCAGTCTAGAAACAACTCAGTGAAAAGTTTAAAGCTTTTAGGATGATTGGTTCTTGATTTCTGCTTTAAAATTTGAAATTGAATATTATCTCCCAAGCTTGCTACAATTAAGAAGTATTAATTATCATTCTTTTGCATGTGTTTTTTTTCTTGGTTTCTTTTACAACAACAGTCCTCCAACTTTTGCTTCTAGGCATGGATATAGTAACGGATATTATATTCACTAGGAACTTTGATGGTGGCAGATATCATAATGCCTTAGGGCTTTTCTCCTGTTTTAGGACTCTGAAAATGTTAGTTTATTATGCCCTTGAAGTGATGTAGGTTTTGAATCTTTTGATGGCATGCTTGATATCAATTTTAGCAACATAAGGGAGAAAAACTTGCTTTGTAATTGACGTGATGTTTTCTAGATGGTTATTAAACTTTTGTGCTACATTTTAATGTTTTTAGGTTAGGGATTGGTACTTGGATTCTTTCCGCGATCTTAGATCCTTCCCTGAGATCAAGAATATGAATGATGAAAAAGAATTCACTGAAATGATCAAGGCCATTAAAGTGAGACACAACAATGTGGTACCAACAATGGCCTTGGGTGTTCAGCAGTTGAAGAAAGATATGGATCCAAAGATTGTTTATGGAGATCTTGATGAGATTCATCAATTCCTTGATCGCTTTTACATGTCAAGAATTGGAATCCGTATGCTTATCGGTTAGTTCAAAAACACTTCTCCTGTCTTCTCTATAAGACTAAGCAGTTTTTGCTACTAATTTTTTATTTGAATATTTTTAGTGAAGGCCTAAACCCTAACCTCTTCCTCTTGTGGGATTCAGGACAGCACGTTGAGTTGCACAATCCCAATCCTCCTCCCCATTGTGTGGGTTATATACATACAAAAATGTCTCCTGTGGAGGTGGCGAGGAATGCCAGCGAGGATGCTCGTATTATATGTTGTCGTGAATATGGCAGTGCTCCTGATGTCCATATTTATGGAGATCCTGATTTTACTTTTCCGTGAGTTCCACACTTCTTACTTCCATGAACTCATTTGAATTTGTTTTGCTGTCATTTGTTTCCATAAATTTTACAAGCTTATGTCTCTCTCCTTATTCTTTTATTTTTCATAGCATCGATCATGTTTCTTATGCTAGGAATGTATAGCTCATAAGGATTTATAATTATACTAAAGAAGTTGTTTCCGTTATCTTTCTATATAATTCTTGTATGTTTCCACAACCAGGTACGTTCCAGCTCACTTGCATCTTATGGTATTTGAGTTAGTTAAGAACTCACTTCGTGCGGTCCAGGAGCGTTTTATGGATTCTGACAAAGTTTCACCTCCCGTTAGAATAATAGTTGCTGACGGAGTAGAGGATGTTACCATAAAGGTACTTAGCTTGTATAACTTCTATATTCCAGTATTAATAATTTTTCAAGTTACTTTTTTTCTGGGATTTTTTTTGTTGGGGGAATTTTTACATGCTATTATCATAATGCTTTGTTAAAGAAGTTGGTCTACATGGCGTTGTAGGTTTCTGATGAGGGAGGTGGAATACCAAGAAGTGGTCTACCAAAAATTTTTACATATCTATATAGTACAGCCAGAAACCCATTGGATGAGCATTCGGATCTCGGAATAGGTGATAATGTGACAATGGCTGGATATGGATATGGGCTTCCTATTAGCCGTCTGTATGCTCGTTATTTTGGAGGTGATCTTCAAATAATCTCTATGGAAGGATATGGTGAGTAGACTATTACTAATATTTCACTTCTTTAACAATATTTTTCAAATAGATTTCCTTTCAATACTCTACTACTGTATTGTATCACTCAGAGTTGGTAACTTCTTATCTCTCACTTCCATTTAGCATATAGGAGGGGTTTGGAGATATTGGATCTGTTTGCAAGAAGTACTTTTTTTGTCTCGACCCCTATTCAAGACTAAAGTCTAAACAAGTCTGAAATACTTGAATGCTTGTGTCAGAAATTCCCCAAATTGATTTTCCATTTCCATAAAGAATATAATTAAGAAATTTCAGTTCCAGATTATCCCCTTCCTGAAATTGGTACAACTGTGTCAACCTTAATTTCATGCTTACTCTTTGTCCCTGGGTACCGTTTGAACTTCTACAAGAATAGTTACTGGCTTACTGCACATTAGGAGTTTCTGATGTTCTACTTAGCTGAGTGGTTGTTGAATTATCTGAAGCCATCTTAGAAATAACGCACCCTTATATTTTGTAGATAGAGAAATGCTAGCAACACACTCTTTAACACTCTTTTCAACACACTCTTCTATTGGTTGAAATTCATGTGGGTTCTACAAAATTCAAGTGGGACCCACATGAATTTCAACCAATAGGAGTGAGTATGTAGGAAAGAGTGTAAGAGAATGTGTTACTAGCACTCCTCTTTATAGATATTATACGTACATTTGTAAAGTAACCGATTTGTCATTATCTTATTTGGTGGATTCAAGTTCAACTATCTACTTTTCTGATGCAGTCATATGTTGTTTATTTGCAGGTACTGATGCATATCTCCATTTATCTCGTTTGGGAGATTCACAAGAACCTTTGCCTTGAAAGTAGGCTGTTTCCATTTGTCATACTCAGAGTAACCATAAGTAAGTCGAAGAAATATTGTGCTAGGAAAAACACCATAATCATAGTGTTCAAAAAGGACTATTTGCTGTCAATTTTCTTATATTGTAATAAATTTACAGTTTTCTTGTAAACATACCAGCTTTGAGAATATGTGTTACTTATGGCTCGTTTGGTTTGTTTCTTGTTTTCATTAATAGTTGCAAAATTGCGACATTTTTTTTTCATTCTGTTTACAAAGATTTGTTGTTTCTGGTGCTTCTTATACAAATCTTTGAAAATAGAAAATATAATGAAAACAAGGTGATATTTTTGCAATTATTAACGAAAACAGAAAATGAAAACCAGAAATAGGAAAGAAACCAATGGGGTCCTTATTTGTTTAGAATGAATGTGGACCTTTTTATCTTAAAGAAATTGATGCATGTGGAGGCAGGTAAGAAATGGAGATACTCCATGTGATTTCAAAATAAATCAGGTCATGATGTTGACTGTTGTTCCCTTGATATTTAACATGATGCCTTCTCCAGACTTGTAGCCATTTTTGTGTGGTCCACAGCAACAATCCAAATGAATTATTTTTTTAGTATTACAACATTTGTTTTTTATATCACCCTCCCGAAAAGAATGTCATCCTAAATAATCAGCTATTTGTTTTTAATTTCATTGTCATCGAAATCCTTTAGAAATGATGACACTATACACGATAAAATGGAACTGTGTAAACGTTGACCAAATTAAAATAAACCAAGCGTAGCACCAGTAGCCTTTGTACTCAGCTAATGATATGTTCAAATTAACACAAGATAAGACTGAATTGTATTTTTCTTAAACTAACTCAAAATAACATTGATGAACCATAGGGCAACTTGCATGGAAATTTGCAAGGCAGGCTGGTAACCTACTTTTCATAACCTACTTTTCATGCTCCATTGATTCAACAATGGCACTGGCATGGAATTGCCATTGAGCTTCTGTTTGGTATCATATAAGGGAAAAGAAAAAAAGGGTGCAACTGAAAAGAAAAGAAAAGAAGAAAAGAAAAGAAGGGAGAAGTGAAAGAATTATCCTCCTCTTGCTTGCATCGTATAATGGAAAAGAATGATGTTTCCCTTCCTTTGTTTTGATGTAATAAAGAAAAGAATCGAAATGCATGTAGATGAATGAAAAAGTATGTAAGTATATCATGGGGCTCACAAAAATATCTCTTTGACTCTTTTCACCCTTTCTTTTTCTTTCCATCCATGAGAAAAGAGGATGAAATAATAATGGGACTCGCACAAATGTTATCCCTCCTTTTAGAATCCAAGAACATTGAGAAAATCTTAGAGCAACTCCAATGTTAGAACTCAATTTGGGTTTTTAATTCTTTTTTAGTGGGCCATTCAATGTCACATAAGATTTAAGAACCCAATTAGTTTTCGCTCGAATGCTAGAACCCAACTTGAGTTTTTAACTTACTTTTAGTGGGTCCCACAATTAACTTTTTTTTGCATTGGCTCTGGTGTTGTCAAGATTTTTTTGGTAAGAACTACTCTTAAAAAAGAATCGTTCTTCACCTTAGTATCCATGGCAGCACTCTCCAATGATGCAAATTCTAAGAACCCATTCTTACACCCAAGAACTCACAAGAACAAGCATTGTAGATGGTTAGAAAATGTAGCAAACGTAGGAGAGAGAGGAATCTGAAATTGAATTTTGTAACTGTCATAAACCGAATGAGATCTAGAACAGATCTCATTATTTAAACATGGGTCTAAAACTAGTCTAGTTTTTTCACTAAGCTATATGATATCAGTGGGACATGGAGAAAAAATTAAAACCCACCCACAACTTAAGAGAGGAAGATAAATATTTTAACTCAATTACTTTCAATTGGAGTCAATCCAATGTGACGTCTAGGGTGGATAAGCAAATAGGCGTTTCACCTGCGAACCACCATTTTGCACTGTTGAATATATGAATATAATAATGGACAATTGAGCTGAAACAGGTTATCGGTAATATTGTAATTGTTGAAATTTGCATTATAATATTGCGCGTGTCAACGGCAAGATTGAGCGTCGAAGCGCGCCAGATTGGGGTCAGGTAATCGAACATGAATTGATTACCAATAACCAATGTATGGATGCAATTTAATCCACAAATTGATTAGCCCAAATAATCGATTCATAAACGTAATTTTAATCAATTACCACTTGTGATATGTATACAATCAGGTCCAAAAACTTGGATATGACTACTGTGCGCGGTAACACTCGTGGGGAATCTTTAACACGCTCGAACACAAGCTCACTATTAACATTATTTTGTGTGATAATCACCCAAAGTCGATGGAATCAGAGCTTTGGAAATGACCGACCGTCTGGGCAACGCCACCGAACATATTGTCTTTCTTATGAGGGGGACTTAATTGCAAATATGTAAAATTTTAAAAGGGAGTTAATTGCAGAAATATAATTGATCCTAACCTTCTATACGTGGTCAAAATGGTAGTCCATGGATGGACCACTTAACTTCTTACTCCACCGTAGAAGCCATCGCACCTTAAACTATATCGTATAAATAGATTATCGTTCCAACAAATTATTGAAAATGCATACTATTTTGTGAAAACTTAAAATTAAGGCTAAAATAAACTTTTAGTCCCTTATCTTTATTTTAGGTTTCAATATGGCCCCTCTTTTATTTTTTTGTTCCAAAATGGTCCCTTATTTTGCAAAGTTACACCGATGTGGTCCCTCTTTTATTTTATTCCAAAATGGTCCCTTATTATGCAAAAGTTAAACATATGTGGTCCCTTTTCTGTTCTGACACAATCCCTATTTTATTTTTTTGTTTCAAAATGGTCCTTTTTTTACAAAAAATATACTAATGTGGTCCGTACCACAATTTAAACGAAAAAGATCACATTGAAAACTAAAATAAAGATAAGGGACTATTTTGGAACAAAAAATAAAAGAGGGACCAAATTGAAACTTAAAATAAAGATAAGGGACCAAAAGTATAGTTTAGCCTAAATTTAAATTCTGCCCTTTTCTGTATTATTTTTATGGAATTTGAGTTTTATAAAATCTTTCAGTTTTAGTATTCAAAGCTAGTGGCTTCTATGGTGCATCAAACATGAGTGAGTTGTATATAACACCCCATTTTTGACCTGGAATGACAAGTTTTTAGATTTTTACAAAAACAAACCCTCAAATAATAATATTTCTAAATTAGTCATAAGGTGTCATTTAGTAAAAATCTCATCTTATCATCTTCTTTTTCAAATAAACTCTAAAACCACTGCATACCCTTCTCCAACAATTGCTGTCACCACCTCCTTCGTCAAACTCGAAACAAAAGCCACCCCAGCTGCCACACTAGAAGGATGAAGCAAAAACCAGATAGCTATATTTTGGCGGAGCAGATAACAATTTGTCATACATAAATGTAGGCAGGAGGCTACAAAACAAGTAGAATATGAGGCAATCCCATTGGTTAAAGGAGAGACAAATTTCACTTACAAATTATTCGAATTTTAGCATTCAAGTCTACTGTAACACCCCGATTTTTTCGTGCTTTCTAAGGACGATAAACTCAATTAATGAGTTTATATTTTTATCTGTGTTTTAGAAAATGATTTTGGGAAAACTAAAATCATAGTTTTGTTTCATCAAATCGTAGGAGCCTTCGGTTAAGTTTTGGGCCAAAAACTCAAACAAAAACCCATCTACGTTTTTCAGATGATAGTGTTTTCTACTATCACGACCTAATCTGGACTAACGAACGAAACCATTAGTCTTAGAATTTGATCCTCTATCTTTTTCCTAAAATGTGTCCTGACGTCCAAAATATAAATAATATTTTATATTTGGGCCGATAATCGATCGAGGAGACGTTTCGAGCTGTCTTAGGGTTTTTCGAGACCCACGATCAGATGTTTTTCATACCAAAATTGTATCAAGTTATTTGAGGAATTCATACGAGTGTCGGGACGATTCTAAATATCGGGATGTGAATTGACCAAATTGCCCTTGGTTAATTTTCTTACCAATTTACCTTTCCTATTATTAAACTAATAAACTCACAAATATCTAATAATCCCACCCTTATCTCTTCTCATTTTCGGTGGTCTCTTCTCTTCAACTCACTTCATCTTCTTCTTTTCTCTTCCTTTCTCTTCTTTCTCTTTTCTTCTCAAAATCTCCATTTTTGGAGGTGGAAAGCTTGAGTTTTTGTGGAGCAATCTTCACTAAACTTGGAGTGGATCATCATAGGAGGTAGTAGTTCAACTCTATCTCTCTCAATCTCTCCTTTCTCTCCTCATATTTTCATGATCAAGGATGTTAGGGTTTTGTCCCTAAAATCTTTGAAAATCCATGAAAAATTGTAGGAAAATCGTATCTGTACCAAACCAATTTCTATGGCCTAGGTTCATGACATACTTGTATGATCCAAGAGCTTAGAGCCAAGAAATCCCTCTAGCTATATTTTCTAGGTAGGGGCCGAAACCCCCCTATGTGTGTAGGGTAGGGTTTTGGTTGGTTTTTGATGATCTGATCTGATATCTAGGGCTGTCACACTTAGTTAGGGTGTTATCCAGAAAATGAGAAATTTTGGAGCTCCCTAGCTATTTTTAGTGTAATAGGGCCGAACCCTAGGGGTGGTGCATTAGGAGAAATCTTTGTTTTGTAAGTTAATGCCGATATGTTTTACGTGTATGTAGTGATCGGCAGCGTGTTGGGACGAGAAACAAGTTGATCGTGTGTTCTGAGTTGAACTGGGAGCTACAAGAGGTAAGGGGATAAACCTGAGGAATTCCATTTCCGACAGCTATGTGCTGCATCGGTGTTTGTATTGTATTTTAATAGTGTATATCTGATGTTAGTTGATTCTTTGATTGACTGCTATTGATTGGAATATGCATTGATGTGCTGATGTATTGATGTAATTGTTGGTATAGTTGAATGCATGTTATACTTGCTTAATGGTTATATGGATGAAATGTGTGCCCTGCTGTGGGATTTAGGCATTAGAGGACCTAATTTTGATTAGGATCCGACATCGTGTAACTTAAAAGCTTTAAAAGTCTGAAATATGTTTTGATAAGGATAAGTGAAGTTTAAAAGCAAATAGGGCATTAGAAACCTTCAATATGTCTTAATTTGATAAGTTAACCCTTTGGAGAAATGTGGTTTTCAAAGTCATACTGAGTTTATTCAAGAAAAATGAGTTTTTCAAGCTTTGTTTGAAGTTCGTATTTTACAGAAAAACAACGAAAGAAAAAGAAATGGTCTCTGGACCAAGTTTTGTTTTATGGAAAACCGATCCCGATGGCTTTGTGTAAGTATCGGAGATTTTGGGTTTTTGGTTTTCGAGTTTTCAAGGAAAGTGATTTTAAAGCTTAAAGCTTAGAAACTAGAAACCGAGACGTCGGGGTTCTAGGGTTCTGCAGAACACGTGGATCAAGGATCCGTGTTAGTTGTGGTCCTGTCGGCTTAGGGACAATCTTTGTGGTCCTGTAAGCTTGAGGATGTTTTATGATCTTGAATCCGGCGTCCTCGACTGGTGCATCGGTTAGGGATGTTGGGATTTGGGTTGTTTTGGACTAAGTGTCCTGTTTGAGAAAATGTATTTTGAGGCTTAAAGAGTCTAAGACATTATGGTGGTTGTTAGCGTTGATGCTACAACGAGGAAACATTGATGCGACAAAGATCAATTATCGGAAACTAGATAGGTTTCTCATGCATTAAATGCGGGGCAGACGTGCCGTGATACGGGGGACCTTGATAAGCAAGGAGAACCTGAGATGACTTATTTGTCATAACATTGTGCCTTGATGGACAATGGTGTCATACGTGTTCTGGGAACGTATTGTGCCTTGAGTTGGACAATGCAGTATGGCCGTTTTCTTGTGGAGTACTTCTGATTGCGCCCCCATGTGTGAATCGCGTAGTGTCATGGGATTCAAAGTACTCGTTTGTGGGCCAAAATTTGGAGCCTGATCAGCTCGTTTCGAATGGTGATGGGATTTCCGGAAATCTAGAAATCTAGTGTGAATATTTGTTGAGATATATGGAAGTGCCATGCATACGTTTAGGAGATAACGTTGATTGTGGGGTACGAAGCCCTTGTGCGTTTACCGCCATTTGTATCTGATGATAGTTATATGATGATTTGAGTGAGTTACAATATATGAGTCTGTTGTGTGGATTGGGCATATAGTTGTTGTTTATGGATTTATACATTGGTTTCTCACCCTTGCATGTTTTTGGACGGGTTGTCCTTGGATATATATTGTATCATGTTTTACAGATGGAGCCAGAGCCGGATCACCTAGCGCACTCCGGGATGCGCGTCCTAGTGTTTGATCGGAGGACAGACCCAGCCGCATGGGTTATCCACCCAGGGGTGGAGAGTGCGGCGTACACGGGACCAGTTTGCACTGTAAGCGGAACGACTGAGACGGGACCGCGGAAGAGTACTCGGACAGTGGAGACCATCCAGGTGCCTCTCCCTCCCATCGGTTTGATGCTGCAGACCCTTATGGAGCAGGGTGTGATCGAGTCGGTCGCCCCCGCTGCACAGTCCCCGCAGCAACAGCTACCCCAGACACCTCCCCCGCCTTTTGTCTTGGTAGCGGGCGAGCATGTCGTGGAGGATGTGGAGGAGGAGGAGGAGGAGGAAGACCCTGAGGAGGATCCTCAGGAGGACCCGGAGGATCATCCTTCGGATGCTTCCGATCCCCATCCACAGGGGAACGGGAATGTAGGTTCCCAGAGTTCTTCCTCTGGTTCCAGCATTGGACTTCCCTCCGGGGGATTGTCCAATGGTTTCCATTAGTCGGACCAGCTTAGGGTGTAGACCCTTTTTTTTGAGGCAGTGGTTTTTGGGTAGTCTGTTAACGGCTACTGATGGCCATAGGTTTTAGAGATATGGTTCCAGACTGTCGCTGCCTAGTTTTATAGCTTTTTAGAAGTTTAGTAATCATTCGTTCTTTTGTAAAGGGACTTGTCGTCCATCATATATATATATGTATATATACCTTGTTCTAATTATTGTATATGAGTAGTGCTGTGTTAACTGGAGTGGTGTTCATACGTATGATTAACGAGAAAAAAATTTTGTCACGATTTTCCCAGGATCTGCTTATACAAAAGATATATTTTCCGAAAGTAAAACCAGCGAAAGTTTATTTATCGTTCCAATAAGGGTTTTGAGTTACGAAAGTGGCACTGGGTTTGAGGGTGTCACATCTACAAGCAAAAATAATTACGTTACATCATTCTTCCATGATTTCTGCTAGTGTCTTTCAGAAATAAAATATAAAATAAAATCAAGATGAAAAACAAGTTGCAATTGAGACAATACATTCAAATGCTACTACCCATTGTTCGACAGCCTAGAGAAATCTTTCTTACATGAACAAAGCTCAATGTCAAAAAAGAAATTACAATTGCAAAATAGACCAAAAGTCCCATGCTTGTTTCACTGTACAAGTTCTGAGACCCATCCAATATCAGGGGCAGGGGCTGAAATCCCCATTGCTTCTCACAATTGAGTTTTCCCTGCTGAGCTTGGCATAGATTCTCGCTCTAAGCTCTCTTTTAGATTCCACCCTCACCATTAGGGATGATAATTTGTACCCCGTGCGTGGGGATCCCCATGTAGACCTCCCCGAATAAGGCTCTGCAGGGACAGGGATGGGGAACATGCTCCTCGTCCTGCGGGGTCCCCGACTCCGAAAATATTACTAATATATCCTTAAAAATATGTGTATATATTTTTTATTAATAAATATATATTATTTTATTAAATAAATAAAATATTAAACATATATGTATAGTATTTAAGGTTAAACTTGTTACAATGTCTTGGAGATTGCTTTGACTTTAAATATTTAAGATTTTTAGTGTTTTTATATTTTATTGGATTTTAGTTAGTTATCTATTATTATTATTTTATAAATTTTCAGGATCCTGAACTCCCTGCGGGATCCCTGGGGAATGGGGACGAAGGAGAAAAACTCCCCGTGACATATAACAGAGATGGGGAGCGGGGGAGTACTCCCCGCCCTTGCCCATGCCCTGCCCCATTGCCATCTCTACTCACCATAGCAGGCTCTTCTTCAAGCTTCAAAACTCAGGTCGGACGGTCCATCCCAGGTCAAACCCGAAGAAGACACCTCATCAAGTCAAACATTAAGCACTAACCTCGCCATTTCACCTACACCCACCGCGTTCAATCAAGAGTTTCAAGGTGAACTTGGTAGTGAATCACATAGCAACAAAGAGTTAGCCTGAGTAGTTGCACACTGGCCGTTTTGGTTTGTGGAGGCTAGGCAGCGCTAGATCTGGGCAGTGGTGGGGAGAACAAAGGTGCGGTGGTTGGAGCACAGTGGGAGAAGGGCTATGGCAGCTCCGTTCTAGTCGTGGCAGCTCACGATCGACGACATGGTCTAGCGACAATCGAGGGTGGTCTCGTGGCTTTTACAGTGAAAATGGGGTGTGGGGTTGCAAATACCTTCAAATTAGATCTCTTTAAAAATAACCCAATTTTTTTTCATAAAACTTGATAAACTGGTAACCCGTAGCCATTTAATTCATTCTATAACAATCCAACAATTAGGATAGAGGGAGTATGGATGCATCCCATTTTTTGGGGTGCATGATAGAACGACGCTTCAAAGCTATGTTTGAATTATGAAATATCATTTAGGTTGTCATAGTATCTTCTTTGGGAGGAGTACCAAGCAACTTTATCACGTGTTCATCAAACTAATGGAAATGCATACTATTTTTTCTTCTTTTGACCAAGGTATCCCATAGACATTGTTATTGTGAGACTAATTCTAAAAAACTATCACAACTAGGAGTCCCTCCTAATAATTGTCTTCTCCAAGGTTTGGGCCTTGATCCTTTCCGTGAGAGTGCGACTTGGTTTGTTAGGGAATAATTAGTATGTCCTAGATCCAATCATTTGTGTATTTTTGGAATGTATTGTAATTATTTTATTTTGATAAAATAATTTGTCATTCCATTAATTGGTTTTATTTGTCATATTCATTATTTAATAATATGACAAAGTCCTTGATTAAATTTAGACACTTGCCATCATGATAGAGATCATGTTAATGAGAGACAAATCTTTTATAATGTAACCTAAAGTGTTCTTGATCGTAGGATTATTAAGAATAGGACATTAGCTCGTAGGATTATTAAGAATAGGACATTAGTAATCCGGATAGATCATGTATGTGTAATGATCTCTATTAGATACAGATTAATAGATCTCATTTATTAATTCACATATACAGATGATGCATATGATGATATGATCATTAAACTGACTCAATTGAGAAATCTTAATGGTTTATATTACCGTTAATTTGTCAATAGGATATTCTCATGAAGAGCGTAAATATTTCCTTTGACCTGAGATTGTCATAGTAATTAACAAGTTACTTGTTATACTTTGATTCTGAAAACCTAATGCTGGGCACTAGTTGAATGGATACTGGCCTACTGGGTATGACTAAACAGTAAACACTAGTAGGACTAATGATATATCAAGAAGGAATCCATCAACTTTTGGTAACGAGTTTGAGCTCTAAGTTTATAACAACAAAGTTAAGACCTTGGCTAAGACAATATTGAATGAATGAAGAAATGAGTTTCTTAAGTCATTCACTAGTTGGTTATAAAATATAGGCTAAAATATACTTTTGATCCTTTATTTTATTTTCAAAATTTGATTTGGCCCTCGTAACATCTCGATTTTTCAAGTTTTTCTTAATTATTCAGTATTTATGAACTTATATTTTATTCGAGGCCTTAGAAATGGCAATAAAGTATTCTGACTAGATTGGAATGTCCTACACAACCATAGGAAGCCATGGTTAAGTTTCGGGCGAAAACTCAAATGAAGCCCGGTCTGTGTTTTTCACGGATAGTAGCCTTTTTCTATTATCGAGACCTAATTTGGACTCGTGAACGAGACATTAAGTCTCGGGATTTTATTCTCTACATCTTTGATAAAATTCATCCTGACGACTAAAGTCGGGAATAATATATTATATTCGGGTGAATACTCGAACTGGGAGACGATTGGAGCTGTAAAAGAATTTACCGTGACCCGCTACAGATAAGATTCATCTAGGAAGGTGTGCTGTGACTCACCAATGTCATCATTACATTTTTAGAAATTTCTAGATATTTATAAGGGAAATGACCAAAATGCCCCTAGTCTTTGAAGGAATTACCAAATTACCCTTTTTGCTTATTTACAAGTTTACCATAGGATGAAAATATAAATACCTCTCTCACTTTCTCACTAGGCCTTTCGGCCATTACCTCTCTCTTCTTTCTCTCAATTGTTCTTCATGAGTTCTTGAGTGTTCATCAAAAGTTCTTCATAAAAACCCTAGTTTGATCTTCAAAAGTTGAAGCTTTTGAGTGAAAACTTGTTTCTTCTTCACTAATCTTTGATCCTAGGAGTTATGATCCTCATCGTAACTCTCTCAATCTCTCTATTTCATCTCTTGAATCACTTGATTCATGAAGATCCAAGTTTAGATCTAGAAATTTGAAAATCCATAGAAAATTGTAGAAAAATCCTATGATCATGAAACCAATTTCTATGAACCCATCATGATGTGTACTTTGAGTGTCTAGAAGCATGAACCCAAAAGAAATTTTCTCCCTATTCTTCTATGGGAGGGCCGAATCCAAAGAATGGTGAAAGGATGGGTTTTGTTGCAATTTTTGCTATATAGCACTTGTGCTAGCTTACTTGATATCTTTGAACACTAAACCCAAGAGGAAAACATCAACCAAAGCTCCTAACCTATTTCTCCTCTTAATGGCCGAAACATATAGGGTGTAGAACCATGAGTTTTGTCTCAAATTTTTGGGTTATAGGACTTGATTTAGTATTAATCATGCTTAAGGACCAACCATCCAAAAGATTGGAACCAAATGAAACCCCTAGCCCTTTTTATTTTCTTTTGGCCGAACCTTGGATCTTTTGGGGGAGAGAAAAAAATTGTGTTTTGATGTTGTAATTTGATGTTGATTGTTGTTTGAATTGACTTATGTTCGATTGTTTTAGGCGACGTGGACGAAATCGGAATCGGGACCTAGAACCGTTCGGGATTTTGATTAAGGAATCTAGAGAGGTAAAGGGAGGTAGTTATTTGAGTTTGATAGCTGCATGGTATATGACTTGTTATATGAGATGTAGTGTTGTTAATTGATGATTGGTAGTTGTGAATGATTGATTTATGTACTTGATGGAGGTTGTACTTAAGTATTTGATTTAGAATTGTGGTATGGATGCCTTTGATGAATATTATGATGATGATTATGGATTGTTGATGTCTATATATATATTTATATCCTGGATGAGCATAAGACTGACTATGTCTCGATAATTATTAAAAGACTCGAAAAACCGAAACAAAGTTTTGAAAACCGTGTTTTGGAAATCAAAAAGTGGTTTTTAGAAACGTGTTACTTTTTTCAAGAAAAGTTGTATTTCTTTTTGAAAAGTATGTTCTTTTGAAAAGTAAAAAGTGGTTTTGTGAAAAGGCGTGAAACCTTAGAAAACGGTCTTTGTTTTCAAGAAAGGTGTTTTCTCGAAAAATGTTCCCTTTGATCAAAAAGATGTTTTGTTTCAAGAAAACCAAAGTGTGCTTTGTTTTCCAAAGTGTTTTGAGAAAATGAAACCAAATGAAAAATGATGAACTTTTGAGACGAACCCAAACCTAGTGACCGAGACGTCGGGGCTAGTGTTTTGTGGATTGAGCACTCGAACTTCGTGTCCTGTGTTTTTGAATTGAGTGGGCTTAATGCCTTTTGAAACGAGTCGTGGAATTTATGTCTCGACATTTGAAAGAATGAACGCAAAGAAAATGGAAAACTTTCTGTGTGCATGCATGAACAGGCAGACGTGCCATTTGAAACCGAGCTACAACTTTCGTGGTTGAGAATGGAACCGGTTAAGACCATTAGGTCTATAGGGGCATTCTGTGTGTCGAGACTCCACAAGTGGCCAGTGGCCTCGCGACCTCGTGCCGTGGTAAGTCGACTACCCATCACGAATGAACTCGATTAGGGACTGGACTATTCAGGATATGGTGAAACGTGGTACCCTGAAACAATTGGAGTTCGGACCTAAATAGAGAGGCAGTCTCATGAGGACAATTGTGTTACGGGTGTTACTAAGGCCTATCGCTCGATGTTGGGAAGTTAGAATCTCCGGAGTACATGAATTAGAAAGATGATATTGAAGTCTCATGTATTATTATAACTCATGATTGTGTTTGAGATATTATATTGTGTTGTATAGATAACTGCTCATATAGCTGTATTTATCTGTGGATGTTTATACTGCTGTTGTCGCCTGTCCGGCTATCGTGATAAACTTTATATGAGTATCTCACCTTTGCCTGTACATGTTGGACACCCTGTTGTGTTTTTGGAACACATGTACAGATGCTGATCATAGGTCCCCGCAGAGACGTGAGGACTCGGATGATGGAGCGTTCTGATGGAGTTGACATTGGGTTGTATCCCAATGGCTACTTTTAGCCGACCAGCTTAGGAGTCTTTTATTTTGCGCAGTCTTATATTATACTACTGCACGTATGTTGATCTTATTTCTAAGTCTGTAATATGTTATATACTAAACCAGGTTTCATGTTATGTTTATGTTTTATGAATAGTGAACAGTGAATACTGATGTGTTGTAAAGAGTTTATTTCTTCGTCTCGAGTTTGTAGAACCGCGTTTTCGTACGTAGCTACTTAATTAAAGTATTTTTCGACAGCAACCAGCGTTTTATTTTTCTTGATTTATTTCTGCATTAGAGTCCGAGTATGTAGTTCCCGCGAGGGGGTGTTACAGCCCTTTATCTTTAAAAAGAACTGTTTTAGTCCTTTTTCTTACAAATATTGACTATTTTGGTCCTTTCCATTGGATTTGCACTACAAGTGTTGGTAAACCATCATTAGTCGTCGGAAACCACCCTCTGTCGCCGGATTCTGGGTTTTATCACCGGAATCAGGGGTTTTAGAGAGAAAAAATGAATTTGGTTCTCATTTTCTCTTTCTCTTTCTTCTTTCTCCTTTTCCTCCTTACTTCTTCCTCCTTCCTTTATTTTATGCTGGATTTGTTTCCATTTCAAGTTAGAAAACATTTCTGGATGGTTCTTTACAAGCACGTATAATTTACAAAAGTTGAAAATTGATTCGTTATTTCATTTTACTCTTATTATAGATATAATGATTTTAATAATGCAGTGAAAGATTTTGGCCCAATTAATAACTTGGTTGTTTTCTTCTTTTGAGTGGTGTTTGGTCAGGGTTATCAATCCTGCTTGCAAAATGTTTGCATTGTATTTTCTATTTTATTCAAAGTAGCTTTGTATAATCAGTAATTTATAATAGATGGGCATGATTTCAGGAAAAGGAGGCTGATTTCTACAAGAAAGCTTATTGTATTCTCAATTCTAAGGATAACCCAGTGAGTTAGCTTACTTCGCTAACTATTGATTGATTTTGTGTATAGGTCGTCTATGATGCTTTGGTTATGTATAATTAAGTTCCTTCATTGTGCAGATGCATATTTAGGACTTTTTAGGGCAGACAACCCAATTGTTCATGAATGATTACCAAATGATTCTGCCATTCATAGTGGAAAAGAGGTAGCTACTGATTCTGCCATCATTTTCTAGCAAGACAAGCTTATCTAGCATGAGGAAGAAGAAGATGAAGAGGAAGAGGAAGGAGAAAGAAGGAAGAGGAGGAAGAAGAAATAGAAAGAACAATGGAGAAGTAAATTCCTTTTCTCTCTAAAACCCAGATTCCGATGAGGAATTCTAGAATCCGGGGACGGAGGGTGGTTTTCGGCGACTAACGGTGGTTTACTAACACCGTTATTGCGAATCTAACGGAAATAACTAAAATAGTTAACGTTAGTAAGATAAAGGACTAAAACAGATCTTTTTAAAGATAAAGGAACAAATCGAATTTTGAAAATAAGATAAAGGACCAAAAGTATATATTAGCCTAAAATATAAGAGTTTACCTTTTAGAGCTTTGACAATTATACCATACTCTAAGGTTAACTCAGAGCTGGAACGATAAAAGGAAATGTTGCATTATTCTTCTAAAGGTTCTTGAAAATGTTATTTCATTCTATCCGATCGTTAAGGAGTGCTGGTAGACGCCAACCTTGATTAGTAATTTGGATCGACTAATTTACTACTGATTGAGTATTGAACCTATGGGATCACATACTAACGAGTGTTCCAGTCTTTGATAAGAGATTATTTAATTTATTATTTGATAAATTAAATTAGAGAATTTAATTTAATCAAATAAATAAACTTTTAATCCGAATAGAATATTATTATATTTCTTGCTAGCACTTAAAATATAATGAATACTTAGATACATTATCCGAAGAAATTCTATTTTGAATAAAAAATCCAAAGTTTTCAATTATTTGTTTTTTTTTTTTTGACAAAAGTTTCCAATTATTTGTTAATATCCTATTATGATAGGATTTGAATGTTGAACGTTTCCAATTCTACAGGTCCTTTTTTTATTGTCATTCATTTGGTAATAAATGTTGCGAGTCTCACATCGGGTGGTTAACAAGCCTGGCCGTTGCTTATATAGCTAGGTAGACCACCCCCTCATAAGCCAGTTTTTGAGGGGACCATTCGGATGCCTAAATTCTTAACATGGTATGAGAGTCACGTTCTGCCCGGTGGTGTGGATAGTACCGCTAGCCCTCGTTTGTGGTGACGAACCCAAGCTCGAGGGGGCGTGTTGCGAGTCCCACATCGGGTGGTTAACGAGCCTTGCCATTGCTTATATAGCTAGGTAGACCACCCCTCATAAGCCGATTTTTGAGGGGACCACTCGGATGCCTGAATTCTTAACATGGTATATATTACAAATCCATGGATCAAAGGGATGAAGATCAAACTCATAGGAGAGGTAGTGAGCATATTGATACTCATGAGGTAACATTGTAATTGATTGATTGAAAAAGATAAAAGTAATACAATAATAAGCTCTTATTTACAGTTGTGTGGAGCACTAACCACTTGTAACTAACCTAACTGAACTGTAACTAACTCGCCTATTTCATAACCTCTGTTACCCCCTCTCAAGCTGATAGGTGGTAGGGCCATAATCAGCTTGAACTACAAGCATCAAAGGGGAGAAAAAAACTTATGCAACAAGTAAAAAGGCACTGTAAAACACACAACTAAAAAAAAAACACACACACACACACAGCAAGGCTCTACATGTGAGCCCAAAAAGAAACCAATCCAGTAGCCTAAAATAGATATCAGATCAAGTCCAACTAGCAATAATGAGGCCCAGCCCATCAGAATGTGATCCACCCATTCCAAACCCTGATTGTCTTCTGTGTCCCAAGACACTCAAAGCAATCGACAACCTGGTCGTGGTGACGGTGTCGTCGCGGAGGAAAGGCTGTCGCCGGAGGAGAGGTTATCGCCGAAACAAGGTTATCAAGAGCAAACCATGCAAGATTGAGTGGGTCTTGTGTAATGAAGGTGGAACCGGCGATGGCTTCCTCCAACATACAAACACCGAAGGCTGAAATGAAGTCGATGATGGTGGATCAGAGTGCGACGGAGCTAGCCGCTGGTTTGCGGAAGCCAGAGAGTCAGAGTTGCAGAGGCGAGGAACTATGTTGGCGAGAATGTGTGAGCGTGTGTGTTGCCAGACGGAGACTTGACGGAATCGTGGTTACCGCCGGGATCGAAGACGAAAGTGCAGTGTTGTGCAGGCGTTGCGGAGATGATGTGTTCATCCATCTTCTCCGGCGACGACACAGTGGTTTCCGAATCGACACAGAACTTCAAACTAGTGAATCTGCTGCCGTTCTTGATTCCTAAAAGAGCACCAATCTTGGCAAAGGCGGTGCCGATGTCAGCACGATGATGACTGGACGCAAAAAGAGTGATCTCGGAAAACATCGAACGATCCAGTATCAGATCCACCTTCTTGAACAGATTGGTGGTGAGTTCCTTCGATTCGTTGTTGGCTTCAGAGGTGGCGAACTCAGATGGAAGATCGGAGATCTTGGAACGTGAATTGACGAGGATGCAGGTAATTTCCCCAATCTTCATGGTGGATTCATGGATTTCTGGTTTGAATGGGATTACCAGAGCTGAAGAAATGATATCAAGATATGAGTTGCCTGCGTTTCCGAAGCAGCCGAAGACCAATTCGTAGTGGCCGTTTTCCTCCGTTGTTGCAGATTCAAGAATAGCGGTAGCTTCATCGGAGAGTCTCCGTTCTTGTTGTGGCAGAGAATCTGAAATTCCATCCTCTGTGTTCGAAGCATCTTCCTCATAGTCTGAATTTTCATCTTCATCGCTATCTGAATCGGAAGTGCAAGCAGGGTATCGCTCTGATACCATGTTACAAATCCATGGATCAAAGGGATGAAGATCAAACTCATAGGAGAGGTAGAGAGCATATTGATACTCATGAGGTAACATTGTAATTGATTGATTGAAAAAGCTAGAAGTAATACAATAATAAACTCTTATTTATAGTGGTGTGGAGTACTAACCACTTGTAACTAACCTAACTGAATTGTAACTAACTTGCATATTTCATAACCTCTATTAATAAACAAAGTTGAATAGCCGTTATGGCTATGCGAGCATATGGCCAGAACGTTGCATTCTCGTAATTTAGAATTTAGAAATAATGAATTGAAGGATGGAATATATTTTACAGCTATTCAACTGTGAAACGTATACGCTGCTGAAACTTGCTAACATATATATAGAGTTTTTACGCTCTACTTTCCTTTTCTTTAGTTATTGTATAACTTCCTGGTTTCAAAGGGTTTATACCGAGACTTGATCTCGGTGGGAATAACATAGAGTCTTCGTACATGATAGAGGATTCGTGATACAGTTCGCAGAGTATAACAAGATCCCAAATAGGTATCAGTTTTGAGTTTTTAATTCTATTTCATGATTGCCACATGTTGGATGTTTTTTGTTTGTTTGCTTGATTCTGAATCTTATTCTATAATTAACTTTTGTTCAAAATTTTAAGAAAGTGTGAACTCATTATAGCACACTCATTCTGTTTTTAATAATGGGGTTAGTGATTTATCTATAATAAAGTTAATAAGATATTCACATTCTGTTTGGTGCACAACCTCTTGATTCTGTTGTTATTGGTGATGAGTATGTTGTTTGAGCTTGTATGTTTCTGATTTTAAGCTTGCTGATTAGTGTACTTTAAGTTTGATTTTAAGTTGCCGAGATTATTGAATCATCGAAAATCATTGTGTTTTACACATGTTTTGTTTTTGTAAATGAGATAAAGAATAGGCTGTTGATGCATATTGTTTTCCTTTTATGGTGCAGCTGTATGACAAAATGCCCAAATGCTTTGCTATCATTGTTGATAAATTGAACTTTCACATAAATCCATTTGTATGAAGCTTCTTTGAGAACATGGACAAGTTATCCCAATCTCACAGTTCTGTATTGTTATTGAAGCATTAACATATATGACTTGCCTAGATGTTTTTTTAAGCAACTTGTATTGTGAGTCAAAGTTGATATTTGGACGCCTGGTTCCCAACTGTGTGATGTACAGCTTCATAGATCAATATGATATGATTTGTCTTATTTAAAAATTGAAATCTCCTATTGAATAACGAGGACATAAATGATACAAGTAATTGTTAACAAGTGATTGATTTTACTCTAAATTCAGACCTGGATGTCATGCCTTTTGTTCACATTTTTTTCTCAGCTTTTAGGCGCAAATAAGACATTCATTTTTCTTTCCCTTCATATGAATAAATATAAATAAATTAATAATTAAAATAATTGGACAATGTTATTTAGGGATTGCTCTATGAGAATGTGTCATGCTCAATCCCTTAGGTTTAAGGCTGTTTTGCAGACTTACATCGTGTTCAGTCTCCCTTAGGATTTTCCAAGGGCTTACTCATAATTGTCAGAGAGGTCAACAACAACCCCAAAGAGGTAAATTGAAGAACATCAGCCGTTGATGAAGCAATTTCGTGGGCCAAAGAGAAGCTTCAATCACGAAATTTAAATGAAGAATCAAACTTGAGAAATGATGACAGTGAGCAAACTACAGGGATGGAAGGTGATTATCTTGACTAGATAAATAAAAGTCTCCTTACAAATTTAATGCATGATAGGTCCTGTAACATACAACAACAGAGACTTCATGTTTGTATCTGATCATCTAATGCAGGAATGCCCGATGCAGGTGAATACCATGATGATGGGAGTGGAATAATTAAATTTCCCAAGGTAATATATTTTATTGATTAAGCATAGTATATAACAAAACATCTCCATCATATTACTAATATAAAGCTTATTATGAATTTACAAATGCAAATTGCTTGAAATTTGATCTCTGGTTTCAAAATTTTAAAACAAAAAGAGTGTACTAATACAACAACAACCAATCTCTATTTGATTCGATTTCATTTTTAAACACTCCAATAATACCGCCTAAAGGGAAACCACGCACACCCCTAATCTCAGTGGCTCTTTGTTTCCCCGCTTCTGATCCACCAAGTTTGAACTTTTTTGAGGAGTATTTGACAAACATAATGGTTGTGCAGGTGCTTGGTGTCGTGGATGGTGCAACGACAATTATGGAGGTTGCACATCTATCCTTCTCTCCCTCTTATTTTTTGTCTAATTTTTACTTTCTGTAGATGCATTACTATTGATTTTTTAGGGTTTATTTTAATTTATTTTTTGTTTAAACAGATCCATTTTAAAGGGAGTTCAGAGGAAGATCCAAAGGCAGGTTGAGCTTCTTTTTCTAATCCCAAATCCTCTAGACGAGAAAAAAAAAAACTCCACAAAAAGAAGCTGGAGCCTGAGCGCAAGGATGTTTCATTTAACTTTTCCTTTATTTACTTTTTAGTGATTCTTTTGAATCATTGGAATAATGATTTTCCCTTTTTAGTTTTCTCCTAATCAATGTTATTGGTGGTGTTCAACCGGCTTCCTCTGGAGATATTGAGATAAGAAATCCAATTATGTTGACCCTGCTTTGAAAAACGCAGAGTTTCCCTATATCATGTTGATAATGAAGTTTAGTTTGAGTTTTTGTAGATTGAATAAAGTTTTTAATTTCTTAAAAAAAGAATTTTTTTTGTAGGTTTCCAGATAAAAGAACAATATATCCATTCTTATAATTCGTTTATATTTGCTCTAAAATATTACCAGTGTCTTCCTTTGAATTTTTGTACTGCCTTTCAGCAAGATGCTTCTTCTGGACAAAAGCAACCAACATTTGGGGCTGAGATAATGAAACAAAAAAATTGAGGTTCCTGACAAAAAGGTGTGTCCATAGTTTTTTTTTTATTTTTCGCTTTCATTGAAGGGATTTTCATTCTTGATTTATATTTTTTTATTACTGGGTTAGTTTTGTTTTGAGATGGCCGGAAAAAGGGATGACACCCTATGTAAAACATATATGTTTTTTCAGTATAAATTAATTTTTCTAAGTTGAATTACTGTTGGTGCATGTCTCTCTTGAACTTCTAAACATAGACCTTGCTCATGGTTGAGTATCATATCACTTTGTTTGCTTAATACTAAAATTTGTGAATGCGGAGGAAGATTATGAAGACAAAGTATAAACCCTGCTTGCACGGGAAAACGTAGAACGTGCTTTTCTTTTTATCCATTTTAAAGTTGGAAATAAAATGCATTTTTTTCTCATTAACATGTTGTTGTGACATGATATCTATGAACAAAATTTTTGTTAAATAATGCAGGTATCTTACCAGAAACAACGTATCATGGACTACATATGGTTGGATCATTAGAAATAACAAACATGTGTATGATAAATTCCTTGATAGTTATGTTCCAATTTTTAATCTTCCATCTTGATATTTGCTTTAGAAGCCATAATGAATAAGGTATCAAGAAACATCTTTCCTTGTGCTTGATATGTTTCAGAGCATTTAGAATAGAACAACAATCAAAATTCTGTTGGGTTGGGTGGATGATCATATGATGTCATGGTTTCTACCATGAAACAAATTTTCATTAAATCCAATTTGAGCTTAAAAAATATGGTGACATAAAATAGAGTTGGATGGTTTATATTCTTTAGGAACTTTAATCTTTTGATGTCCACTAGGCTTGTCTTTTTGGTTTTGCCATGAGAAGTTATAATAAGCTGCATATATGTTTAGGAACATTGCTTACACTACATCAAATTTTAGTTTTCTTTATGACCTTTATAAGTTATTTTTAGTAGTACAATTTAAGTTAGAAAAAGTTGAAAGTACTTGGAAAGTTTGATGACACCACTTTCTATTTTAACATCATTTTACAAGTTGATAAAAGCACTTTTATAAGAAAACGTGTGGTAAGAAGTTATTAAACTATATATGGTGGATGGACAGAGTGTGAATAAAAGAATCCATTATGAACTAAATGTGAGGAAAAGAGAATTGAGTGTGATCATAAATGAGTAAATTTTAACCGAGTGTGATATACTTTATGTTCAAAAATAATATGTTTATTTTCTAAGTAGGTGAAACTTCAATGCTTGTAAAAAGTTCAATGTTCATATTGAGATTTTCCTTTGTTTCCATTTCTTTTACCTAAGAACAAATATTCTTATTGATTGTTTTGCTTTATTACAAAAACTACAGACATAGACAGAAAAGTTGGAGAGAGGTATAAGATTGTGGTCATCTGGCAAGGGAACTGATTTCCGACTACTGCTTTCACACTACATCATGTAATGTTTTCTTCATCGTTGATCACTCATCACAAACGATTTGTTGAATCTTCTGTAGTTTTATACCCCTTTGATGTTTGCAAATAA
This sequence comes from Ammopiptanthus mongolicus, assembly GCA_039655645.1. Taxonomy (NCBI): domain Eukaryota; kingdom Viridiplantae; phylum Streptophyta; class Magnoliopsida; order Fabales; family Fabaceae; genus Ammopiptanthus; species Ammopiptanthus mongolicus. Next base: position 87,759,740 of record CM077345.1, read on the forward strand.
CAAGATATTTTACATGGTTCTATGTTTTCATTAACATATTCTATGGCCTGAGAATGGTTGGTATGTTGTTCCTCTTATGAGCCTAACAGAAAGCTCACAAGTGAAAAAGACATATTATTGCTCGTATACTCTTAAATCTATACAAATATTGATAAAGTTATTTGTTACTGTTTCATTTAAAGGGACAAGCAGGTCTTATATTATCTTTTCCCGTTTCACACAAATATTATATTGGTGCCTTCTCTGGTATCTCCATTAATTTTGGGTTAAAAGTTATCTTGTCCAACCAGACGCTACCTTAATTAAATGGGTTATGTTAGTGAGTCAAGTCAAATGGTTCTCACCGTCTGATTGGATCATCTAGGTAGGGTAAAGTTACCATTGGGATATCGGAGAATTCACCTATTATATTTGAGGAAAAATAGGTTGATTTGTCCTATAAATTTATTTAAATTTTCACAACGGTCCCATAATTTTTTTTCCAATTGGTCCTACACGTTATATTTCGTTTTCATGCTAGTCATTTCTATCAATTTCGACCTAACACAATCTGTTCTAACTTGACGTGGTATGATATTAGTGCTACACGTGGCCTTTGATCTGACGTCGTAAGGTCGAAATTGCCGGAAATGACTAACGTGAAAACGAAATATAACGTATAGAACCAATTTGAAAAAAATAAAACTTATGGGACCGATGTGAAAATTTAAATAAACTTATAGGATCAATCAACTTATTTTATCTATATTTTATTATCATCTCATTTATCATCAATTTATTACCATTTTCTTATTACAAAATTTTCTATAAAAAAAAAAAAAATACCAACCTCACAACCTGCGGGTCAAAATCTAGTTATATCTCTAATAGTTGAAGCAGCTTTCTTGAGCCAAATGCAAATGTTAATTTTTAGACAAATTATCATATGAGCTTCTTTCATCAAACCCGAAAAAGGTAAATTTATGGTCAGCTGTAAATTTTGTACAGGTTACCACCTCAAGGATGGACTGGGAGCAATAGTGGGCAAAAACAAGCAAACCAATATTGCGTTACGGTGAGTTTCAAACAGGTTCAAGTGATTCCATGCTGGAATGCATCTTGAGAAGCTCTTGTTTTCAAGAAATACATCTCACAATGAAAATACTGATTTTACTAGACCACTTTCATTATCATACTTGTAACCATCCTGTTTTGTCCCAAAAGATTAATCTTCTGCAATGAGATCTCTTGACGGGTAATCCTTTTCCTAAAAACGCCAAGCAATCTTTGCACTGACTGTGAAATTCAATGGCGTGTCCATATGTACAAAGCTGCGTACAACAGGAAAAAAAACAACAGTTATGTTCATGTCCATTTTGCATAAATAACACAAATATGTTAACTATAAAGAAAAGTTCATACAAATGAAATTGTTTTTACTTACACTTTCAACCAATTATCAATAGATCAGCAAATCTTAGGCACACATGAACTTGATAACTAAGTCAAATGTAAAAAGAGAAACATAGGAAACATATCCCTGACTCTATTTGAAGCAGAAGACTTGACTGTTATTTTTAACATAAGTGTTTTTTTTAAAGCAACAGAACAAAACATTCATAGTTGTCTTGTTTTATTGAACCAGGATGAATGGGTTTGGTTAAAGCACCAGTGAGTTTGGAATCACCACAACATGACAAGAATGACATTAACCAATTTGTTTGGAATCATCATGACATGAAATCTTTCTTATTCTTGACACTGTATACAAGTCATCACAAGAAAGTAGAGAAAACAGATTTACATAGCGAACAACAGATACGGCACAAAATAAGTCAAAAGCCATAGTGAATCAACAATTTCCCCTTAAAAGAAGTCCACAAAATAGTATTTGACAATAAATTTTGTTAAAACAACATAATCCTCATGGATTTCTTACCTTGTTGAACAAGGATGGACACGTTATGTTAAAGCACCAGTAAGTTCATGAATGTATTTCTATATGCATCTGTCATCAACACCAATGCCGTGTTTATGAAAAAACTTTGGCCAGATTTCCATGTGCTGATCTGAAGAGCGAGCTGGAGTTGGTTAAACATATCCCCATACAACCTCCTTCTAATTTACAAGCTTCGCAATTGATTGTGCGACTCCAACTATGAATCAAGGCATTGAACTGCAGTTTTGACACTGTACAAAGCACAAAGACATTTTCAGCTGTGGAAGCCAGTTGAAGCACCATATTTGCTGTATACAGTACATATGTTTCAAACATAAATAATTACTGAAGGCAGAAACACTATTTTGGTTTCAACTTAACAAGAAAATGTAAAAAAATTTCCTTCTCAAAACAAGTGATCATATCATTCTTTTCCAACTAAATAGAAAAACAAATTTATAGAGAAGACATAGTTGAACATTCAATTATCAGAAAATTGAGGGAACAATAAACTGATTATACCAACTTAATTTGTCCTTGCCTTTTCTTTTGAATTCATAAAGGTGATAGATACTGGTTCAGAATGTAGAGATTAACAGAAAAAAAAAAGAAAGGGAATTTTATGAATATCCTTCTCTTTCTCTGGATCAATGGAACCCAAAACAAGTCTCCAGGGATTCGAGAGCTAGCCTAGCTTCACTAACAAGGCCTAACTGACAGAGGCTAGCCCACTTGATTCCTTGGGACCATTCTCATTTCTTCTGGTTCAAACTTTCCTAATTGGGGGTCTGTTACTAACAAAAGGTTAGGACTAATATTCAAAATAACACTCTTGATTTGATATATTAAACCACTAAATAGTACTTTGTACAAATATGTGATGTTAAATAAGAATAATCTTAAACTTCATTAAAAAACAAATGAGTGGGAGGGAGGGGGCACCAATTACCAGTTTGAGCCTCCAAGCATGGACACATCAGACCTTCGCCTGTCACCACTTCATACATGGGCTGTGGTGTTTTGAAGAAATCTGGTTTCCTTACTGAGACAATTACCACCTACCCATGAACAAGAGCCACGTCTAATTATGCAAGGTTTATTTCACTATAAGATGCACCTGCTGATTTAGGGCATTGGAATGAAGAGGATATTCTGTATTTTTCATTCATGTCAAGAGGATAACGTTTCTTAAATTTTCTTCAAGAATAAACATATTGCAGAAATGATTTGAGAACTTACAATGGCTCATAGACCTCACAACCCCATATCATTGGGAAGGAAGGAATCTATTATACGGATGCCCCATCATTTAGTCTATAGAATGATAATCTGAGTTGGTAACAAATAGAAGCTCCTTGTCAGCCAGTTTCATGAAGACAACAAAGTAATGAGTAGAAGCACATCAAATACTACGCAATGATAACACATTACCGGCAACACCCAAAGCGCCAAAGGTAGTTCTAGATCAGACTCCACAAACCTTTCGGCATTGACATAATCTCACTTGGCAATCTGCATAAATTCAATAAGTCCCTTGGTATCAATAAAATATCGCAGAAACATAACATACTAGACAAAGACAAAAACATGAATGTGTTCACCTTAATGTGACATTCTACATGTACCCTAAAGAGAGCTTTTCCAATAACCTGAAAGTCATGCCAATGGTAAAGGAAAGAACATCTCTAATCAAATATAATATTCAAAAAATAAGTTTAGTGAAAGCACCATACTCTCCACGAAGGAGTGGGGATAGTAAAACCATTTGTTAGTCTTTCAACATGACAAAAAAATGTAAAATGCAAAAAATAAGTATAGTGAAAGCACCATACTCTCCATGAAGGAGTGAGGAAAGTAAAACTATTTGTTAGTCATTCAACACTACAACAAATGTAAAATGCAAAAAATAAGTTTAGTCAAAGCACCATACTCTCCATGAAGGAGTGAGGAAAGTAAAACTATTTGTTAGTCATTCAACACTACAACAAAATGTAAAATGCAAAAAATAAGTTTAGTGAAAGCACCATACTCTCAATGAAGGAGTGAGGATAGTAAAACTATTTGTTAGTCATTCGACACAACAACAAAATGTGAAATGCAAAACATAAATTTAGTGAAAGCACCATACCCTCCATGAAAGAGTGAGGATAGTAAAACTATTTGTTAGTCATTCAACACTACAACAAAAAAAAACACGACACCGAAAAGTAACATGCAAATAATCAATTTAGTTAATACACCATCCTCTCCATGAAGAACTAAGAGTAAGACTAAAGGGGAAGTTTAAGAACTCACGTGGTTGGCCAAACCAAAGACTGCTAGCTTGACAATCCCAGTAGAATCAACGAGCAAGTTAGCCGCTTTGATGTCCCTATATACTAAAAAAATAAAAAAAAAAAATAATAATTTTCCACAAAATAGTATTTGCATGATTATCCATCTACTATAGATTTTGTATCCTACTTTGTTCCATGGCTCATGCTATTCAACCATATCAAGCAATGCACTATTTTGTGCCTATTATAGGAAAATTGTAGCATACACAATCCATGTATTAAATTGAAGCGAGATGGGCAGAGACAGAGACACACACATATATGGAGGCTTCCAAGTCACAAACTGCTTACCATTTTACTCCCATAAAAGTTCGCAGTGTTGGAATGTCCAGTTGGCTAAGAGGTCTGATTTCCTAAGAAGAAAGAAAAAGAAGCAACAGGTTAGCGGTATAACCAAAATTGAGGGGCATGAATAAGATGGAGAGAAAGAGGGAGAGAGAAAAGAAATAGACAAAATGCATCGGAAATTGAGGTGAGGAGGTATCATGATGACAATGACATGATGCGCAAGACTAACAGAAATGTGCATCACGATTACCTGTTCATAATCCGAAGTCACGTGATCCACTTGCCATTAACTCTAATGCCAGAGATGTGGGAAATTATGGGCCAAATTTGTGGGTCCTTCATCTTGCACCGTTCTCCCAACAAAGGAGTGCCATAGAGTTCGAGGGTTATTAGAGAGGCGGGCAACCTGTCTCCTGTTATATTCTCCAGCTTCGGACATCTTTCGATTATTAGTTGTTGAAGGGAGGTGAGGTGGAGAAGCTCCTTGCAATCCAATGTCTCCAGACTTGATAATCTATGCAGATACAGAGTTGTAAGGGAGGGAAGGTGAGGCAGCGAACCCTGCTTCGGGAAGGACTTCACACTTTCACATGGACCACCAATTTGAAGAGAAGTGAGACCCATTGATGATACACCGCTTAATAATAGTTTCTCGCAATTGGAGATTCGAAGATATGTCAAGTTAGGCGGCAAACCCCCATCAGGAAACATCTCTATCTCTGGGCAATCCCCTATATCAAGTCGCTCTAACTTTGGGAGAAGAGTATTCATGTGACAAGGCAATGACTTCAACTTCAAACATTCGGAGACGGTGAAAGAACTCATGCTGGGCGCAACCAATCCTTCTCGAGGGAACGACACAAGATTGGGACAGCCAATGATGACGAGATCGAGAAGAGCAGCATCCTGTGGCTGGGACACCGAAAGAGATTCCAGATTTTCACAATCTCGAAGATAGAGAGATTTGAGTATTGGAAAGCTGTCCAGTGGGAAGGATGTGAGTGAATCACAGCTCTTTTCTATTGTCAGTGACTCTAGCAGCTCATGTTGTTGTTGCCTTGGGAACTCTAGTTTCCTACAATCATAGATATGCAGTGATTTCACCGACACAGGTATACGATCCCCCGGAAATGATATGGCACACGAACAATCTTTGATGGATAAAGATTGGAGAGAAGTTAGGTGGGTGATGGTGATTTCCTGAAACATGGACTTCACCAGCTCGCATCCTCCGATTGATACATCCTGCACCGAATGTGGCATCTCTTGCAACTCTACTTTACCGCTTCCTCCTATACTTAATTTGCCAAGTGCGGGAGCCTTTGGGAGAGAAGAAAGCAGGTTATCACAACCGTCAATTTCAAGTGTTTCCAAAGCAGGAAGATGGTCAGGCAGATTTCCCGTTAACCTCGGACAACCAGAGATTGTAAGCTTCTTCAGTTGAGGAAAAGCATTGGACTCGGACGCATGCCACACCTCCCAATACGGCATAACAGAAAATTTCAGATCCTCGAGGGATGGAAAGGGTGGTGCCGAAGACGAATGATCATCATCACTTTTGTAAAACTCCTCACCAATTGAACGAAGCATACTACAATCACTAATCTCCAGGGACTTAAGAGATGGTAGCTGTCCGAGTGAAGGAAGCATACAACAATTGCAACATGACTCCAAACGTAAACGAGTCATACTGTGGTAGGAAGAATGCCCTACCCAATCGGGAAATGTTGTACCCCTGTACCTCAATATTGCGAGTTCTTGCAAGCCTTTGTGAGGTTGTAACTTGTCCAATATATCTCGTTCAATCTCCGAGCTTGTAACCATATCACCACCTCTAGACCATCTGAACTCCAATCTCTCAATGTGTCTCTTATCCATTATTCTTGCCTTCAATGCCTCACTGCTACACGCAACATTCTCCAATTCACTAATACATAGTGATCCATGAATATTTGAAAGTTCACCTAATTCCATGATCCCATTCTCCTCTTCATGCTTGCCCACAACAAATTCATCTAAATGCTGCAGATGTTTTAATTTGCTCATTCCTCCAGGCATCTCTTTTAAATTAGTTCCACGAATATCAAGATGCCGCAAGTTCACAAGATTTTGCATGCCACTGGGAAGCATCGTCAAGCTATAACATTCAATCAACTTCAATGTTTGTAGATTGTACAAGTTACTTAGTGATTCCGGCAATGTCCTGATACTTGTATGAGAGAGATCCAAGTAACGCAGATGGATCAGATCACCTATTGAATCAGGCAGTACATCAAGATCCCTAAACCAAGCAAAGGACAAAACTCTTAAGCACTTCAACTCGGATAGTATGATCGATGTTGTGCTTTCAATGCTGAATGAAGGATTTGAGAAATAGATTGGCAGCAATGTCCTCAGAGATTTTACTCTACCAATGGCATCGAACATTTTTGAGATCGGATGGCTTAACCTTTCATATGACAAATGACGAGTCCTCGTAGTCGTCTCATCTACATTCCCAAGTTCTTCTGATCTGAAAAAGAATTCACCAGCAACGGAGGTTGCTAAGTCATGCATGAGATCATGCATCACAAAAGACCCATCATCATAAGTACTATATTGTTTGAAAAACAATCTAGAAGCTAAATCATCAAAACACTCATAACCAACTTCTTCCAAAGTCTTTCCTCTCTTTGGTGGTGGTAAAAGATCTTCTGCCATCCACAATAAGATTAAGTCATCTTTACAAAATCTATAATCCTTGGGATACAATGAACAGTGCATAAAGCAACGTTTTAAATGTGCAGGGAGATCGTAATAACTTATTAACAATGCTGGAATAATCTTGCTGTCTTTTACAGAAAGTTCCCAAATTTCACTAGTCAATATATTATTCCACTCCTTCACATCATGTTTAACTCGCAATAGGCTGCCAAGTGTTTGTGCAGCTAAAGGTAATCCCTTACACTTTTTCACAATCTCTCTTCCAATTTTTTCTAGAGTTGGATTCCCAGTAGATTCCGAGAAAGAAGCATGGTTTGCAAACACGTACCAACAATACTCATCAGACAACTCTTTCAGACGGTAAGAGGGACAAGTTTGGACTACCGAAGCAACCTTTATGCTACGAGTTGTAACTAGAATTTTACTTCCCCTAACCCCATATTGAAAAGGTTTTTCCAAATTATTCCAATCATCATAATCATCATTCCACAAATCGTCGAGAACAATAAAGAACTTCTTTCCTATCAGCTTGTCCTTCAACTCAAGTTGAAGTAAATTTAAATCCTTCATATCACAAGGTCTAGAAGTAATTGCCTCTATTATAGTTTGTGTAATCCTAACAATTTTAAAGTCTTCAGAAACACAAACCCATACTTTCAAATCAAAATCCTTCATCAAATCCTCATTGTTGTACAACCATTGGGCTAAAGTGGTTTTCCCAACCCCACCCATGCCCACAATAGGGATCACAGATATTTTAGCTCCCGTGTTTTCACCTTTTAACAATTTGATCATGGCATCTTTCTCATTTTCCCTGCCATATATCTCCCCTTTGACGAGACATGTTGATGGAGTTCTCCATGACAAAATCTCCTTTGGAATCTCTTTGAGACGGAGGATATATTTGCGTTTTTCAATATGTTCTATCCTTCTAACGATCTCTTCCATCTTAGTTACCATCTCCTTGTCTTTGAAATTGAGAAAGCGAGGCAGAAAGTTACTTACCTGCTGCTTGTTTTGAGTTGCAGCTTTGGTAAAAACATGGTCCAGTAAGTCATCAGCGGTATAAACAGCATCTTTGAGATCATCGAGCCAGTTCTTCACAGTTGGGTCATGGAATTGTTTCTTCTCAGCATCAATAAGCAGAGCTTCAGCGCCACGCAGAGCAGTCTTCAATCTTTCAAGTAAGTATTGGTCAAGCTTCTTGCCTCGGATCAAGTTGACAACCTCAGGTGAAAGGAGTCTGTCGAAAACAACATTGATAAAACCAGAGAGGAAAGCTCCACCCACAAGTGCTGCTGCCATGATCGATCTGAAGAAGAATATTTGATGAGATTATAGGAAAGAAAACTGGTTGTAGTATAAGTGATAAACTCAGCTCAAAGTGTATAAAGTAAGACCCTCATAATTTCTTAGTATTTCATAGCAAAAGAAATGGACTTGACGTGCTGGTGGGGTCTTCGAAATAACTTTGAAAATTCGAAGTTGAATGCATAGCTGGCTCTGCACTAACTTTGTTTTTACAAGTCAAGTCTTCTCTGAATAAATAAATAATTGGTGTATGTTGTGAAATGTAATAATGTCGATCTTGTGTAAGGTGTATATAGTGAAGTGTTCATAATTTCTTACCGACAAATTTGAAATTTGGTAGTAATGGAATTCTTAGTGAAGGTGTACATCACTAACTTTGGTTCTTTATTTCTTTTTCTAAAGATGCTCAACAATAATTGAGAGAATAGTTTGAAGGTGGTCAGATATGTAGCAATTCTTGCAGCATCCACTTTCGTGGGTGGGCTCCAATGTGTTTTGTTTTCTAGTTACTATTTGTTTTATTTATTGTTTACCTGGAGGCTAGCTAAAAACCACTAACCTTTTGTTTGGATAAAGAAAAAATTATCGAGGAAAGAAGCAGAAAAGAAGTAAAAGAGAAAAAAAGTTGAATTTTCTCTCCATTAGTTTGGTTGGATAGAAAAGTGAAAAGAAAGAAAATGAATTTTTTATTATAAAGATATTTTTACCCCAAAAACTATATATATATATATATATATATATCAACTCATAATATAATATAGTATATAGAGAATAAAAAATGGAAGATTCTAGCGTATTCATTGGGTACCATACCTTTGTCTATATGATCCAATCAGATGGTGAGAACTTAGCGACATGTGATATTGACGCATTCTGATGGACATAGAGTACCCAAATTCTTTACTTTCCAAAGGTACCATAACAACACCATAAAAAATACTAAATATGTAATTTTGTTATTTTAGAATTGGACAATGGTAGTGTTATTGCTAATTGTACAATTTTAATAATTTAATAATTGTTGCATATTGCTTTGACCTTTTATCTTCACATTCAACTATCAGGATACAATATATGGGCACAACTTGAGAGAAACAACATGCTTAGAGTCAATAGCATGAGAGAAAGAAATAATAGGGTCGGAGAAGTAATTTCACCTAAATACTCTCTTCTCCTCCACTTTTCTTTTCATCCAGGAAGAGATTTTATTTTTGAGTGGGTCCCACTCAATTATTTTTCTCTCTTCCTTACTTCTCTCCCCTCCCAAATAATAGAAAAACATTTTTTTCTCCCACCCTTCTCTCTTATTTTATTTCTTCCCAAAATCTCTTAAAACAAACAGAATGTAACAGGCCAAATTGTAACTCTGCCAGCAGCCGGAAGGAGCTCGAGGCCAAGCTTGTCTTTTTTGATGTCATACTTGTGAAATTTAGAGTATGAAGAGTATGAAGTACATCCTATCTTCTTCCATTGTTTTACCATAACTTGTGAAATTTTTTACTAGTGTAATTAGGTTGTGTCAAGGGATGGTAATTTGTATCTGTCCGTGGGATCCCCGTAGGGACTACTCCGAAATGAGCCCCACGGGAGGAGAATTTTTTTCCCGCGGGATGGGGACGAAGGAGAAAATCCCCAAAGGCACTTTGGGGATGGGGACACTCTCCATTCTATGGGGTTTCTGATCCCAAAAAGATTACTAAAATATCTTTTTAAACGGTATATAATGTTACTATTAAACAGAACTAGATATATACAGTAAAAAGTGACACTAAAATCCAAGAATTAGAAAAAATAAATAAGCACAGTAAAGTTCTTTAATACGAATTCTACACCTTCGTTGTAGATACATATGTTGTGCTACTATAATGTATTGACTTGTAAATAGGTAAATTGAAACAAGAAAGGAAATAGAGAAATCTCTCACTGTTCTTAAGACATTGAGTCTAATAAAATGGTAGGTAAGCTTGATTTTTCACTTACTTGCTTTGGATTTGTCTAGTTGAACAGAAAGAATAACTAATGGAAATTTTACATTTCTATACTTGCAGCCTGGTTCCTATTGTTTGAGTATGCTTTTTCGTGCAATTCTATTAGAGAAGCCTGAAGAAGTTCCAATAGTAAAGGATGGTGTAACTCAATTTGTATCACAACTGAATTTTTGTTATAGATTTACTTATCAAGTTAGACCTTATGGATTACAAGTCTCTTAGGCTACATGAGACTCTTAGCCTCTACTATGTCATAAAAATGCATTGAAAAATTGTATGAGTGTCTAAGATCATCATGAAGGAATATTCTTGGTTTGTATGGCCGTTTCTATTACTGGAAACAATGTTGCATGTGCATCCCAACTGCAGAGTTCATAGTCTCATCACTTGTCTCATGCTGCTTCCGTCCCATCTAGTCATTCATATTTCACAATACTAAGAATGCTTTTAAGACTACTTTTTTTACATAATAATTTTCCTCTTCTGCATCGAACAATTGGTTAAATCTGTTTTGAATAAGGTTATAAAGGAGTTTGTGCATCACATTGTAAGCCAAGGTGAACAGGTATTGGTACAATACTTTTAACCTTCTAGTAGTGTCTAGTAATGTAATTATTCTCTAGGTAATTGGCTAGTCATATTATGTATGTGCTATTTATCCCATTCCAACAAAATACTTGTTCTTGCTTAAGTTTATTTTTATTACAAGCTATTCTTGTTTATTTCTTTATCATGTAACTTGACAAAATTAACTTCAAGAGATCATGTTTCTCAAAGCAGTGGGTTTGTATCAAAGATTCTTATGACAGATAAAAAGGTAACACTAATATGCGTCATGTTTAACAAATTCGAGGACCCTTGATGAAAATTAGAATTGCTTTAACTCTTATAGTCATCTATTTGTGATTGATATATAGATGGAAAACAAGATTCATATCATAACAAAGAAAGCGGATTTCATTCATAAAAACCATATTATTGTTGAGGAATCCTAAAGCCAAATTATGAAGAAGCAAATGCTCTTTGATCAATAGCTAAGAGAAATTCAAGTAGAGAATCTGAGATAATATTAACCATTTTAACTTCTGCAATTCTTTACTATGTTTAATTAAATATTTCCATTCCTTATGATTTTGTAGGAACTAAAGCGTGTTCTTCACACTACATAAGTTGTATGAGATTAAATCATTTTAAGTTTTTGCTCTGTTGTTCTCGAGTAGGGATCCTCTTCATTTCTCATGAGAAATGGAGATGTCCATTACTAAAGTTTTGGGATAATAAATACATGGAAAGACTACACATATGTGTATAATACACATTTATTTGAAAAAACTTTAGAAATTGACAGAAATGGAGAGATAAAAAATGGAGAGGATCTTTTTCCGTTGTTCCCCTCCTTTCTCATACCATATGTCTAGACTTCGGGTCAATTCGGTCTCGTCCCATCTAGGCCCGATCTTAATCAAACCCGCACATAATCAGGTTTCTTCGAGTCTAGGGTCGGGTTCGAATTCAAAGAATTGGTCCGATCAACATTTAGAGTTGGATGAGGGACAAACCTAACCCGTCCCACGCACACTCCTACAAAATAGTGATTGCTTGATTAAAACAATTCTAATAGGAATTTTTATCAAAAAAAAGAAAAAACACATTTGTTTATTGGACTGGGTTTGTTATGGTAAAAAGCCATGGAAATATTGTAGATTTGTAGTTTAGTATCGGAAGCAATAAATTTTATAAAACGGGGGTACAACTGGCTAGAAGGAAGAGGAGCAAATTGTCCACACTTGACTCACTCTCAAATATTTACTATTTTCGATGAGAAATCTACTTATTTATAATATATTAAAATAGCGCCGCAAAACGTGACTTAAACACCTTAGGCTATTGTTTTCCATCTAATACCATTTGTTCCACACGGCTAATAATCTGACGTGTCTACCTTCAGAATTCATCCTGTCTAATACTCAAATTTGTCTTCTTCCACCCTACTTTATATCCCTCTTTCACCGTCGTTTCATTATTCATGCCAAGCTCTACCCACTAACTCTTCTAGCCGCCTCCTCCACCACGCTCCGCCGCAACAACTTGCTTCCACTAACCTCACTTCTCATCCTATCTTCAATTTTTCTCCATTTTCTCTTCATACTTTTCGTTCTTCCCTGTTTCCCCCCTCCGTAAGTCAATTTCTCTCCATTTTCTCTTCAATGGTATTGTTAACAGTCAATCTTTTCTTTTGAGTATAGTCTTTTGCCACTAGACAAGCCTTATACCTCTTTATATTACCCCTTGAAACTTTCAAGTAATTGGACAAATTTTAAACCTTATCATTTAGTTTGAACTTGTACTCATCAATCATTCCTTCATTCTTATACTCAAAAATAAATGTTGCCCCATTGCCTTACAACCCAAATCCTCTACATAATACCTTTTCATTTTTTAGTACAACTTAAAATATAATTTTAATTTTAAAGAAAATGAGTGAAAAGTTACCATGACTTTGTATCTATAGATGAGATAAAATGGTAATTAAAAATGAGAAGGTAAAAATAAAAGAGAGAATAAAGAGAGAGATAAAGAGAAAGATATGTAACTTTCCCGCCTTAAAGTCGGAAATTCAAATCCCCATTTTCCCCCTTTAAGCAGAGAAACCCATTTTGCTCCATTTTGGATTTCCTCCAATATTGGGGGGATTTGGAGGGGAGAGGATGAGATTTAAAACATTTTAAATGTATTGACCAAAATATCCTCCCTTATGTGTTTTAAAATCCAAAATTATAAGGATACAAAAGTAAGTTAGTTTTAAAATCTCTTCTCTCCCCTTGTGAACTACCCAACATGAATAGTATTATTTTCCCTTCCCTCCATTAAAATTCCTTCCCTCCCCTCCCTTCCCCTCCTCTCAACCGAACACAATAGCTAATTAAAATCCCTCCCCTCCCTTCTCCTCCCCGCCCTTACCATCATTTGAACCAAACATAGGCTAAGAATGAAGAAATATGTAAACTTGTGATTGTGATCCAAAATCCCTCTTCATCATATCTCCATCCAAGCTTCAGTCATTCGATTAATCTAGCAACTAAGAAGAGAGATAATTCAACCGTTAAATTAATTTAATGATTGATATTTAGATGAAGAGAAATTTTGAATAAAGAGAATCTAAATTCAAAACGGGGTGGGTGGAGCTCGGGATGCGGAGTCATTTTTTTTGTCCTTATTGAATAAATATCAACGCATGTAAACTGCTTCCTTTATTCTTATTTTTGTCTTATTCCTATACTATATAAAGCTTTAGCATTTTTTGCCCAATTTCTACCATGCTTGTGCTTTATGTTTCTAATTTAGTATTTTATTTTAATTCTAATTAAGCAACTGATTAGCATCATATTTTTTTTGTATGCAAGAAATAGATAAATATTTAAAAATAAAATCAACACTAGAGTCTCAAGAATTTACTGAAGCGGAAAATACATCAACACCGTTAGGGTCATCCGTGAAAAAAAAAGATTCCTAGAAGTTGATTTAGAAAATCTTCCTGCTAATCCGGAAGAGAGGAAACAAATATAATGTTATCATCCAAATGATGGGAATGAAATTCGAAGAACTTATTTGCTAAAAAACCTTGTCAACCAAGAGAGCATAAATTCCCACAATGACAACTTACATGCATCAGTTGGAAAATATATTGGGAATTACTAATGAGTTGTCTCAAGCATGGCAAAGAAGTGATCAAGATATTGTAAATACTATGACATTAGTTAAAGTGTCCAAGGAATGATGGCAAAACATGAGAGAAGATGGTTGATATAATTTACTCAATGAAATATCATTGTTTTGTGGGAAGCAAAATATTATCATTCCAAATATGGATAGTGCGTTCATGACTTAAGGAAGATCAAGACGTAAACTTGAAAAAGATTCAAACTTGAATCACTTTCAAGTTGAGATATTTTATTAGGTAGCTAGATGACAACTTCAAAAACTTAATAATAGATTTACAAAAGTTAACATCCAATAGATTCATTTTTTGCATTTGACAGGGAGAAATTGATTTGCTTGGCTTAATTTTATCCATCAAACTTCTCTTTTGTAGAGCTTATGGGGTTAATAGTCAACTTAAAAATTATATCATGAATATTCGTCCTGGTGAACAATTTTCTAATTTAAATGGGATTAGTGATCTTTCATAAACGTTGGTAAAAACTAGAAAACATATTACATATCCAATGGTATAAGGAAAGTAAAATTTAAATAAAATAAATATATAATTTGCCAAGACTAGGCTGCATGTTCGTGAAAAATAATATATGTATCTCTGTCTTAACCGATTAAATATCCACCTGACCTGTTATTGGGGAATTGAGAAGAAAAACATAGCCGTGGGTGTTCATTTGAGAACCTTTTTGCTACCATCCCAAGTTCTGTTTCCATGGCGAATACAGATGCGCTTCGTGATCACATAAATATATTGTTTCGTACATCGTACAATGTCAAATTTATCTTACAATAATATCATTGGATAAAATTAGCTATATGCCAGCTCTTACCAAGGAACCTACATAATAAATTCTTAAACTGGTAAGAACGCATTCAATCTAAAATGATTACGCTTCAATAGATGAAATAAATGTGGTTGTTGTACATACCACGATGACCATCTTGATTTTTCACAGGGAAGTAGTAGTACAGGTTCACAACTAGCGACCAAATACCTTACTCAGCCAAAATGTGAACCACATAACTTGATTACTCGCTCAAATCATCATCAAGATAATTCAGATCAGACTCATCGTCAGTGGCAGCATCTATGTTTGCATTATCTACATCCGGTGATCCTACTGCTACATCGGCCATAGTCACCAGCTCAAGGGATCCTTTCAGAGGCCTTGCAGCTCCATCTTCATAATCAATTGAATCATTTTCATATTCATCATCTTGTTCAACTCCAAAAAGGATGTTCTACATAAAGCAAAACAAATATTCCATCAGTAAAACCACATCCTCAGTGCTTCATTGCTTAAGAAATTCAATTTAGCCCCGAGCTTAAGCACATATACACTTTAGTTCCTAATGTTCAAAACTGTGCAACCCGGACCCCAAAATTTTCAGAATGTGCAAAATTGACCCTTCGGTCCTAATTTATGTTAATTGATAACAGACCTGGTCACTGCCGCTCACATACCTACTTTTGAGACCAAATTACCCTTGAGGGAAGCATGTGCCACTGACGTCTTTCCTCCCACTTCTAACCATAAGAACCTTTTCTCCCAAATTCATGAACCCAATTCAACCACTAGCAAACCATGACCCACCAACACAGAATCAAAACACACAACACATCAATAGAACATGAACACTGCAACCAGAATTTCTACCCATCCTTCCCACCGAACCAATCGCCACCTTCATCAACCCCATCACCATTTCAATGAAATATGCCAGCGCTAGCCTCCATCATTGAATCCGTGGCCAACCCATGATCTTCTGAATCACTAGTGACCCCTGCAAATCCAGCCAGCCAAGCCACCATCAAGCCTCTACGTTACGTACCACCCAGAAACCAACATGCAAACCCCACAACAGACCATCTACCCGACCCCCAAACCTCACTTAATTTAAAACTGTTCATTACCGTGAACTCTGCCACCATATAGCAACCTAGAACCACCAAACACGGATCCGTCGTTTACCCCCACTTGACCAATCCTCTACAACCTACGCTAACCTCAAACAGCAAACGAACTGCTGCTGTCCCCGTCTAATTCTCTGTTCCTTGCCACATCCAAACACCAAGACAACATGCCCCCGTGCCATTCACAGATCCAAACCTCCGCCACACTAGTTACCGTCCTGACCAACCCCCATGAGATCCACTGCTTCCCAACCTCCGCCATAGTGCCACCAGCCGCCACATGATGATTGTTAGGGTTTAAATCTAATGGAAATGGGAAGGAATTGGGGTCAGGGTTCTAAATGATTTTGGAGGGAAAGGGTTCTAGGATTAAGGACAGTGTTATCGATGGCGGATGGCAGTTCATGGCGGAAAGCCAAAAATCCGCCATACAAATGGCGGATGGCGATGCGGCCATATGGCGGATGCTATGGCGGACAACATAAAAATATTATAAATATATATATACATAACAAAAAAATGCAGAAAAAATATAAAATCCAAAACACTAACAACATATGTCAAGAACCATAAACTAATTTAATAAAAAAATATCGTATAAGTTACCTATCATAGGCAACTAATAAGGTTAATTACCATTAAGTTCAAGATTTCAAAATGCAAATAACAATAAATGTATGAAAAATGTTATATATTATTTTGAATTATTGATTATGTATCTTATGATTGATTATGGACATTAATTTCATATATATATATATATATATATATATATATATATATATATATGTACACATTAATTCTATTGGAATTTAAACATAGGCCCATATGAGCAGCAGCCCATTCTTATTTCATACTAGGGTTAACTTTCTATCTTCTTCAGCTCACAGCCACCAGCACCCTTCCTCTTCACACAGTCAGCACCGCCAACATTTCTTCTTCTCTCTTCTCCATCTTAGATTGCTGGTCGAACAGCTTGTTGGACAGAGATGGCTGCCGGACAGAGCTGGTCGCCGGACAGATATGATCGCCGGTTGCTGGTCGCCGGAGAGGTTGATGGTCGCCGGACAAAATTATGGACAGAAACCGGTTTGAGAGATGAGAGAAGAAAGGGGTCGATGGGCAAGAGAAGAGAGGGATCGAGGGATGAAAGAGAGAAGCCTTTAGGGTTTGTAACCCCAAATGGGCCGCGAATCGGGTCAAGTCGCACGACCCAGACTCGCGAAAATACCCCCAAAAAATAGGATCTCAGCCGCCTTTCCGCCGTGGACCGCCACCGCTATTCGGCCGCCATGGACCGCCATACGAAACCCGCCACGCCACGCCTTCTCTGTGGCGGTTTGTCCATTTTCCGCCACCGCTTTCTGCCATGGCGCCGCCATAACCGATTTTCGATAACACTGATTACGGAGAGGCGTTGGAGTGGCACATGCTTCACTTAAGAATAATTTGATCTCAAAAGTAAACATGTGAGCCGCACGTGACCAGCTCCATTAGCAATT
The DNA here is from genome assembly GCA_039655645.1 of Ammopiptanthus mongolicus. Taxonomy (NCBI): domain Eukaryota; kingdom Viridiplantae; phylum Streptophyta; class Magnoliopsida; order Fabales; family Fabaceae; genus Ammopiptanthus; species Ammopiptanthus mongolicus. The sequence goes on from CM077345.1 coordinate 87,777,418, forward strand.
GACGGAAATTTGGACGGAAGAGTCAATTTGCACATCTGAAAACTTCGTGGATTGGGTTGCATATTATAGGTACTGAAGTGCACATGGAACTAAGTCCAGGGGGCTAAATTGCATTTTTCCCTTTCACTCGCATGATGTTTAAGTATTTCAATTTTCAATCACGGGGAGACCTATTTATGTTGCCTGAAACAATGCAATATCTAACATGTAACTGAAAGTTATCTGCTCATAGCATTAACAGTTACAACTTATAATTCAAATAACCAATCTATAAGACCAAATTCGGTTAGACTTTTGAGCCCTTTGAATTCAAGTGATTGAGTCAAGAACAATTACAGCTATATATTGGATGTGTGACAACACAATGAACTTATAGTGCAGGGAAGCATAAATAACTTAATATAGCCAGCTCAACTATGATTTATAAGAAATCCAACTTACAGCAATCAATGCTTTCTCATCATTCATCACTCATACAAGTTCAACAGGAACAGAAAGCACGAAGTTACCTTGTCACCATCAGAACTTTGTACATTGGCATCAACTATCCAATCATCGAGTAAATGCTCTTGGAGAAAACTGTCAATAGAGGTTGACCTTGAGTCCCTGGACCTTTTTCTTAATTGGCATTCTCTAAGTCGCAAGTTGTAGTGAACATAGATAATATCATTCAGTTTCTTCTGTGAAAGACGATTTTGTCTTTTGCTGTATATCTGATCATATATACTCCAATCATGCTCACACGCAAAGGATGAGCATGTCTGACTTAATATGCGTACAGCTATTCTTTGCAACTCTAAGCAACTTATTCCATGTTGTTGCCACCAAGCAGCTAGTGAGGAAAAAAGGGAAAAAACTGGTCAACTAAAAGTTATTATACAGAAGTAGCAATGCGCCTCAAGCATGTTAACCAGTGAATGAAACGTCTAACAGTAACATAGCAGTTTACCTGGTTCAAGACCTGTTCTTGTGCTAATTGCCAATTCAGTTCCAAAGTCATCTTGTGCAGAATTATAATGAGCAATCTGGAAAAGACATCACTTTGAAGTAGATAAATAAATACATAAAATTGTCAGTATCATATAGCTGTCATTAAGGACATCTTACTTGCATTGATGCAGATATCCGTCTCATATTATCTGGCTCCAGCCTAACAATGCATTCATTGAGCCCTCGTACTACCTCAGAATGCTAGAGTCATATCAAACATTCACTTCAGGAGAGAACTTGAATAAAAATTGAAAATTTGCAACCACTAGGGAACATTCAATATTCTCACATACCGCCACAAAATCCTGACGATAACGGTATGATGGATTTAAGAAGTACGCAGCCAAGTAAAGAGGGTGACAGAACAGAGATATCCAATGACTGTCTATCACCTTCCAGAATGGTTCATATTTACGTGCATCATCACCATGAACAGATTTGATTGCAAGTTTTGCCCTGTACATGTCGTTATATATGTATGGCATTGACAAAATCTCACCACTAAATACCTTTTGAAGTACTTGCATTATGGGATCTACTGACTTCGTAACATACTGCATTTTCTTCCAAAATGTGACATTCAAAACAATTTTTTCCACCTCTTTCCCCTTGCTTGTGCTAGCGAACCTGGACGAAATCCATTTGTTTGATAGAAACATTCGCCTGAGACCAACTCGATGATCCAGCAAGCTCTGCAATGTAGCAAAGCTAGAGGCGTACCGACTGCCAGCTGGCTTTAGAAGCTCCTGCCCAAGGGTAAATTCACTTTTCATAAGATTTAACAACCATGTTTGATTGTATATTAGTTTTGTAATTTTCTGTCCCTTTTCCATGCACTCTTCTACACATCTTATCTTCCTAAAATCTTCAAGCATTCGATTAATACAATAAGTGGCACAAGGGGTCCAAAATAGATTCCTTCTCTTCTCTTCCAGCATTTTTCCAGCAGCTTTATAGCTGGGAGTATTTTCAGTGATTACCTACGTCAAAGGGGGAAAGAGTAGAAACAACAATTAACAACAGCCGCAAGGTGATATTTAAGATGAAAGAGGATGCCACAAGAATAGAAAGAACTTTTACCTGCACTACATTTTCCTCACCTATTTCTTCCACTACCTTGTCCAGAAGCTTAAATAAATTTGGTGCATCTTCTACTACATTTGTGGCATCAATCGAAGAGACAAAGTGTACACCATGAGGACAAGAAACAAGAAAGTTAATAATTGTCCTACCTTGGGTATCTCTCCAGCTATCTGCCATTATAGAACAACCAGTAATTGCCCAGGAAGCCTTATATTCAACAAGGTAATTCTTAATGGAATTGATTTCCTCCTGCAGAAAGCGACCAGAAATAAGTTGGCTTGGTGGGCATACCAGTCCTTGTCCATATTGACCCACCACTTCCAGCATTTTGTGAAAATATAGGGAGTCCGCAGCCTGTAAAGGAATTCCTGCATGGTAAAAAAACTTACAAATCGTAGAAATTACTTCCTTGCGTAATTTCTTAGTGGATCCTGTCCTAACTTTTACTTGTTTGTAAGTTTGAGGCGTCTGATTCTTGGGCAGTTTCAGGTAAACATCATCCAATCTTGATCTTCTAAATACTGGTTCAGGACAAGTACTAGGTGACATTCCCTTCAGGGTCTTTCTTAAATCTTTTGACAATCTCTTATCAACATCAATCAAAGTTTCCTTGTTCATATGATGCAAAGCATCTTCCACTTGCTCATACTCTTCATCTTCATTATCTGATTTTGCATAGAAAGGTATCAATTCCTTAGCCTCAGGTCGCCTATGTCTCCTTCCAGTGCGATGCCATTTCATATTCTCCTTTATCTTAAAATAAACTTCTTCTGGGGCATTTTTACAAGGTGCTACCTCTCCAGGAATTCTAGCCAGATGCTGTTTAAACCGATTAATACCTCCGCTGACAACTTTCTCACAGTAATTGCATTTGACTTTCTTCTTTCTCTCATCCTGAGCAACACCATGTTCCCACCCAGGGTCAACATATCCTAAGGACCGAAGAGGAGTCAAATTTACAGATACATTTCTATCATTCATCAATTGCTTCCCTTTGCTTCTACACTCAACTGGCTCCTCATCGTCTTCATCATCATTAGAGTGAAAATTCATATATGCTTGAACATCAACTTGCTTTTGTTTTTTATTAGAACGGCAACCTTCCAGATTTTCCTTCATCTTTAGGTAGACTTCCTCGGGAGCCTTTTCACAGTATGTTACTTCACCAGAAACTCGGGCTAAATGCTGCTTTAATCGGTATATCCCACCACTAACTATTTTCCCACAGTAATTGCATCTAACTTTCTTTTTCCGCTCATCTTGAGCAATGCCATGATCCCAACCAGGATCAATAAATCCAGTGGAGCGTATTGGAGCCATTACATCCAATACAAAGCTGTTATAATTCCACTCACATAAGCATGAGTGCCGAAGACAAGGCACAAAAAATGCATAAGTATGGAAATACTGTTAATAGTGTTAGCTTCCCGGACCTCTGAGAGCCTTCCAGACTCTAGCAATCATGATGTACGGGTAAAAAAGTGTTAGCTTCCTGGACCTCTGACCTTTAAAGCAATATGGCATGGGAATTAAAAAAATGCATAAGTATGATGAACAAGGAAGACTAAAAGAATCAAAAATAAAAAAATAGATAATAAATAACAGATCAATTACCATAAAAGAATAGAAAGGGAAAGTTTAAGCAAATAATCATGATAACTGACATGACATGTAAAGACGGCCAAATGCAAAATAGCTACTGCTTGGCATAAAAGCTACACAATAAAAATCACCTTTTTTAAGATATTTTAGAATCACAATTTTTAAGCTTAAACAAAGAGCCTATTCATTGAGTAACTAGAGCAGAATTTGACATCAAAAGTCCCTCTTTCTATGCTACCTCTTTACCAACATTCTTATTCTTAATAATAATCATTGACCTAATTCAAAAGCACTCAAATAACTTCGAAGTATAAATCTTTTAAGCATAAATATAGTGAAAACTTGAACCGCACAAGTGGAAACGAACACTGAAGGTTTGCATAAACCTCAAAATCACAATTTTATTTCATTTATTTTTTATTTAATTTTATTTTTGAGTAGAATTGCGTGATGTTATCAAATGAGTTCACTATGTCTGTCTATGAAACCCTAAGTGGAAGATAAAGAAAGATGAAGGAGCTAAATAGAAGAAAGAAACCTTGAAAGACGAAGAAGATCAAGATCGAAATGTAACCATCGGTTATCTAAGGGTTGCGGACGGTGGCGATTCGCCGGCGGCGGAATCGTTCGAGCGTGAGTCAAGGAAATCGGTTGGGAATGGTGAGTCACGAGTGGATGGCTGGGTATGACTCTCAACTCGACCCGGCCGCGTTATTAGTGAATTTTCCTTCTTTTTAAAAAAAAATTATTTATTATTTGTCAAGGTATAATATCATTACATTATCAATAAAATTGAGTATAATTTTAATGTAACTTTAGTGTAAAAAGAATTTGCAATATTAACTGGTTGTAGTAATAATATAAATATTTTTTTGATTTTTCAAGATATCACCACACATAATTGTGAAAACTAATTTCTTAAATCGAATAGAATCACATGGACGAAAAAAATATATAAATGAATTTTAACATACATATTATTATAGTCAAATATCTTTAATCAAGATACACATAATTGAATAAAAGTGTATAAAAAATTTAAAATAAATTTAATAAAAATTAAATTCTCGTAAAAAATATTTAAATTTAGTTAGTCGTATATATTTTTACTATTAATTTTCTATTATTGTGGGATAATATTTGAAGAATCTTACATACACCATGATTAATCCACTTTCACAATCGGATCAAAGGCTGACTTTCAGAAATTGGCATATGCCAGAAAACTTATAACCTAATCACATATGCTCATTCATGCATACCTCTTGTGGGGTTTTTACTTTTATTAATAATTTATTTCCTTAAGTGAGGTTTTAGATTTGCGTTTATGAATAGAATAATTAAGTGTTGAGATAGCTTTACTCTCTTAAGATTCATTTGGTAGTCAGGATAAGAGAGATATGATATGATAAGTCATGCTTTAATTTGTAATTTAGTAAACCAGCAGGATATGATAAGCTTATTCTATCAGCTAATTATATTCTGCTACTTAGTTATAATTCTATCTTGAGGGAATGGCTGAGTTAGAACCAACATGATAAGATAAGAAAATATTTTCTCGTTTATAATTTACCCTTAATATTGTTATTATTTATTATTAGGATAAGAAAATATGTAGTTTAATTTGCAATATTTATAAAAAGTGAAAAAATATCATAAGTTAATTTTTTATTTACTTTTTTATAATTTAAAAAATGGACTAATGTATAATTAAAAAGTCAAAAATATATATTATCAAATATTTTTTTATATTGTTTAAATTAAATGTATAAAAAAACCAAATAAAATTAAGAGTGAAGACCCAAATTGGTCCCTGAAAATTTTTGGGGACCCACATTTAGTCCCTGAAAAAATTAAACTAATCATTTAGTCCCTTAAATTTACAAACACGGGACACATTAGTCCCTAGGTTTAGTTCTAATGTCCATTTACTTGCCTACGTGTCCTATTAACCATCATACCTAACTCGTTAGTGGTCGTGCGTGACATATGACAAATTTTCTCTGTGGAAAACAAATTAAAAGTGGGAAAACATGTATAATTTTAAAACCCAAGATACTTGAAAATTATGCACTTTTTTCACTTTTCATTCATTTTTCATGATGAAATTCGTTATAGGCCACGCAAAATCACTAACAGGCCATGTAAGATGGTTAATGGGACACATAGACAAGTAAATGAACGTCAGTACTAAACCTAGTGACTAATGTGTCCTGCTTTTGTAAATTTGAGGGACTCAATAGTTAGTTTATTTTTTTTTCAGGGATTAAAAGTGGGTCCCCGAAATTTTTCAGGGACTAATTTGGGCCTTCACTCTAAAATTAAAATGCCATTTTGATATAAGGGTATTTTTATCATTTGTGGATATTTTCTATCATATCCTATTATTATCTAATACGCATCAAACATCAGATAGGATAAGAGCTTATCATACTCATATTCTATCTTATTATTATCCAGTTCTCATATTCTATCCGTCCTTATCCTATCCTGACCATTAAACAAGTCTTAAATAAATCTTTTTGATTCGATTCGAATTAATCAGAATCTAATATAATTTTTAAATAGCAAGGTGTAAAAAAATAAAATTTATACCGGCTTGCATTGGAGTCACGTAATTGTATTTTATATTTAGGGATGAGAACGTTACATCTCACAACAAGTAGGTCGGAATTTCACGAAGTTGGGGAATTTGGTGAGTTGACTCAGCGGGGCTTAACAAGAGAAAAACAAACATAGAATTCACCCGTTGAGTGGTTTCTACTTGTTATTTTCCCTCCGTTCTTTCCAGAGCCACATCATATGCATGTATAAATCATCATTTTTGTTCCTGAAAATATGAGTCATTATCAGTTCAATCCCTAAAAGTAGTTAAATTATGAAAAAATTTCTCAATATTAATTTTGTTAGTCAAGTTAGTCCCTCAATATTAATTTCGTTAATCAATTTAGTCTCTGTCAGGGACTAACTTTACTAAAAAAATTAACATTGACGGACTTTTTCATAATTTAACTGTTTTTGAAGACTGAACTGACAGCATCTCACATTTTTAGGGATCAAAATAATAATTTACTCTTTCATTTTTATTTACAAAAATGAAATCTTATTACTCTAACGAAAAAAAAACGTTAAATGGTCACATACAGAAATGGGTAGATATCGAAAACATCCAGAGTGCTTCAACTAGTCAGAGAAAAAGTTGCTTCTAAATACGGATGGCAATGGATAGAATCTGGATAAGATATTATAGCATCTGTTCTTATATTCATGTTTGAAAAAAATATTCATACCCAATCCGTATCCGCATGGATAACAACTTATGTATCGTTACACGTACCCTTTGGATACCTAAGTATCCATACTCATATCCATTACCCGTACTTTAACCAAGAAAAAGGGAAAAAATAACACAAAGAACATCAGCGACGACGGTTAGTGCTTACATCAATAGGTGATTAAGTCTAAAAGAGAAAAATAGTTAAGAAACAGTAGGTTACATTAATTTTATTTTTAAAATTTGATATATAATTATAATTATATGTATTAATATAAATATATATATTTATATATGCGGGTGCGGGACGGGGTGGCTATTAGAGTATCCATACCCACATCCATACCCTCTCTTGTTTGCGTGTAATTACCCAGAGCCGCATCCGTACCCACAAAGCGGGTATTTATCCTACCTATCATGAATATTTTTTGCGGGTATCTAGCGGGTAGGATCCAAATTGCTATCCTTACTTCCAAATCCATTATTGATGAATGGGTCGTCCCTAACATTTTAGATATCATATATGAACTCAAAAATTAGTGTCTTATTTCTTTTTTATATTCATCGAATATATATTGATTATCAAAAGCGTACAAAGAGATGCAAAAAGCTAGTCATTAATTGTTTTAATACAACCTCAAGTGAAACAAAATATTACCGAAGAAAGGGAAAAGATTACAGTAACCAATTACAATAAAATTATAACAAAAATAGTTATACTTATATCAATCAACCTGAACATGTTGCAACAGCATCCCTACACCAGCTGACAGCAGTATCCTCATGTTTGAATATTGTCCTTCTTGCATTTTTTGGTGCAAAATCATTAATAATTTGTTCATAGTCTAGGTTCTTTAAAAAAGCATTTTTAATAGAAATCAAAGCAATACTATTTAATCTATCTTGTGACATAGTAGATCGCAAATAAGATTTTAATAATTTTAATTTAGAAAAACTTGTTTCTGCATATGCAACAGTAACGATGATAGTTAATATTATTCTATAAGTTATGAATGCTATAGAAAAACAATTAAATATCTTCAAAGAACTCAATATCATGAAAGCTTGATTTTGATTCAATTGTTAAAACATCTTTAATGACTTTTAGTTCTTCAAATAGAATTTCACCATCAAGTTCATAAGAATCACCATGTTTTAGATAAGTTTCAAGATTTTTGCAACATAATTTCAAGTCCTTATCAGAGAATGAGTTAAGTCTTTCAATACTAAACAAAAACCCAAAAATCTACTCATATTTGCTATATTGCTCAAATCTTCTATTAAGTGAGTCAATTGCTTGATCTACAATATATAAAAAATAGTGAAATATAAAAGACTCCTCATCAGACTCAATGTTTGATTGTGAATAAAGCAATGCACCCCTGTCAATAGAGATATGTGAGGCACATGGACTGACTGAATAAGGTATGAGGTCAGAGCGTCAGACAGAGAGAGAGATGCAGACGTGAGCCGGTGAGTGAGGGAGAGTGAGTCTTTTGGCTTTTTTTAATAAAAAATTGTTAAAGTAAGTGAAGGAAAAACTGATAGAGATATGTGAGTAAGTAAAAAATGGAGTCTTTTACGTGGTTGTTAGTTTTTTTTATAAAAAAATTATTAAAATAAATAGTAAAAGGATTGGACCCTAAATTTTAAAAAACAATTGGCCCCTGAAGTTTCAAATATAAATTTTTTAACTATATACACCATAAATTTTTATTATATAAAATTCTTATTTTAATATATACATATATACTAAGTAAAAAAAAAAAAAATTGGTGACCCTAAAGAATGGGATCCTGTGCGGTCGCACCACCAAATCATACTCAGAGTCATCACGACATATTATTATAAGCAAAACTAGTAGAATCTTGTATCAAATATGATATACCATCCTCATATTTTTTTGGGATACAAAAAGTTTTAATTAGGGAAGACATGCTCTCATATAAGATTTGGAGTAGAATTTGCATATTTTCTATCAAACTTGAGAATGGAACATAAGTTACAGCAAGTATTGGGAAAAGACTTCACTAGATATGCAAACTCTATTGACATATATGGCATCCTCATGTGACTTGGTTAATCACGTTCCTTGCCTTACCTACCAGCCATTGCACCAATTCCAAAACTTGGCAGCAGCTCTGGAATTAATCTCCTTATCCATTGCAAATTCAGTCAGCTATAACAGAATGATAATTAGAAAAGGGTTCCCGTTAGGAAAGTTATTTAATTTGTTCAATTCTAATATGGTTTAGAAAAGACCTGCCAGTCATATTTTGTTCTTTTTATGGTTATAGGAAAAATATGCTCCATTGTTTCTGCATATATCGCTCTTCCATAAAGAACAAATTATTAAGCACGTCATCTAACAAGTCCAACAGGCTACAGTCAACATTAATCTATTTACAACCTGCCACAGAAATGTCTGCATTTTATAAGAAACTCTAAGCTCCAAGCAGCGGCATAAACTATTTGAGGATTTACATTGAGCTAAAGTCTCTACAGCAATCTGAGATAAATTCGGTAATTTAGTTTAAAACAATGATTATGTTATATGGCTTTTGGATCCAAAAAAATTGTTTTCGAGTAGTTTCAAGTTGATAAAATTTTTGGGTCACACATTAATTATTAATTATTAGTCTATTACTGTACCTATTGTTGGAATTTTATTGTATTATTTTTTTGTATAAATCTTTAAAAAAAGAAAACATAATAAAAATAATATAAATATTCGCAATTATTAAAAAATAGAAATAAATACAAGAAACGGAAACACCAAACTGGCCCTTAATTCTCATAATGAAAACAATTATTTTACAAAACAACTTCCTTATCATATCATAATTGTGGAGTTCTTCGGTCCTCTCTAATTTTTTTTGGGGGATTCATCCTCCTTTATTATGAGTGGTAGATTTATTATTATAATAATAAAAGAATGGATGAGATTTTTGAGAAGGAAAATGGTTCCTCTAATTTTAAGATTTAATTTATCTTATTTAAAACCTAAAATTAATTGCATTATGCTCCATCATTTTCTCTTCTTTGTTTCTGCCTCGTCCTCAAATTCCACGGCCTTACTCTAACAACAGTCACCGTCAGTTCTTCCTCTACCACTGCCACCACCACCTGCTTCCCCCTCTCCATCATCTTCTCCACCACCTTCTTCCTCAAAATTGCATCTTTCACCCAATCAGACTTAGTCTTCATATCAAGCATGAGCTTCTCTATTATGAGTCCCACATTGAGGAGCCTTACCTAACAAGTGAGGTTTATAAGCCTAGAGATTCTCCCACCTAATGGACTAGTCTTTTGGGATGGACTCTCCCTTTGGGCTTATACTCATAACATTAGTGCTTTCGTTGAGAGACTGACTTCTCGGAAAGGGCTACCCATGGAGGGTTCTGACCGTCTGATCAACAAAGAGATTGAGTGAAGTGTCATCGAGTGAAATGCCGTGGAGTGAAAGCCGCCAAGGACGTCGGCTCTCGAACGGTGGTGCATTGTTATGAGTCCCACATTGGGGAGCCTTACGTAACAAGTGAGGTTTATAAGCCTAGGGATTCTCCCACCTAATGGACTAGTCTTTTGGGATGGGCTCTCCCTTTGGGCTTATACTCATAACATTCTCCCTCACTACATTGATCCCTTTATCATCGACGTGAAGTTTCATTCTGGTATGATGATTGGATGGATTGTGACCCTCTGTATAACATTGTAGATGTGGGTCACATTTCGAATTTAGAGTTATGAGTGAAGGATATGTGGGCTAATAACTCTTGGTGTTTGAATTGTCTCTCTTCTCAGCTGCCTATTGATGTAAAGAGCATGATAGAAGTCATCCTTTCCGTGATGGTTGATTGTATGCTGTGGAGTGCGAATGTCTCAGGGCAATATTCTTCCAGAACACCCTATTCTTGGTTTTTTCTTAATAGTAGACTATCGTTGTCTACCAATATTTGGACCTGGATGGAAGCTAGCTTCCCCAGTGAAGGTTAGATTCTTCGTGTGGCAAATCTATCAGGATGCGCTTCCTACCAACCTTCTTGGATTCCATCTGTTTCGTTCTAGAACCCGCTCATGTATGAGGTGCATGGGAGCTGATGAAATAGTCCTTCATTACCTATGTGACTGCGAGCCACCCAAGCTTTTTCGGGAGAGCTTTGGGCTTCCATCGTCATCCTTACGTTATGGTGGGTGTGGCGAGCGCGTAATGGTGCAGTCATGAACTAACAGGTTTTAGAGGATTTTATTCTCCTAAGAAATATACAGATAGATATTGTCGTGATCTAGAATCTGTTGTACTCTCCGGTGAGTAGCAGTTCTCGCACTCGCATGGTTAGTCGGTTGAAGCCGCCATTGGGTTACATGAAGCTTAATGTTGATGGCAATGCTCAAGGTAATCCTAGTAGAGCTGGTTTTGGTGGTGTGGCTCATACCGAGGGTGGATCCTAGTTGCTATGTTTCTCATGTTTCATTGGGCACGATACAAACCTATTTGTTGAAATTGCAGGTATTTAGAAGGGACTTCAACTCCTCTGCGATAAAGGATTTGGTCCAGAATGATGTGCCTCGCTTTCATCAGTATGCTTCCATTGTGTTTCACATAAAGAGGATGTTGGCCTTTCATTGGGAGGTTTGCATATTACACACTCTCTGGGAAGGGAATGCTTGTGCGGACTACATGACTAAACTAGGTGCAAATAGTGTTTATGGGATGTAGAGGTGGTCTTCCCCTCCTCTAGGCTTCAAGGTGCGTTTAGGGTTCAGTTGGTGAACGTACGTTTCACCAAAGCATAAATTTCTTACTGTCACGTTGGATATAAAAAAAATTACGACATTGCCATCCCAAACTTATGTTTGCATTGTCAAACGGCCAAGCAAACATACTCTAGATCCTTTGCTCTTAGCTAATGTTGTGAGAATGGCTTTCGTACATCCGTAGTTTTCTCTTTGTTTTGTTTGTTTGGTTTTTATTTCACCGATGAACTAAAAAAAGAGGTTTAGGGTTTAGGTTTTAACTCTCTTTTTAACTTTCCAGTAAAATTTCATTATTGCATCAATACCATAATAATATTTATTAATTAAAAAATTATTATATAAAAATTATATATTTAATTTTATACTAAAATAACCCAATTTAAACACATTTAAAATTCCTAATCAACAAAAGAAAAAGTGCAAGTGAAAAGTCGGGAATGGCCAAGCCTACTTCCCTTAAAAATTTAAAAAAAAAAAAAATTAACATGGAAAGTCGACATCTAAAAAACTGACTTCCCTTTCCCTTGATGAAAAGAAATCATGAGCATGTTGGGACATAAATCTAACGGATGCTCATTCTTGTACTTTATTTTTTTTTCTTCTGATTATTGCGATAATTTTGCCTATTTCTGTATATTGGCTAACTAGCTGAGTTAGAATGAAATACTATTAATCATGAAATTGATGGAAGAATAAAAAAATTGGGAATTTTTTGGGAGTTAAGAAAACTTAAAAAAATCAGTTTTCATTGAAAAATTAAACATAACACTTCTTTAAATATTAAATACATCAATTCCCAAAATTTTCTTTTTTCATTCTGTTACCAATGTTCTTATGACACTCGTTAGCATTATCCAAAATTTATTTATGAATAAGTAGATTGACAAGTAGTCTATCTTTTGATATCTAGGGAGGAGTTTGGCGCAAGCTTGCCTGCTTGTGCTGCATCTAATCGAAATGAAAAACACACAATTCGCTCCATTAGTCATGAAAGGCAGCATTTCATCCACTTACCTATTATTAAATCTTGGAAACAATCATCTGGCTAGAACTATGTGTAAGTGCTATATTGGTCCTGTGTACAATAATTGCATAGTGAAATTCAGAAATTGTCTTAAGATCATAATGTTGACCTGTATTTTCATAATCCAAAATTATCTTCAACCAAAACTATATTCAAAATCCAAAAAAGAAGAGAGAAGATTTATTTTTCAAACCTTTAAGTCTAATTCCTATATCTGACTTAAATGATGAAGGAGGTGACAAGCCAATACAATTATCCAAAGTTGTGATTTAAACATATAATTTGATGGGAAAAAAATTTGGTTAACAAAAGTTTAAATTAGGAGAAAGCACGCCTCTTGCAAAGCCAGGAAATGCAAAGCCAGGAAAAACTATCAAACTCAACGGTGATTTGTAGTGAAATTTACATATCGTTTACCAACAGAAAAAATCTACGATTCGAATCCCAGCCACAACAAATGTGGGCGGAAGATTTGACCAAATGTGTCAACCCTGCTAATATGATAGTTCGACTTCCATGCTAAGATAGAAAGTCCTTGAGAAAACGAGATGATACAAGACACCATCTCTTATTTCAGGTTGACTAGAACATATGCTAGGTATGAAATACAACTATTTAAGGGATTGCAAAATTCATAATGTTGCTCTCACAGTCTAAGACATATATACATTTCACTAACTGGTTATCAAAATGGCATATACAATTGATATTTAACTCAAATACTATCTCACTTCTAAATTCTTTTTTCGCAGGCCTATCATTTCTGAGCTCCCTAGTGCTTGCTTTGGGTGAACACCCAAATCATTTGATAATTTGTTGCACAACTACATCATGAGAAAAATATATATAAATATCAGCCTCTTATTTTAGGGAAGAAGGGAGCAAAGAGAGAGAGAGAGAGAGATGGTATTTTATATATACCTGTCTATAGACAGTAGCATCTCCATAAGACTTCCTTAATTCTACTACATACAAGGATCGGCTTATTTCAAACACCTGTTATATTTGAAGTGAAGATACTTTCATAAAGTCAGAAAACTATACATGTAGATTGCAGATATTTAAGCGTTTGAAAGAACTTATAGAGATCTTATTTGAACTATGAGAATAGTTTATGAAAATAAATTTATACAAATAGTTAATGAAAATATTTTATGAGCTTCTTATAAGCTTGTCAGAGAAACTTAAAGAAAATTAGTCGATTTTAGTTTATTTGAAAAAAAAACTTATTGAATAAGTGCTTAATTGAGTTATTTACCCAAACGCACAAACATATTTAGTTCAATCTCAACATGCATTACCTCTGCTGCCACTGAGAGGCTACCTAGACTTTTCTGCGCTTTGTTCTCTTGTGTCACTTTCAACTGAAAATTTGACGTTATAGTGAAATTTTAGCAAAACTAATGCTTTGTTTATTTGCAAGTGTGTTGGAAATAGGAGAGGAAAGAAGCTTTTAGAAACATTAGCAACAGTACTGACCATTCCATTTTTCTTCTGGACTCTAAATCCCATTTCTGTTACAATGTCCTCAATCCTCTCAATCAAATCTTTTGGTGAATGATTGGATGTAAATCTTATCTTCCTTTCAGAGACATCCTGAAACTCAAAACAAATTATGGGTGAAATTGAGTTAAGTTTCCATATGAAGTGGTAAATATCTTAAAAGTAAAAAAAAACACCCTAAATTATGCTAAAAATATAAGAAGATACAGGAAAAAGACTCTAGCACACCAAAAGTTTGACACCAGATGAAAGTCGTATGTACGGCTTGGAGGGAGATCTATCATATCTTTCGAGATCCACCGAAGCCAAAAAAGCTAAAATAAATTATTTCAGCCCTTATAAGTTATTAAAAAAAACGGATTCCCTTGTTACAATAGTTAATGATGTGTTAAAAGTTGGTTAACAATATCGATTGGTTAATGAATTAATAACATGTTTTCAAAAAAGTTAGTAAATGCTGAAATCTTGTTAACTAATTTTTAATACATCGCTAACCAATGTAACAATGGTGTATACTTTTTGGTGTGCAAATCATAGAAATCCTGCCAAGAACCAAAACTTCCATTCTAAGTTCCTAACCTCTTTCTCAAAAAAGCCAGAGAGGTCAAGGCATGAAGACATCCCTATCAACTGAAATGCATTAATAAGGGTTGGTGATCCTGGGCTCCCTTGTTCTGCCTCAAGTGGCTGTTAACAAGATAAATGTTTTGGTTACATACAAAACAAAGAAAGGAGGGACTAAAAAAGTGGCATCCATTATAGATCACAAACAGATGGAAGTTCAAAAGTATACCACTTCATGGATGGAAAAGGCTTCATCATCAGTATTTACATCTTCTTCTTCTTCATCCTCTGGATTTGCTGGAATATAGCCCTCCTTGAACCATTCATCTTCTTTGATCATAGCCATTGTCATGCGGGTTTTAGGATTGGGATCAAGAATCCTCTTTATCATGTTTTGGGCACCAGGTGATAGCCATTTTGGTATCTGAACATCTCCTTTAAAAATCTGTGATCCCTCGTGGGGAAAAAAAACAATTCATATTTAGTTTATAAAGCTACTAAACTCGTCATACAGAAAGAGAAGAAAAGTAATGTTTGGTACACATCACCTAACATAAGATTGAGGTGGTAGAATTAGAGTGCAAGTGTGTATGCATAAAACAAGGTGAGACTGACAATAATCAAATGATAAAATGCTGCCAAATGTGAGGTGATATGTGTTTAAGTAATGGTGTAAAGATTTTAAATCAAGGTCCGAAACCGCAATTGGAGACGCGACGTTTTGGTTTTGATAGTCTCCGAAACCGCATCGCAACCGCAATTGCGGCCGTATCAATCGCATTTTCCCACAATTGTTCGCAATAACAGAAAACACAACTCGACCGTAACCGCGACTCAAAACCTTGACTCAAAGAGAACATAAAGATAATATATAATTAGTTAAATACCTTCTGATAAAGAACGGCAAGATTTCTGTCATCAAAAGGAAGGTATCCTGTAAGAATTACATACAAGATAACACCACATGACCATATATCTGATGTTGCACCGTCATAGCCTCTATTGGCAAGAATTTCAGGTGCTACATAGTTAGGACTTCCACATGTTGTATGCAGCAACCCATCTGCCTGAAGTTTTCATATAAATATCACCCTATTCAGTTGCCGAAATCATATACTTTGACATGAGGTGTGGTTTAAAGAATATCTTACCTTAAAGTTCTGGGGTAGAGCGCTAAGGTTAAAATCGGTTATCTTTATGTTCCCTTTGGCATCAACAAGTACATTTTCCAGCTGCAACATGATTATAATTTTTTGTGTAAATTTCCATAAGAACCTAAAAAATGGTACCACCATGGAGCTTAGTTGCAATTCCTGCTCCAGAATACTTATAACTGTTGTTAAAGAAGAATGAGAATGAACCTTGAGATCCCTGTGGAAGACACCTTTATTGTGGCAGTAGCTTACACCATCAATCAACTGTTGAAACATCTTCCTACCTTCAGCTTCTGCAAGTTTACCCTTGGATGCCTATAAAGACGAGTAACTCATTAATTGTCATTCTAATACAACTCAATTATTTGTACAACTAGAATCCACATTCAGGTGATACTCAGTGCCTCTTTGGATACAAGCCAAACGGGCTTTTGAGATCCCACAATCCAGTTGCTATAATAAAGAAGCAAGATTTTCTAGCTTTTCTGTTAATTAGATTTGATTCTAGGTGTGATACACACAAAATTCTTTATATTTATACCTCAAAAGTGATTTTACTTTATCATTCAAACAAAATCCATTCTTCGAAACTCACTTTTATCAACATAATATCTGTATGGAGTGACCCATCCAGTTGTTCAAAAATATGTTTTACTTGATAATATATATATATATATATATATATATATATATATATATATGTGGACATATCTAGTGAAAGAGGTTTTTTTCATGTGAGAATGAGGAATAAATCTTGGTTACTAAAATTATACACGAACGATCAAGATTAAAAGTTTGTTAGTAGTCATGTGATCACTTAAAATAATCATTTGATTTTATGTTCTAATATTGACTATACATGATTTGATCCAAAGGCTAAAATTTGTTTCTCTCACTTATACATATCCTATATATATATATATATATGAATGAATGACAAGCAAAAGCTACTTACAATTTTGTCAAATAACTCTCCTCCAGTCACATACTCAAGTACCATATAAATTTTCGTTTTGCTAGCCAAGACCTGCATAATTACAGTTATAAAATTGTAATCAGAACACCAAGGTTTCAAATGAAAGCTGCAGTTGTAAGTTAAGTTGCAAATGCCAAAAGATTACTCTAGTGCTCTTTTCATTACAGGGCCGGTGGCTACCCTGCTACTTATTTAAAGGGTCTGATACATATTTCTATTCTTACTTACTGAGCAACTTATTAAGAAGTGGTACCATCTGATCAGAAGAATGCTATTTTATGCATAAGATGTATGTATGCTCATGAAGGTAATCGGGAAAAAAATTAGGGACATCATAACAGTGTCAATGTTGTGCTATAATTACTCCATGGAGGGCCTTTGAAGAATTTATTTTATGATAATACTGAAATTACGAGTGGATACTTCATAATTCGTTTTATTCAATTAATGAAAAAAAGTATACAATTTTTTTTAAAAAAATAGTTTTAGATTGAAAATCTCACCACCACATGATATTCAATATTCACTAGTGTAACCCACACCACCAACCAACTAGCCAAACAAAACATTAACTATGAAAGGTTGATGTGGGACCTAAAGGTCTTTTATTTGGACTTGGAGAACTTTCACATCTTCTGATAGGGAAGTGAAATCGAAATGAATACAAGATCTTAATCAAACAGTTACCACCTTCATTGGATAGGAAAAGTTTTATTTGAACAATTTTGCTGGACAACTATGAGACACGTAGAGTGAATATACTACTCCGTGAGTGGTCGTTCAAAAGTTCTCTATTTTAATTACACAAATAATAGAGTTGCATTGGATATTATAAGATAAACTCCACCCAAGATTATATATATTTCAATTTCAATTATTAAATGGGCCTTGTTAACTTTTTTTTTGGTGAACTGGGCCTTGTTAACTAATGCTCTGATTAATGGATCAAGAAAAAAAAAATTATTTGTAGCCTAAACTTATCACTTTTTAATATATTAAATATATCAGTTTTTCATAATTTTTTTTTTTATATCCTTAACTAGAGGTTACCCGTTAGCATTTGTATTCTTAAATTTAACTCGAAAAGGAATGAAAAATAAAATTCTAAGCATAAAAGTTCCAAGGTGAATTACAAGATTCAAAATTAATAAAAGCATTACTGGATATACCAAACGTGTTTGGATTGATTTAGGTAACTTGCTGCAGAGTTTAGCATCAATACGTTTCATCTATATCGTTCTCACACAGGCCTATTAATTGTTACTGGTCCATAAACCAATCCCCTTAGACTATAAATAAAAATAAAAATAAAAATAATATATGTGGTCCAGCACCAGCAACTTGAAGCGTCCCATAATCAATGCTTTAAATATCAAATTGGATCGATTGGTTCAGCGGCTAAGACCCTGAATTGTCTTTTTTTTTTTTATCAGGAGACCCTGAATTGTCTATGCCTATTGTCTTTTTATTTTTCTCGCATCACTCAGAAATATATCTCCTCAGATGACAAAGGGGGTTAATTATGTTTTTGATCTCATAAAATGAATGAATTTAGGTTTTGATCCTTATAAAAAAATTTCTTTGATTTTTGTCCATCTAAAATCTAAAATCAATATTTTTTATCCCTACTGTCATGTGACATCCATTAACTATTTATGTGTCTAACAGAAGGTCATATGATCATCCCAAGTGGTACCCAATGACCTCTGTGATGTCATGTTAGCATGTGATTCTCCTAAAAATTTCCTTGTACCCTAAAATGAATTATATTTATCTACCCTAAAATGAATGATAAGGACTAAAAACGGTGATATTAAATTTTAGAGGGTTGAAGACCAAAGAAAAACAATTTACAGGGATCAAAACCAAAATCTACTCATTTTATAGGGACCAAAATTAGTAATTTCATATATTAGAGAGGTGAAAACCAAAGAAATTTTTTTATAGGGATCAAAACCAAAATCGACTCATTTTCTAGGGATGAAAAACATATTTAACCTAAAAAATTCAAGGTGTAAAAAAATATAATAGAATTAATTACAATCAAATAATAGAAATTATATAAATGTAAAACAATATGTATATCCAGGGGCGGAGCTAGCATATTTGCATTGAGGGGGCTAAATGAGAGTAATACTTAATTTAGAGGCTTCAATTTAAAAAATTTATGTTTTTAAAAAAATACATGTAGAAACTGACTTTAAAAATTTTGGGGTCACCATAACTATCCTATAAAAGATACAAGAGTATCTGCCCCTGTTTCTAAATGTGTACCTAATTTTGGTTAATGTCTTTTTGTTCTCTCATGCTTATTCTCGAGTAGGAATTATCATCCGGAATGAAGATGTTCATTACTAAAATTTTGGAATAATAAATATATGGAGGGATTATATATATATATATATATATATATATATTTATACATACATGTATATAATATATATTCCACCAAAGAGAATTTGTATTTTTCTTTCACATAGTACAAGAGAAAATATGAGAGAAGAAAAGGAAATGATCTAAATCCAATCCAAATTGTGAATATGTAACATTCTCTATTCCTTATTAAGTTATTATATTCTTCTGATCAACTACAATTAACTAAAATAAATCTTTGCGGTCTAGCAACCATTCTCATCCTATAATCAATCAATCAATATTTAAAAATTATAAACTTTGACCAACTCAAATGATTGAAATGCGACTTGTTCATATTTTTAGTCTGATTATTATTTTTTATATGGTATTCTTTGGTTCCAATCCAATTAAACCACCCATTTAAGTGGTTAAACCAATCAAACTACAATTACTGATTTAATCTGTAGTTTAATTTTCATAACATTGACAATAATTACTTAGATCATAGTACACTAAGGAATTCATAATCAGAAAAGGATCGGTGCCGGTTCAAGCGGGCTCCCTCATCTGAAAATTAGAACCTCAAACATCCTGGACAAACCCGTGACGTGACCATGGCCAATGGGACACAGAGAATGTGCACGTCCCAGACTAAATGTTGGGATAGAATGTAGACAAAGAAGAAGTAATAATAGTCTGAAATGTGGGCCTACTTGGTGGGGATTTGAGCTTCTTCTTGTGCGCGTTTGTGAGTTGAGAGGATGTGAAGTTTGATTTCGTTAGTGCCTCTTTGGATTAGATAGCAGTGGAACGGGAAGTTAAGGGGAAAAAATGTTTTCTAATGTATTTTTAGCAAAGTAATGTTTGGTTGTTTCACTCAAAAGGTCCTTGAAAGTGTATTAGAAAATGTTTTTTTTATTTACTTACTAGGATTACGGTGGTGATTCTTGCTTTGCCTATTCTTCCATGTTAATGTATTGACACTTTAAAATGTTTTGTGGAGAAGGATAACCAATGGCCTGATTAATAATATTGATACTATAAAATATTTATGGGAAATTAGTATATTTAATATGTTGAGAAATTATATACTGAGTTTTTCGACAAAAACTTCCTTTTTTATTTTAACTAATTAATTATAGAGGAGTGTTAGCAACACTCTCTTTCTAACATACTCTTTCTATTGGATAAAATTCAAATGGACATCACTAATTCATGTGGGTTCCACTTAAATTCTATAGGACTCACATAAACATGAGAAAATATGTTGAAAAGAGAGTGTTAAAGAGGATGTTGCTATCATTTCTCTTAATTATAATTATAATTTTTTACTTTATAAAAGTATTATTGATTAATAAGAAATTTCTATTAAAAAAAATTAATAAGAAATTTAAATACTCTGATTATCTATTAATAATCTCACGCATCCTTAAAATACTCTGATTATCTGATATACAGGGAGTAAAAAGTCCCAAACAAGGCATAAAATAAATAGTGCCTTCACGATTGGTGCAAGTTCTAATTTGCAGCACAACCGCGCGATTACATGATCTAAAAGTTAACTCAAGAATTTTCGGACGGATATGAGGAATAACAGAAGAAATAGTAACTAAAATTATGTTGCACTGCAAGTGCAAAACGACCTTAAATTTGGATAACTTTTTAAAACTAAACTTAAAATTTTTGTTATTATAGATGGAAGAAAGAATGTGATGAGTCATATTTAGGATGTTACCTCGTATAATCTAACAACATTTGGATGCTTGAGGAGCTTCAAGGTGGCTATTTCCCTCTTTATCTGCAATTTTCACCAGCAATTAATCTCTATCAGATATATTATATACATAACATTGCATTAGAATCAAAATTATATATAACAATAACAAAAACAAAAAAGAATGGTAGGAGTACATCATAGTTTTTCCTATTTTTGGGTATCATGTTATCGGTACCAAGAGTCCACCATCGTAAACAGTGACTAATATCCGTCGGGAACCTGAACGACATTTAAGGGTTGCCCCCTCACAATCAGAAATCGAATCCTTAAAAATCCGAATTGATTACTATTCGGACGAATTACACGTTGGTATATTTGTTCGTATTTGTGAAAACATAGACAAAAAAAAGAAAAAACACAGAAACAAAAAAGCCATTAATGGGTAGGGACAGTTGTATCAAACCATACCTGATCAGTGTTATTGAGATCAATGATCTTGCTCTTCTCAAGGATCTTAACAGCAAAAAGTTGCCCTGTATCAGTGTTCTTTCCCAACTTGACTTTTCCAAAATTGCCTTGCCCAAGAGTCTTACCCAATTCATATTTCCCAAGCTGCATTATTTCCCCTTCCTTTTCCTTCCCCGTCTTTCTCCCAAGGTTTAAGATCACCATTACCACAACCCCTTTTGTTTTCTCTCTCTCTCTCTCTTAGTGCCTCACTTGCAAAAGGGCTCAACACCCTTTTGCAAAAAACCGGTTCCAAAGCAATAAAACCGGTTCCACAAGAGAACAAACAATCACAAAACCCGTTTCTTTGTGTAGCAGTGATAAGATTCTTCTGGGATGTGGGTTCTGCCAATGCTTGTTTTCTTATATCTATATATAAGTGATTTGATAACGCGTGCCACCAGCAAAAACGGTTTGAAATAGGCAACGGAAAACGATTCCTTGTATATAAGGATAAATGATGAAATCAATGAAAATTCAAAATAAGCAAAATTGGGTTATTACTAGGATAAGATTAAAGATGGATAATTGATTTCTGTTTTCGTGTACACAAGAAACGCCTTGGTTTGTTGTTTCTGCTTATTTAGGTTTTCCACCAATCACCTATAAATACTACGACATTTATGACCGGATAATAATTATATAAATATTTTTATCCACTTCAAGAGAAACGCTATCTAACTCCATTAATTTTTTAATAACACCTCTCCCAACTGGCAGAAACATAATGCTGATCTTGCAAAGATGTGAATTGTGAAGTTACATGTCTTGACCAAATATTAATCTGAGTATAATTTTAATAGAATATGAGTATAATTTTTTTTTTTCAATATATCATCGACCGATAGTTGAAAATTAATCCCTTTCAAGGCATATAAATCACCGAAGTGTCTCTCTCAACAAAGTCTTTTCATACACAAACCTATGAGTATAAATTTTGGTAATCCTGATCTTGCAAAGATGTGAATTGTGAAGTTACTTGTCTTGACCAAATATTAATCTTTGAGTATAATTTTAATAGAATAAATATGAGTATAATTTTTTTTTAATTTGAATCAATATATCATCGGCCGTTAGCCGGAGATTAAACCATTTCAAGGCGTAGAGATTATCGAAGTGTCTCTCCCAACAAAGTCTTTTCATACACAAACCTATGAGTATAAATTTTGGTATGCTGTCTATCAATCACAAATCATTCTATATGTGACTTTCATGAAAGTTATTATAAGAGTACTAGAACACTTTTAATGATATCACAATTCATAATTGGATAATAGTATAATATTTATATAATAGTGCATAATAATTAAATAGTTTGATTGTTATATGCTGATAGTATAAAACCTTTTTACATAGATATCCAATAAAAAATTATCACATCAGTAAAAAAAATTAATTTTATCCTAATTATCTTAAAATTCACTCATACCATAATTGGTGATTGATAGTAATTTCTTAATCTTTTAATATAATCTTATCTATAGAATAACATATGTTATTTTTAAATACTTATATTTCTAATGTTAAATAAGGATTTTACATCGGATGATAAAGTGACTCTCCAATTTTGTATAAAAAAAGTGATTCTCCAATTAATCAAGATTAATCTTCATTAGTTTGATTCCAAAATAAGGGATAATAACTTTTCACTTTTTAACCTTTAATGATTAATTAATAAATAATTTATTCATTTCTACATGATTTAATGCCCAGCATATATTAAACAACCATGCTAAAGCTAAGTCAGGTAAGCGCAACCTTTTTACTTTTTTTTCGAACACTCTTTTTACATATTTTTATAATTTTGATATTTTTAATTAATATTTTTAAAAACTTCATGTAATTTAGAAAAATCCATACGGAACATAAAATACTTGAAAAATCTTTTTGGCAAGTATATATGAATTTAATTTTGGATGCGGTGTACAAAAATTTTAATGTCATTCAATGATATGTTGCAACGTTATTTAATGAGTTAAAATTTATTCAAATATCAAATTTATTAAATAATATGACAACCAATGTTGTTAAAGTCGGACCAGACATCAAACTGAAAAAGTTTCGGTTTAGGTCTAAGCGATTTAACCGATTCAATCGGATGGTCTGACCGAATAATATATTTAACATGCAATATTAAAAAAATGTAAGGAAAATAGTCAAAACACACAAGATCAAAGTGTTATGATATTCTACATTATCGAATGAGACGGATGATTAGAGGGACTAATAGCTTTTGTTGTTATGCATTGCCTCATTTATGAAGGAAGATTGCTAGATATGAAATACAGGATTAGTCTGCTGATTAGGTTTTATCTTTATTATTTTACTTTTTCATTTTTTTGTTTTTCAGTTTTAAAATTTTAAATTTTACTCTAGAAAATCGGTCAGATCCGGTTTAATCCGATCCAACCTGGTCCAATTGGATTTTTTATCGGTTCAAAACGGTCTGATCGTAGAAACGATTTTGAACCCTGACCAAAACTGGGCAAGAGCCCGCTTCACAGTTCAACCAATCCGACCAGTCTGCTCTAATTTTCATAACACCGATCACAACACATTTAAAATGATAATGACTATACTATCAAATATCAATATTAATTCTATACCAAAAAAAATATCAATATTAATTTCATTTTATAATTGAATCAGGAAAATTACAGTGACCTCTTCTAGTTTAACTAAATTATACTTGATATTTTTATTATTTTAGAACACTAATATTTCTTGAGTTTTATGTTTCTTTGACCTTTTTAAGGGGTGATGATTATTTTTTTTGGGTAAACAATTAAGGGGTGATGATTGAAACTACTTACCTCCGCTGATGAATTTACTTTTTGAAATAAGAAAATTGTCAAATTTAAATAAATCAAACTTTCAGGGAAGTAGATATAATTTCTTTAAGGTAAAATTAGTGTTTTGATCTTTAAGTTAATTAAAAATTTTAAATTAGCCCATTAAGTTTTTATTTTTGGTGATAAGTAGGTCCTTAAATTTTTTTGTGACAAACAGGTCACTTAAGTTTTTATGATAATTTATAATTTTACTATTAAATCAATGAATTATAATGTCATAAAAAAATTTAATGAACTTGTTTATCACAAAAAATGAAGGGACCTATTTCTTACAAACAAAAAAACTTAAGAAATCAATTTAAAAAATTAAATTATCTTAATGGACCAAAACACTAATTTTTCCATTCTTTAATAGTCTATTGATATTATAAATGGTTCAACAAGGGGTTACCAAAACGTCACCAAATTACCCTTTCAAGTTTCAACTTTGAAGGATGATTCATCATCATGATCGATCCTTGGTTGTTTCCGTCAAGGGATGCTTTGCTCAGTCTTCTCTCATTCCGGATTCCCATTATAATTAAATTAAGGATGTATTTGAATATACAGCTTATTTAATTATTTATTTAATAAGCTCTTTTTAAAATAAGTTAAAAATAGCTTATTTTCATAAGCTTCTCTGACAAGCTTATGAAAATACGCTAAAAACAGCTTATGGAAAGATCATAAATTATTTTCATAAACTATTTATATAAATTTAGTTCGATAAGTTATTTTCATAACCTCTCTATAAGCTCTTCCAAATGCACCCTAAGTATAACATAAGTTTTCTCTTTAATTTAGATAAAATGTAAATATGTATTTTTTGGATAACGATATTATTGGTACGAAGTATCCACCATCGTAAACAGTCTGGGCCGATCCTTTGATTTTTGGTGCTCTGGACGATCCAAGAAAATGGTGCCCTCGTAAAATATTAATAATAAATAACAAATAATGATAAGGGTGAAGGACCGACGGAAATAATAACAACAATAATGAATAAAATATTGAAAGAAAACTTGGAACCTTCAAAATCTGCGAGAGAAACATAGGTTCGACAGTTCCCGAGCTTCCCAATGATGAGGTGGTATTGTGGAAGAGAGGTGTTGGTGCAGTGGTTGAGTTAGAGGTAGGTTCGCAGATTTGGCTTTTGTGACCAAAATGACGAAGGCTTATGATGTGTGTGAAGTGGGTGACTCTCAATGGCTATGGCGGCTTGCAGGTGTGTCCGTAATGGTGACTGGTGTGCGACGAGAATGGGAAGATGATGGAGGACCCGCGTTTTCAGTGGCATAAAGAGATAAAAGAGAGAGAGAGCTAAGATACAAAGTATCAAAGATATTAACAGAATCATATATTAGAGAGAAATAGAATGAGAACAAGCGCGATTCAAAGAAATTGAGAGAAATTGACCATCACCGGACACTTATTCCGGACCCTCATTTTTTTCCCTGTTGAGAACCCAAATTTTGCGCCTAAATGACTATCACCGTTTCAGTGCCCAAAACCGCGAGTGTATTATTGTTGATTCAAAGAGAAATGAAATGTTATGCGTTAGTTAGTCATCCATTAGTTGATTTGGTATTAGGAAACAACTTGTTTAATTACTTTTTTGATTAATTTTTATAATAAAATTTTTATATAATTTTAAATATATAAAATTTGTACTTTAATATCTATATATACTACTAAAAAAAATTTGGTGCCCATAAAAAAATGGAACCCTGGACGGTCGCCCATTCCGACCGTCTTAGGGTCACCATTGTAAACAGTGATTAATTTCCATCGGGAGACTAAACGACATTTAAGGGTTTCTTTCTCCCAACCTGGTTTTTCTTCATACGCAAGAGCTAGGAATCGAACCCCTTATCACTTGCTTAAGGGGTCCGAGATCGTTACCACTTGACTAACCACATGTTGGTAATGTAAATATGTATAGATTAATACATAAATATATTTTTCAGCCAAACAATAAATAATTTTTTTATATTATATTAAATATGCATAATAAATTTACTTAAATAAAATTCAAAAATAAAATTAGTTGTTTTAAATTATTAAAAGTATATATAAAAAATAAATGTATGTATATATGTATGCCTGTCATGTATATCCATGAATGTATGTTAGGATCAAGTCATAACAATGTAACTCTAATAAACTTAAACTTAATTTGATCCATTTATTTGAACGAAATTCAATGGCTTGCATTTTTTTCGACTTAAGTAGGCAAGTGACTCTTTTTTTTTTTATCTACTTCGAGGAGTATCCCGCCGCCAACTTGAGACGGGAACTAATCTCTCG
Organism: Ammopiptanthus mongolicus; assembly: GCA_039655645.1. NCBI lineage: Eukaryota > Viridiplantae > Streptophyta > Magnoliopsida > Fabales > Fabaceae > Ammopiptanthus > Ammopiptanthus mongolicus. The sequence continues at coordinate 87,804,063 of CM077345.1, forward strand.
CGGGAGTTTGTTCGGCACCTCGATGGGTGGTATCCCTCTCAACTAAGATTTTTTTCATACCCAAAGCTCAAACCCGAGACCTTGGTTAAGGAGCAAGTGACTCCAACTTATGGTTATGTTTTTGGTAAACTTATGGTTATGTTTGGATTTTGCTATTATTTTTATAAATTTTAAGATGATGGTGTAATTTATTATTTTATTTTAAAACTTAATACATTACTTTTCAATCAATTAAATATAATGTTTCCCTTTGTCAAAAAAAATATATATAATGTTTCCCAATAAAAATATCTTTTTTTAAAATTCTTTATTCAGTATTTTTACAACATTTTTTAACATTTTTCTTGAAAATAAAAAAAAATAGATATTGATGGTCAGCATTTGAACTCTCAAAACATGATTGGAGCACTATTTATTACTAATTAATGAATTCTCCATTCTCAGCTAACACTTTTCAACAACAGTTACTGGTGGATGAAATTTCTCCGGTAAATCTCCAATTTTTTTTTAAATTATAAGATCATATTAATTTAATTTTTAATATTTTTTAAAATTCTAAAAATATCTATAAAGTTATCAATTGTTAATCAATATAGTCTTTTCGTCAGGGACCAGCTGGTTGATACAAACCTTATAATTTCAGGGATCAAATTGGCACAAGAATCAAATTGATACAACCTTATAATTTCAGGAATCAAATTGAGGATTTACTCAAATTTCTTACATGAACTAAAAAAGTTCACGTGATCGTTACATCTTTTGTTCATATATCCTTACATCTTTTGTTCATGAGTTTGCGGGTTCAAATTCTGGTCCCTCGCAGTGCGCTCCACCTCAATCTCATTCCCTACTTTCACTCCCCTTATACCCCCAAAAAAAAAATAGCAAATGCAAGTTAATATTAATATATATATATATATATATAATATTTAAATAACAAAATAAACTTTGATTTTATTTTTAGAAAATGTAATTTTAATGTATACTCACAAATTTAAAAAATATAAAAGTATAAGTAAAATAAATGTGAAAAAGAATAATCGAGAATAAAAAAATTAAAAAAAATATTGGAAATAAAAGAACTCATTAATAAGAAGATCACTAAGATTGGAAAATTTTAAATAGACTAAAATATACTTTTGGTCTTTTATCTTTTGGTGAAAATTCATTAGGGCCCTTTATCTTTTAAAAGATTCATTTTGATCTTTTATATCTCAAACATTATTCAAAATGGTCATTTTTGTCAGGTTTGTTACTTACTCCGTTAATGATAGCCTATGTGGCAGTAAATGACAATCTGGAAAATGATGTGGCACATCCTCCACTCTAACCAATGAGGTGGTGCCACATGACACTCTTTTCTTCTTACCCATGTGAGTGTTCTTCCCCAAATGAAACCTTAGAAAATTCAAATGTGCAAAATGGTTTGACGAGATTCTAGGGTTACGAACAGGGACTAGTTGTTCCCCACAACTCACATTTTGCAAAATGGGACCTTATTGGTTATGTAGTCAAGAAAAAGCTCGGCTTTTGCGTTAATGGGTTTATCATACATGTTAATGGTGTTCCATAAATCTTTCAATGTTGAAGGAGAATGAAAGAAAGTTGAAGAAGCAGAAAGAATTTTAGCAGCCAAGTTACAACCTTTGATGGGAACCCGAATCTAGGTAGTTTGAATATTGGGAATCAAAACAAGAAAAGGATGAAGAGAATGAGAAACTATGTATAAAAGGAGCTAGGTTTTTTGTAGTATGAAAAAGGGGTGGGAGTTAGAGAGAGGGAGGAAAGTATGGGGTTTTGGGTGCAGAAAGTGACGAAGAAAGGAGAAAGGGAAGACTACAATAATGATCGAAAGTGACACCTCAAATGTGCGCTGTGGAGGGCAGAGGTCGACGGCGGCGCTATGGGCCTGAGGTTGCGAGCTCGTGCGGTAGAGGCGGGCTGATTTGCGATGGCAATGGCGACTAGTAAGAAGACGGCGGCAACTGGAGTCTCCTTCTCAGATTAGCCATGTCGTCGTGCTGCTCTTTGGGATAGAGAAAAGATTTTATGTTTTTTTTTAAGTTTTATAATTTTGATTTTAAATAAAAAATGATTTTCATATGCCATATAACTAGTTTTTGCCATGTCATGCGCTACTGAGGAGAGAGTTAACAACCATGTCAGCTGATACTAACGGAGTTTGGAAGAGAAATGACGGAAATGACCATTTTGTATAACGTTCGAGAGATAAAGGATCAAAATGGAACTTTTAAAAGATAAAAGACCAAAATGAATTTTTACTAAAAGATATAAAGGAACAAAAGTATATTTCAGCTTTTAAATATCTGATTAGATGTAGACAAAAAAATTCATGTAGCAAATTTTAATGAAGATAAATGTTAAAATAGAATTGAGCACACAAAAAAAATGTTAAAATAAAATTCCAAAAGACAAAATCAATTTCTAAAAACAGCAAGTTCAAATAGACGCTTCGTTTTATATACAGAATGAGTTGGCAGAGCTTATAAGAATAAATTATGGAAATAAACTTATGTAAATAGTTTATGACCTTCCTATAAGCTCTTTTTAGCTTATGTCCATAAGGTTGTCAGAGAAGCTTATGAAAATAAGTTGTTTTTAGCTTAATTTAAAAAAAAGCTTATTGAATAAGGACTTAATTAAGCTGTTTACTCAAACGCACCCATAATATTGATTGATTATCTAGCTCCCGCAAAGAATAAGTTATTTCTACTTATTTATATGAGGGGGGATAGATTTACATTAGTGTAAACTATTTTTCACTTCTACTCACATACTTGCATGTTTGTTTCCACTGTGGAGATCCCCAGAATTGCGTTCGCCTTCTGCCAAATATGATTTTAATAAAAATATAGGTGTTTAGTTACTGTCAGGAAAAAATAATTTTGCCTTCAAACATGGTTCTAATTGAAGCTACATAAACTAGCTTTTGTGTTGGGTTAAAAAAATATACATTAGGTTTTACATCAAACTTGCTTTTAAAATAAAAAAATATTTAAATATAAATTATTTTGCTTCAAACTCAATTGTAAGCAAATCAATTTTACAAAATGAAGTTTGGGATGAGAGGTCGGGATGTGCAACCGGGATTGTTTTTGACTAATTCACACCTAAACATGAAATACTCAAATTGCGTGCAATAAACAAATTACATTGTTAATAACTACTGATCTCTTTTTGTTTTAAAAAAAAAAAAAACTACTGATCTCATTGTTCATAATATCCTTCCTTTAAGGTTTTTATACACGGATTAATAAATCTATTAATTAACTTAAGATAATATAATTGTATTTGGGATTTAAATTATATATACTGTCAGTATAAATAATTTTACACTATCAATCAATTATAAATTATCAAATTATTAAAAATATTTTACTCTTATCATAACTACCTTAAAAGTCATACATAAGATGATTTGTAATTTATTAACATTGTAAAAAATTATTTACTAATAGTGCATCAAAATTAAACTCTTGTATAATTAAGTTATTCTCTCCCTCTATTAACACTCTTTCACATTCTATCTAGAGCACATTTGTTTAAGTTTTTTTTTTTTTAAAAAATAATCACTTACTTTATGGAAGTAGCAGTTTGTTTCTGTTTTTGAAATTAATGAGAATATGAAAAAATGATTAATTTGAGAAAATCTGAAGCTATTTTTTAATTCCTTATTAAAATCATTTTTATGATGATAAACAAACACAAAGTAGTTTATGTTTTACTTGAAAATCTCAAAAAAAAAAAAAATTCCTAAATTATTTTATATGAAAATTATTTTTTAATATGTAACAAACAGACCCTAGTGGATATATAATAGGAGACAAGAATAAAATTAAAAAATAATTAATATATTTTTTATTCTTTAAAGTGAAGAAAAAATAAAATAAATATAATATCTAAACAGACTATTATTTTTGAAACGTAAGGAATAAATAACTACCAAATCTCCCTCTAGACCAAAAAGAAATAACTACTATTTTTAATTAATAATTAATTACTATAGCTAATAATCAATAACATAATTGACTTATTAGACCAAATTTGAATGCTCCGTGTTTAAGCAAAAATTGTATTTATCGATTTATAACTCTTAATTACTTTGTTTATACTTTATTTTATTGGTTTTTGTTCTTATAACTAATTAAATAATATTAAATTTATGATGTGCTGCAAATGATAGGTGGAGGGAGGGATGCCAACCTAGTTGGGATGCTCCTCTCTATTATGCTGTCTTTGCATGTCATTTTTACAAAAAAAAAAAAACTAGGTGGGATCTCGAGGAACTAAGTTTGTTCAAGTTATGTTTTTATTATGATTAATTTAATTTTATTAGATTATTCTTGGTTAATCATTTATTATATTATATTTAATTAATTTTTATAAGAATGTTTATTTTCTATTTTATTAATTAAGTATTTCATAAGAAAAAAAAATTGAGTATTTCATTTTCAAATCCAAATTCAATTCCCATTCCAATCAAATCTTGATTCATATGAAAAAGAATATCGTACTTTGTTTTTTTTTTTTTTTTTTTCTTTTCATTTGTAATCTAAATTAATATGAAGGTAATTTTTAAATTGAAAAAATATTTATGAGAAAAGGTTACTTCAAATCAATCGTGAATACCATATATAGGCAATAATTCTTCTTGAATTCTCCCTCACAAATAATGTGAGAGTTGATCCATTTAAGTAAAAAAAAATGTAACAAAATAGGTCGGGCTTAAATGGGAAGTAGCATACAGATCAAATAACGGGAAGTGGTTTTGGTGTTTTTCTTTCACTCATGTTTTAAATTGTGATAATAGTCGTGATTACGATGATGTAGTATTTTTTGTTATTGGGAATAATGGTAGGAAAATACATCTGATGTCATTGTAATTGTGGGTGCGATACAAGATTGGAAATTATCAAAATCAAAACTTTGTGATCCAATAATCATTTCGAATCCAAATTTAAAACCTTGCTCTATGTTGGTGACATGTACCTTAGTTGCGGCATGGCATTAATGAGATTAAGACCAAGGATGTTTAAAAAGACCAAATTGTGGCTACAATTGTGACAGGTTTGAAAGGCAATCCATTTTTATTACTACCATCTACTTTGAACTAACCATTAACTTCAAATACACAAACAACCCTGTGAACGTAGTCACGTTTGTGTGTAAACCCAAGGACCAAAGATAGGTCCAGAAGGTGTGGATCGGAAAGCTACTGTTGGTAGTGGAGTGTACACAGTTGCACCACATATGTTCCCAGCTCAAAAGCCATGAGCACATGTAAGGTTGGTATAACATGGGCACATGTCTAACTTTAATGCTTCCGCAGTCCCCTGATCTCTACTTCATTTCCTGAAAGGGTTGGTATCAAAATATTTGACATCGTGGTATTGTGCACCATACATTTTTTGGGCCAAATTCATTCATATTTATTGGCTGTATGTCTGAATATATCGGGTCCAAGTTTAATAGTTGAGTACTGTTTCCTTTCGTTTTTTCATTGAATGACAAGAGTCGGTTTTTTTGGATACTTGACTTCCTTGATGGCACAGTTTTGGGCCATAGACACACTGAGTCTGTAACGTGGATTTCATGTGGGACCCATCACTCTCTATTAAGTAATCTTATATGAAATTTATCCAATAATAAAGAGTACAATAAATAGTGTGCTGCTACTATTATTTTACATTGATTAAAAAAACTGACTTTGGAGGCTCTACGTTTAGTCTAAAATTTTTTTCAACATACCTTTAGTAGCTACAAATGGATTTGGATTTCAAACCTTGATCAATAGAAGAATTGAAAAATTGAAACAAGATAATTAAATATAATTAAAAGAATCAAAACATTAACAAAAATGTTAGAGAAAATTAATTGTAATAAATAGTAATAAAAGAGAAATTTATAACCTTACAAATTCAAATTATTTTGGAATAAATTTTTCAAACACTCAAAACTCAGTTTAGATTTTTTACTATCACTCTTACCATATTACTTTTAAAAAAATTAAATAGAGAGATATAAAAAAATTAATTAAATTGAAGAACAATTCGGTAACTACATATCTAAAAGTTAGTTAAAATGATACAATTCAAATAACATTCATCTTATTAAATATACTTTTAACAATAAAATATTTAAACATAATTCAGTTACTATAAACTCATTTTTTTAAAAAAAAGTTTGCAAAACTCTATTAAATGAAACTCATTTTTGAAAACGGATTCTTGAACACAAATATCTCATAAAATTTCATTTTTACGAAAAAATAATTATATATATATATATATATATATATATGATACTCATTCCTTACTAACATATCCCTTTGTTGTACGAGTTGATTTAAAATTGATATTTCAACTATGCAACGAGTTTTTGGTGTCGAGAATATTATGGTAAGACTAAACAACTATTTTTAATGGTAAAAGTTGTTTTGCAGTAGAAGTTAATATGCTTGGATAAACAATTTTTTTTACAAGAAAAAAAAAATCTGTTTATCCAAACATAACGACTTCTAGTACTTCTACTGCAAAACAACTTTGGATAAACAGATTAAATTGCAAAATAGGTTATTTTATGAGAAAAAAGTTGTTTTTAGAAAAACTAGAAGTTTGAAGCTTATTAAAAAGTTATTAGATTATTTTGAAACTAATAACATTCTTCTCATTTCAGAACATCTAAATGAAATATAATTTTTCCAAAACTTCTTTGAATCCCCTTTTTCTAGTTTTCGGAGCAACATATAGCGTGAAGATGTTTAGAAGTTTGTTGGTGATTTTATTCTGGGAAGGGAGGACCTATTCTTGAGATAGGTTGTTTTATTCGGGGATGATGAGGCTGTACTTTGCTGCACATATCAGATAGAGCCGTGAAATGTCTTAAAGAGAGCGATCTAGTCCGCGACTCAGCCTTCTATTCTTGTTCGTGTTCACCTCTTGCAGCAACATATATTGTGTATTTTATATCATTTTTATTGCTCTTGCATATTTATAATATTTTCCTTTATTAAATTTTTTTGGAGACTATTTTTTGCCCCCACTTTCTCGTTTCTGATTCCAATGCTAAATAATACTCCATTAACCCCTTCTTGACAGTAAAACAAAACAAATGCAGTGAATTGAGCATGCAAAGATAAAAAAAGGTATATAATGTGTGAATTAAAACTCAAGGACAGTTAGACATGCATTCTACTTGATCAATGTCCACAGCTGAAAACATAGTAGCAGAAGGAAAACATTGGAAATGCAATCCCCAAGTACAAAAGCTATGGGTATCTCAATACTCGCCCATTAATAAGCGGGTAGGAAAAATACCTATTTATTTTATTTGCAGATATCCGTGAAGCTACCAATGTCGTGCCCATTGTGGGTTTTATTCACGGATATTGGTAAAATTGTCATCCTTAATAATAGACTATTCATAAATGATTGTTGTCATGCTAATTCTTATATTATTTTTTATTTTAAATAATAATAAAACAAGAAAACCACACTTTATAATATAGTATTTTTATTTTTATTTTCTCAAACAAATGAAATATAAAAATAATGTATAAATTTTAATATGCAAATAGCATTTTGATGAGCTATTTCAAACAGATTTATTATAACTTATATTTAAGAACTAAGCTGATTTTTGGAATTCACCGATAAGGATTTAAACGAGGGCAATTCCATAAATTTTTGCCAAAATTTTATGAACGACGTAATGGAGGTCAGTGAGGGTACTGTTCCCCTCAAGCCATCAACTGTATCACCACCTCCACTAGAAGTGCAAGATGTTTGTATCACGATCTCCACCAGAATTTTCTTTAGAATTTCGGAATTTAATCTCCGCAATACACATATATTTATTTCAGAATCAATTTTCTGAAACGCATATACCTATTTCAGAGATTAAATTCCGAAAATTAAAAAAAATATAAAATGTATTATGGAACTTAATTTCTGGAACATAGGTATATGTATTCTGAAATCAAATTTTCGGATGCATATACCCGTATTCCGAAAATTAAGTTTCGAAAGGTTAAAAAAAAACATAAGAGGGAGTAAGTGTTCTGGAAAGGGAAGGGGGTATTTTGGGAAAACAAATTGATTAAAAAAAAAAACAAAGATGAGTGGTATATTAAGCAAAAAGAAAAAAAAAAAAAAAGGTGAAAAAGTAATCCCCATGAATTCGGTATGGTGGGCCGTAGCCCGTAGGATTGTTGAGAAAATTGGGCCAACAATGTTAAACCGGAATTAGAAAAAGGAATGGCAGATATAGCTGAATTTTTGAAGCAAATGGTAGGAATTAAGCATCGAGGGGCACAGAGAGGTTGCTGAAAACTTTGGAGTCTTTATTGAGCAAGCTGCGCAAATGAGCCCTTTTAACTAGAATTATCATTTAGGCTCAATTCCTGCATGCAAACTGGTTATAGTTCAATGACGACTCAGATGTTCTATGACAACGTTGGAAGTTCTCTCTCTCTCACTATGTTGTCTTAGTGTTCTACTGCAACTTTTCCATCTTCATATGCGTGAGTGTTATTGTTGTTCACTGAGGGGGGATAGAGGGTGTGTGAAGTGGTGAATGTTGTGTGAACACTTAATAGAAAATAAGTACCCGAAAATCCGAAATCTGAAACAAAATATAGGCAAAAAAAATTAAAACCTGATGGCGTCGCCCGGGTTCGAACCGGAGACCTTCAGTGTGTTAGACTGACGTGATAACCAACTACACCACGACACCACATTGACATGGTTTTCTGCGTAATATACTAATCATTTACAACCCAAAACAATTGAAAATCGTCTCTCTCACATTAGACGCTTAAACTTCCAAACTATCCAAGGCACCCAAGAAATAGAGCTGAAGAAATAAATAACAACTTCGTTTAATAGATATTTCGGTCCCTCCAAATATGGTGAGATTTGATTTTAGTTCCTCTAAAAAATTTTCTTAGGTTCTGGTCCTTAAACGTTATAAAACTTTGAAATTCGTTCCTGTCGTTAGGGTACCTACCGTCACCTTTCTTTGTTAATTGCTGACGTAACAAATGGAACACCACATCAATCATGCCACGTCCAAATTTTGGGTATTATAACAGTTTCGCTCAATTTGAATACATATACTGAAAGTTATACGATACAATTTATAGATTGTTAGCAACCAGATTCCACAGAGAATCCAATAGTGTTCTAGCTTTTACTGAAAATGATTTGTGCATCTAAAATTTCTAATAATTTTACCAGACTTAGATGAGGATGATAACTTTAATTCTAATATGGTTTCACTCAATTGGGACAAGTATAAAAAAAGAAACACATCCCACTAGGTAAGTACTATTTACAAAAAAGTTTGAGATTACAAGGACGAAATTCTAAATATTTTTTAGTAGGGACTAAAACCAAAATTGATGAACTTTGAAGGGACCAAAAACTTATTTAAATTTTTTTATGGAATTAAAAACTAATATTTTTGTACACGTGACACTTCGTCTGTCACGTCATCACTTAACAAAGGTATCCTAACGACAGGGACGAATTTCAAAATTATAAAACGTTTAAGGACCAAAACCTATGAAAAACTTTTGATAGGACTAAAACCAAATCTTATCCTATTTCGAGGCCCAAAATATTCATTAAACCTTACTATTTAACACTAAGGCCCTTTATGCAAGTGTGTTCTAATTCTTGTTTACACTTACTCATCTCTTTGCATTGGACCACAGTCAACACATGGGAAGGTCCGTACTTAAGATTTAGTACTCCCAACTTTATCTTAATAGCTCAATTATATTGGAATTACTAACAGACCATATCATCTCCACCGATCAATAAAGTGTTATATATGACTAGTTCACACAACTGATATTTTACTAAAAAATAATCAAAATCGCTAATATTGGACCAATAATCTAATGCACCTACTTAGGTTAAGTACTAATATTTTTTCAGTACAAGCCGAAGCCTGGAACTGATAAGACTATAACCTTAACCTAATATAATGTGAATTTACTTATTGCACTACCGCCATTACAATCACTAGATTAATAATGATATTTGTTACTTTTGCCCACCGTTGTCTATAAAACCGATGCATTTCATATGTTTGGCCTCATATGCTCATTATCTTGGATCATGTCTCACAAAAATTAAGTCGATTTTACTATTGTTTCCTAGGGAAATATAATGTTTGATGTCTATGGTACTTTTACTGTATATATTTGGTTAAAAGCATATTGGAACTTGGACAATTGTTTCTCTTTGTTTTCGTTGATTCAAGAGTAAAAAAAAAAAAAAAAAAAAAAGGTTGTCTAGGGCATGATATATGGTAGGCAGGACCGGCCCAACACCAATTTAGGTTTACAGCGAAACCTAAAACGAGACCTTATGGAAAGTTGTTTTGTTTAAAAGAAGATAACGTAGGTCAGATCGACGCTAATGGTCGACATTACATTAGAGACAGGGCCGACGCTAAATTTTTTTATAATGTAAATACATTTTTTTGAGACTTAAAGTAAGGGCTTTGGTTGCTTGGTCCTTGGGCTGGCTATGATGCTAGGAAAAAATTCTTTTAAAGTGAAGAAAAGTGTATAGTAAGAAAATAAAAGTATATTCTCTTTTGATTAATTAAAGTGCATTGAGATTTAAATTAATTTTATTTAATCATAGATAGATAGATCTTACTTTTTTGTTTTATACTTTTATACTTTTGCTTACATTAAAGAAGCTTGATCTTATATGCATCACTGCTTTAGTGATGTGATCAAATATATTTTTTGCAGTTATTTGGAGGGAAGCCCATCTAGGAGGCAACAATACTGACACGCAGTATTAGTAATTGTAGTGTATGGTTAGTATAGAACTATTATATATATTTCTACGAGAACTCACTGTTAAAATTCCGTTGTAGTCTAGTTGGTTAGGATACTCGGCTCTCACCCGAGAGACCCGGGTTCAAGTCCCGGCAACGGAATTGTTTTTGCTTTGCGCATTGGAAAATACATATTGAATTGAAGTTCTTGAAGTTTTGGCATCCACAATAAATTCCACATTTGGTTGATTTGGTCGTTCTATTATTACAAGAAAAACAACTAACGTAAAGACCTCATTTGATTGATCAAATTCAATTCATTACATGAAAATCAAATAAAGTAAGAACTCTGATTATTTGACTTTCATTGAAATATAAAGTTACATTTGTAGCTCTGCTTGGCATATAAACTATGACCAGTATTTTTCTTCACTTCACAGTTCAAACAGCAAAAGAGGGTACTCTCTCTTGAACCAAATTCCTTACCTTCACACTCACAGCCCCACTCACTTGCTGCACCCTCTTGGCAATCTCAAACACTTCATCATCTCCCATCTTTGTTCTAGATGAAACCAACACCACATGAGTTCCACAAAGCTCATCATAAATCCTCTCAAACTCTTCCAACACTTCCTCGAAAATTCCCATCTTGTTCTTCTTAAGCAGCATCTTCAAAAAAGCCACCACATGCCTATGAAACTTTCCTTGCTTTACCACTTGCTTCATGGCTTGTCCTTTAAGCTCCTCAACCATTGAAGGGTCAAGAACCATAGCTGATTGAAAGTTCACATGTTGAAGGAATTTCAAGAGCCTATGAACATCCTTTTGAACCAAGTGAAGAGAATTGGTGCTTTGAGCCACATCTAGGATAGCTGCTGCATAACCAGTAGCAAGCTTTTCATGGAATACTGGAGAAGACGGTTTGTGAGGTGAGGTAATATTAGAGGAGGAGAATGGTACAGAAGTAGAAGAACACTTGTGTGAGAAAATAGGTGACTTGGTGGTTTTGGGGTGTAAGTTGGGTATGGAAGTGGAGGAGACATGGGGTGGTGGTTGTAGAGGACGGTTGGGGGTTGTATAGGGAGTTCTTTTGAAGTGATAGAATTCACGATTTGTTAATGGTGGGAGTGGTGGGACTTTGAAGGTTGAAACAGTGCTTGACAAAGTATCCATGGAAAGATAGAACATAAAATATGAGACGAAGGAGTTTCGGTGGTTTTTCTAGAAGAAGATAATGATATGAGAGGATAAGCTTTAGCCACCAGGTCTTGTAGCGGTGGGGTTAACTAACCTTAACTAGGGTATAGTGAGGGCATCGTTATAGGAATATAAAATTTTAAGGAACAAATGAGCTCTCAAAGTGTGGTCCTCGGGCCTCAAAGCTACACAAACATGTGATTCAGTAAAGGGTGTGTTTTGTATTTGCCCTTATGGAAGACGTGGCACCAAAGGACTGTTTTGAAATGTGAGTTGGGAGGCTCTAAAATATAGCAGGGGTCGCTGCCAATATATTTAACTATTTTTTGCGAATTTTCGGAACTGTCATCATTAGAACAAATCATCTTAAAGTAAAGGATGAGTAGGTTGTTTAGTGGATTAGGATTCCTGCATCACTCATTTCTATCTCATTCTACTTGCATTTTTTTTTGATATTTTTTTTAGATAAAGCAAATCAAGGACGAGAAATGAGAGAAATAAATTCAATGATAGTGATAGATTATATAACTGCGATAAATGCGTGAATTTGCTATTGCAGGAATCTGGATCCGTTGTTTAGTACGGATAGAAATCCTCTATCCCAAATTCATGTTCCACTTCCTATTCCATGAGTAAAGATTTATAATATAACTATTTTTTTAAAAATAAAAATAAAAGAGAAAAATAATGTATACTTGTCACATTTTAATTGGATAAGACAGAATTTGGCACAGGAAAATGGGGACAGCAAATTTCTATCCATTTAATTAGTACACTACAACAAAAAACGCTTTTAATAGCGTTTCTGTACAAACTTTAATAGCGCGTTAACGCGCTATCTATGTCCCTGTAATTAAATGTTGTCAATAAAGATAGCGTTTAGGAGGCGCTATCACAGGTGTAACTTTAGATAGCGTTTTCCTAAATAAACGCTATTGTAAGGTCGTTTTAAAGTTTTCGCGGGTTGTCTTAAGATAGCGTTTGTTTTAACAAACGCTATCTAGAGTTACACCCTAGGATAGCGTTTTCAGAAACAAATGCTATCTTACGTATGACTTTAGATAGCGTTTGTTGAAACAAACGCTATCTATTTGATAATATTTTTTTTTCAAGCTCAGTTTAATTCTTATATCTTTACTTTCTCCCTGCATGTTCAGCAAAAAGCTATTCAGAGGCTACAATCCAACAGGTGCATCAATCACATACTTTAGAACATATATGACAGTGTGCAGCAATTACAACACAACAAAAAAGATGTCAATATCATCATATATTTATGCAACAATCTCCAACAGTATGTGCAGCAAAACTCAAGCACCTAAGTTAGTTGAACTAAATTAAACCATACGTAACAAAGTACATATATACTTTAGATCATATATATGACAAGGGTAATCAAATAAAATTATCAACAATATAGCGAGACCAATCTTCCTTGACTTCAGATAGTTGAGCACTGGAGTATGTGAAGCATTTGCAGTCAGGGAAGTACTGCAATATCAAAATTTAATAAATTAAGTTACAATTGCAATAAGCCGATAACATTTGAATGGTCACATTTAAGAGTAAATAACCAGTACTGAAACTACATATCGTCACTGGTATTTTAACTTGGTTTTGTAAGATAATTTCCTTCATGAAACGCATGACGTAATATCCACAATCTATATTGTTGGTTTGTCTAGGGCACTATAAAACAGAAATAATAAATCAGTAAATTTTTTGAAGAAAATTATTGCTTATTAAGTTTTGCAGATATATATACCACTATTTGGATCCATTTAATGTTGTTTGCTTTTGAACGAGGCACCTTAGCTCCGCTACATGCGCGGTAAATTTTCAAAGCACTAATCACAAAATCAAACAAACTTCATTAGGAAACATTTTCAATCATCACAAAAACAATCTTGAAGCAGAAATTGATAACTATAGGATTTCTGGAAGTTTATGACCAACATCCTGAGGAATTTCACCCCACAAGGAGTTTGCAGCTAAGGCCAAGTTAACAAGAAGACAAGTTGTATATAACAGGTGGAACAATCCCAGCGAAATTGTTAAGAGTGAGATCAAGCTCAATTAGATTATTTAGCCTACCCAAGTCACAGGGAATCCTTCCTTCACTTCACTTCCAGTGTTCCACACTCCACACATCAAAATGCTAACCCTCAATCTGAATTTCGATCCTATTTCTTCGTAAGTTCTCTCTCTCTTTCTCTCTGTTTTTCTTCCCTCTTAGTTTTATTATAATAAATAATAAATAAATAAATAAATATATATGATATTGTGGCAGGTTCTCAATTGTTCCCTTTCTATCTACTCAAACTCAAACTCAAACTCAAACTCAAACTCAGTTATTACTTCCTTCTTCCAATCTCAGTTACTCCTTTACTGCACGTACTGCTACTCTCTCTCTCTCTTTAATGATTGCTTTTGATTCGCTGTTTAATTTCCACTTTCACCTTTGGTTGCAGCAACCAGAAAGTTCAAGACTTTTCAGCTCAATAAATTTAACTAATACGCACAACAGACAGACAGACAGACACAACTGAAACTCTTCTCACTCTCATCTCTTGACCACACCCATAGTACACAGCACATCCCATTGTTTCTAATTCTTTGAACTCATCTGCTTCTGGCCAAGGACTTGAGTCCAACTACTAATGCCCATGCCCCACAAAAAAAGGAAGCGCTTTAACAAAAACTGATACATAAAAAAGTCTTGTAAGGCATGAATAAAAAGAGAACAACTCCATGCTAAAATCATCCAGCTTGAAAAACAATTGGATATGAAAGGAAAATTAGATGTCATGAAGCACTAATCATTAAAGAGCGTAAGAGCAATGATGAGCTGTAGGAAGCTCGAAAAGAATTGATTGCTTACCTATTGACCATATTCTTTAAGGCTAGGCGATTCTTAGGATTAGAATGCAAGGGATCCAAATAATAAACAATCTCTTCAACAGGATTGATCCCTAACAACACCCAATGCTCCCTACGAAAATGTTAAGATAGCAAATCCTAAGCAACTCAAGTTTTATATAATTCATTAACGTAAATTAAGTTCTAAAGGATAAGTGACTCACCCTACATTGCATGGTGCCAGAAACAAGGGCTGGCATTCTTTGTCTGTAATAGCCAAGCGGTCAGCTATATACTGTGATTGTGATTCCCCATATAAGAATGTAGATATTCGATGTGGGGATAAGAACAAAAACCTCCTCGTTCTTCCATTTTGAAGCAAAAATTCTTCATACAAATACCTTAAATTAAAATATACAAATAGGTCAATCCGATGACATAAATATTTAAATGGAAAGATTAATAAACTGATTTAGTACCTGATATATATGGAAATAACAGAGGCACTTAATTGTCCATGATTCAAAATTTCATTGATATTTTCAATACCAATAATATCAACGATATGATCACCAAAAATACTTGCTTCTATCTCTATGTGCAATTGGTCATCATCCCTCATCTTCTTACGTACATGTATTTTAAGAAAATGGCAATATTCTAGAGAAAGACTATCAGAACCAGTTGTAGGATGGATGGTATGAGATTTGCCCCCCTTCTTTACTGGGGTTGTAATAGACTCCTTTGTATGTTCGGACACTAAGCCCTTATCTTTAGATTTTGCAGGTACCTAGAAGTTTTGCATTTCAGTACATCAATTAGAGACCAACTAATGTAATAAATATATGCAGATTATGATAAGGTGGAAAAATCCAACATACCATATCCATTACAACCACGAGGTTGATTGGCCATGCCACATAAGTACCTATTGCATCTCTTATTGTTATCACATCTGCCTCATCAATAGGTATGGGCAATGGCGCATCCCCCTCAACTGCAACCTCAACTCCAACTTTCACATGGTTTAGGGGTAGTGGGCGGGTGTGCAATGTTTCACCTTCTGGTCGATTATATACTTTACCCTTGCCAACCATGCGGCGGGTTGGGGTTGATAAAAATAGTCGACATGAGTTGACACCCTAAACCAATGATAGATAAATGAGCTATGAAGTCTGTTATAAGTAATTGAACATGTAATAGATAATGCAAAATTTCAGGCCTTACAACAGAGCACAACAAAATTTCAGGCCTTACCTCGGGAAGCTTGATAGTAGATGTTAGAGTGCAACTATCTTTGACGCTTGGGCTTACTAAATTATCCTGCCTCTCCTCATCCTCCTTTTTTTTCTGTTTATCTTCCAAATTGTTCACTTTTTCTGTGAGTTGCTCCACCAACGTCTCCAACCTTTTAATTTTAGTTAAATTTCCTTGTTTTGTATGACTTTCCGGTGGGAAGTAGTCTCTTTGAGAGACACCAAAACCAACACCCCTAACACGACCGGGGTACTCTGGCACACCTAGGGCTTTGGTAAGAATATCTTGGCGGCCACAAACTTGTATCTCTCCCTCTGATGCAGACTGTAGGGTCACCTGACATAGTTATTAGTGATATGGAAATGTTAAACATTACTATTGTCATAAGAAAATAACAAATAAAAATGTTAACACTATGTTACTTACACATTTATTCCACACATGCTGGGTATTTTCGTTTTCAATCACACCCGCCTTGTTCATACGGGCTTTCTTCCACACAATATGGCGCTCAATTTTTGTAACTTCTGACTCTGCCTCCTTTATCTGTACATTGAAATAATATATATTAACCAAATTGATTAAAAGAAATAAATACCACACATTTAATTATATACATACCATTTCATCCTCAAGGTCAGCATACCCCTTACGTGATGCTTTGTAAGGGTGAGCAGGATTTAACGCTCTCTGGCGATTATCATGGCTTAATTTCTATTTAGATACATAGTAGTTATATTAATAGATGGTTATATGACCAATATAGAAATATATATATATATATATATATATATATATATATATATATATATATATATATATATATATATATGTATAACGTGATATTAAACATACCAGGAATCGTGCATCTCCTGTGCGTATTGCTACAAAATCTACCCATTCATCCCTTGATATGATGTGTGCATATTTTGATGGAGGTTCCTCGTTGAGCTTCCCATCGGCATCTCTTAGAAATTTTTTTGTCAATCTACTTCTGAATGCTCGATGAAGTTTCCCGGCTTCCTGAAGTACAAATCTCCGTCGGGATTCGTCAACATTAAAAGACATCTGCAAAACAACAAAAACAAAGTCAAAGAGTAAGTATGTTTACAGAAGAAACAATATAACTCACAAATATTAATAACTACCTGTATATCAGCCCATAAGTTCTCTTTGGAAGCATCCAAAGAGTTATCCTTCCAATTATCACAAGTAATTGGGATCATTTGCCGAACAGCCGACCTAATGTAACTCTTCATTTTTTTGGCATTGGAACGAATTGGTTGATCCTTATAATTCCAGTCAACCTAATAAAAATGATAAAGTAATTAAATCTATATAACAAACAACATAATGAAATCCTTCGATTAGTAAGTAAATTACCTCAAACTTTAGTCCTTTACTCCTAGCACGGATGATTGCCTTCATAATTGTTGGCCCACGTCGCTTCACATTGGCAGCACTAGCATTATTGGAAGATGCCATTTACCTACAGCAAAATTAGACACACAAGTAAAATGATACTGAAAAACCATACACGTTTAATTAGATAAATCACTAAATATAAATTTAATTGATCATAAAGTTCATGTAAACACAAACAATACATACATGTTTAATTCGATCTTTTTCTTTTACTTGTTTGATTGAGACTTGATAGTCCTTTATTAGTACAAAATGGCAGATTAACCCAAAGCCCCTCATCATGATCATCTCTTGTATACATATCATCATCTCTAGTTGGATCAATCTCAATTGATTGTGATGTCCCAATGAAAGGATCATCTTCAATATCGACATCTTCATGGTCATGATCATCAATCTTAGTAACAATTATTTTATTAGTCAAGAGAACAATGGACCACTTCATATCAGCTGGATCAGTGACATAGAACACTTGTTGAGCTTGAGATGCTAATATAAAAGGCTCATCTTTATAACCTACCCTATTTAGATCCACCTTCATGAATCCTGACTCATCAATCCGAACACCGTTATTATTGTCAACCCACTTACAACCAAACACACCCACCTGAAACATTGTGTAATCCAACTCCCATATGCGTTCAATGACGCCGAAGTATGACATATTTGCATAAATGGGGTTTCTATCTTTGGCACTCGAGATATGCATAGACTGAGCTACAAGCGTCACACCACTATTTTGCATTGTACTCCGATCATCTTGTTCTTTTGTATAGAATGTGTACTCATTAATTTGATAACCATTGTAAGAGAAGACATGCAAGCTTGGACCTTTCGCTAACCATCTCAATCTTTCTGAAACTGAAGTAGGATTTACAATCAATTCTGCAAAAATGTGATCTCTTAGCCACGTTATAAAACAACGATTGTGTTTTCTAGTTAACCAATTCTGATTTTTATTTGGATACGAACTCTTAAGTATGTCCTTGTGTTTTTCAACATATGGCTCAACCTCATCGGCATTGTGTAAAACATATAAGTGTGCTTGCTCCCATTCTGACCTTGGTATGGTCACTATTTTAGTTCCAGTAATTCCTTGCCCCATCGTTCTCCCTGTGTGACGAGACTTTGGCAGCCCTATGGAATCAACATTCGTTAGGTATTCTGTACAGAATTCAACAGCTTCTTCCACAATATATCGTTCAACAATACAACCTTCTGGCCGTGATCGGTTTTTAACATAGCCTTTTAATATCTTCATATAACGCTCAATCGGGTACATCCATCTCATATAAGCTGGCCCACACAGTTGTGTCTCTCTAACAAGGTGAATGGTTAGATGAACCATTATGTCAAAGAATGAAGGTGGAAAGTACATCTCAAGCTCACACAAAGTCACAACTATTTCCTTTTGCAATGATGGCAACTTCCCAGGGTCAATCACTTTGCTGCAAATTGCCTTGAAGAAAAAACAAAGTTTAGTTATGGCCCCCCGCACTTTGTTAGGCAAAATGGACCTTATACCAATTGGTAGCAACTGCTCCATGAGAACATGACAATCGTGGGACTTGAGACCTTTTAACTTGAGATCTTTCATTGATATGAGATTCTTAATGTTTGAAGAATACCCTTCTGGAACCTTAACTCCGTCAAGAAACTTACAAAAAACAATTTTTTCTTTTCTAGATAGAGTGTGAGCGGCCGGAGGAAGATATGTACGCTTTCCCTTCTTCGTCGGTCCCAATTCTTCTCTTATTCCCATACTAACTAAGTCCAATCTTGCATTGATTCCATCTTTAGTCTTCCCTGGCACATTGAGTAAAGTACCAATGACACTATCACATATATTTTTTTCAATGTGCATCACATCAAGGAAATGTCTTACATATAATGACTTCCAATATGGCAACTCAAAGAAAATCGACATTTTTTTCCACCCTCTTGTGACAACCTCACTCGCAAAAGGTTTACCAAATTGGATACTCAAATTCTTTACCTTTTCAAACAATTGCTCACCCGTCAAGGGCGAAGGAGCTCTGCCTTCTTCCGAGTTCCCATTGAACGCTTTTCTCCACCATCGGTAATGATGAGTTGGATGCAAAAATCTACGATGCCCGAGGAAGACATTCTTCTTACAATGTTCCAACCGCATCCAATCTGTACCCTCGTCACATATAGGACATGCACATTGACCCTTGATGCTATATCCCGACAAATTACCGTACGCTGGAAAATCATTAATTGTGCCAAACAACATTGCCTTCAAATTGAAACTTTCTTCCTTATACCCATCATACACCTCTACACCTGTCTCCCACATTTGCTTCAAGTCTTCAATTAAAGGAGCCAAGTATATGTCTATATCATTTCCTGGTTGTTTGGGCCCAGAAATTAACATAGACAGCATCATAAATTTGCGCTTCATGTATAGCCATGGGGGTAGATTATAAATCACCAAAATCACAGGCCATGTACTGTGGGAGCTACTTTGAACACCGTGCGGGTTAAATCCGTCAGTAGACAATGCAAGTCGTAGGTTGCTTGGTTCTTGCCCGAAATCAGGATAATCATAATCAATTCTCTTCCATTGAGGAG
Source organism: Ammopiptanthus mongolicus (assembly GCA_039655645.1). Taxonomy (NCBI): domain Eukaryota; kingdom Viridiplantae; phylum Streptophyta; class Magnoliopsida; order Fabales; family Fabaceae; genus Ammopiptanthus; species Ammopiptanthus mongolicus. Next base: position 87,824,217 of record CM077345.1, read on the forward strand.
AATCTGCCGGGTGTCGTAGCTTGCCATCTTGAATCCTTTCATCCTGATGCCATATCAAGTGCTTTGCATCTTCTGAACTGCGATACATACGCCTAAATCTAGGTATTATGGGAAAATACCACAAAACCTTCTCTGGAGCTGATTCTTTCTTCTTATACCGTGAGGCATTGCATTTAGGACACACGTTTAATGATGCATATTCATTTCGAAATAAAATGCAATCATTAGGACATGCATGTATCCTCTCATAACTCATGCCAATCGAACGTAACATTTGTTTAGCCTCATATGTCCGACTAGGAAGCACATTATCCTCCGGCAACATATCTTTTAATAGTGAGAGTAAGTCCGTAAAACTCTTATCAGTCCATCCATTACCCGATTTCAAGTTATACAACTTTAACATCGCCGACAATCTCGTGAATTTAGTACAACCATCATACAATGGTTTCTCGGCATCACTTAGCAACCTCTCAAACATTTGGGGACAATCCCGAAGATCTTCTTCAACCGCATTTGCAATGTCTTCAAAACGATCACCCTCATAGGTACTTGTGTTTGTATCATTTGATGAATATCTCACACTAGTCCTCATATCATTTGACTCATCTCTTATCTCACCATGTTTTGTCCAACATGTATAACTTTGATCGATTCCATTACACACTAAATGTTCTTCCAACTCGGCTACACTAACTCGCCTTGCATAACAACAATCTAAACAAGGGCATATGATTCTACTAGGGTTTTCTGCATGACGAACTGCAAACCTAATAAACTCTTTCACTCCATCCTCATAATCCTTCGTTAAACGATTAGCAGACATCCATTTCCGATCCATGCTTTCTTGATCTACCATTTTTCAATACAAACTTTTAATTCACTTGCAGGGCTAATATCTAGTTGATGCTCCTACGTAAAGCACTGTGTGGTTGTTAACTTAATAGACAAGCTAGAACTCCTATTCAGCAAAAAACATTAAATGATGAAAAGATTTAGAAATTTAAAACAAAATTAACAAAACTCCTTTTTTGGAATGCATGAGAGGGAGTTGAGAGGAAAAGGAAATACGTTTGATCTTTGGCAAATATCAAACTACTGTGTCTATGAATGGTAGGAGTGAGTGAGTGTGGGTTCCTTTTTTACTTTAAGCCTAAGAGAGTATATTATTACATGGGGTTTTTGATGCCCATGGTTTGTGGACAGACAGAACAAAGCAAACTGAAATGAATGGATTGATTTTTCTGTACTATGCAGACTAACACAGAATTGCTACTGAACTCGAGTACTCCTGTCAGATGCAAGTGGAGATGATCAAACAATGTAACAAATTCAAATAGATCAGCACTGACATTACATACCATTAAGCATTAATTTCCACCAATCAGCATTCATCTTGACAATTTTTTTACTTTGTTCATGTGAAATTCTAATCTAGATGCATCAACTGTCTAACTGAGTAACATTTAAGGTGTCATAATCAAACTGAGAAAGACAAGCTCTCAGCACAATATGATGAAACAAAAGAATGGCAATCAAAGCAGGAAATAACCCTTCAAATTGACTCATAAAACAAAGAAGCAACGAGATACCTAAATTTGGCTGCGCGATTGGCTGAGTTTCACTAACAGAGGAGCTTTGTGGCACTTCCTTAACAGAGCTTTGTGGCACTCAGCGAGAGGGTGAGAGAGTGAGAGAGGGAGAGATAGTCTGAAAGCTTTCTCCGCCACAACATTCACCGCCGCAGCATTCACCGCCTAGGCAGAGAGGGTGATGAAATGAGTTATTAGCTGCGCGACGAGGCTGAGTTTCACTAACAGAGGAGCTTTGTGGCACTTCCTTAACAGAGCTTTGTGGCACTCAGCGAGAGAGGGAGAAAGAGTGAGCGAGGGAGAGAGGCTAAAAGCTTTCTCCGCCGCAGCATCCACCGCCGAGGCAGAGAGGGTGATGAAATGAGCGCGGGGGTGAGAGAAAGAAAAGATATATTAATTAGGGTGAGGGGAATGAGCGCGGGTGATGCTATATTGCGGGAAGTTATAAAAATTACCTACGATAGCGTTTTTAAAAGACACGCTATCTTAAATTATATACGATAGCGTTTTTATAATAAACGCTATCTTAGGTATATCATTTAATAGCGTTTTATGAACAAACGCTATTTTAAATGTATCTTTTAATAGCGTTTTCTGAACAAACGCTATCGTAGGTTACACAAATTTTTTATCATTTATTTTGAAACATAAACGATAGCGCTGTAGAAAACACACGCTATCTTAGTATAACTCTTTAATAGCACTTTTTCTAACAAACGCTATTAAAAGGGTACAAACATTTTTAATATCGTTTCCGCTTTACAAACGCTATTAAATGAGCGTTATTGTAGACGCATTCTGGCGTAGTGGTACTACCAATTGATAAGGATTTACTATCTCGTTTTGATGTACCACCCTATGTCTCAACTAATAATATTTTGTCATGTAAATTAAAATTTTATTTAATATTGAAAAAGTAGAATATATCACAAGATATTTTTGGTTGAGACGTGGTGTGGTACACCAAAATGAGATAGGAGATTCTCACTCTCTACCAATTTGCTATTACATGCATTAAAAATTAAGATTCCAAACTTACTGAAATGATTTTGGAAGTTTTGGCAAAAGTAGAATGCATTGATCATCTTGCCTTTGAATGATTTTGTTAACATTTTTATAAGAATCATTGTCAGTTTGTCACTGGTGGGCAGAATAATAAGTGACCTATATACAATTTACATAATTCGATATTTGCGTTTTGTTAGGATGAAAAAAAGGATACCTGGTTTTAACTAGATAAACCATATCATATGTCACAATTTCATCATTTATTAAGCTGATTCACTTTGTAGTTTGCAGGAGGTTTGGACGCAGAAACCATGTGTGCTTTTGAAGAGATAAGGCAACGTGTACCAAGACATAGTAGGGTCTCGAGAACTTTTGGCTGGCATAGCATCATCATGAGAGGTTGCTGATCGATATGTTATGCTAGTCCAAATGGTTAGAAGAAATAGCAATTAAACCATTCATTTTTCTTTCCCTTATCTCCAATGTACAACACTTTTAACCCTTCAGAGGAAATACAAAGGAACAACATCTAGAGATTCTGAAGAAAGAACATTTCATAGAGTAGTCGAGTAAGTCAAATGGTAAATATGCTATCAAATGGTACAAACAATTAGCTTCCCTCTGTCACGTTTAGAGTTGCTGAGCTGAAATAGTTTATTTGTTGGGTAGTCTCCTCTCTAATGCTGTAACAAAACAAGAATAAGAAGCACCTTTGCAGTGTGTAGATGCATACAGTTAATTCCAACTAAAAAAAAAACAGAGGCATACATTTAACGTTTACCGAAAATACTGTAATAATTTGTGAAAAAATTTAATTGGTTTGTATAATCAATGTAAAAAAATTATATGATCGATCAATTATAAATTATCATATCATTTGATTCTTATCATAATTATTTTAAAAAATCACATATAAGTGATATGTTGATTTATCGTCTAAAAAATTTTACACTATCAAAATTAAACTTTATAATAAATATTACTAAATATTGTTATTTACATAATTATAAAACCCATGCATTCCACACATCTACAAATAGTAGTAAATCAAATAAATAAAATATTTTCGCTTTGGATTTCATCCAATAAAAGGCATAGGATGAGGATAAGTTAAAAAGTGTACATAACCAACACTCCTACTTAACCATGAAATGTACCCCGTGTTGGAGGAGCATTCCAGAGAGTAGACTGTCATGAAGGTCTGCCTTTCTATCGTATGCTGCAAAGTATTATATGCTCAGCTACTTCCCCAACCGTGCGGAAATTTGCATTATCCTACGCGAAACTACTCACTCGTTTCCTTTTCAGCATCAAAAACTAAAACTTTTTAAAAAATTAGGTTTAATTATATTTTTGGTTCACCTATTATTGGGTATATGCAATTTTGGTCCTATATATACTTTTTTTTTTATCATATTTGGTCTTCCTATTTTTTCAATATTGCAAATTCAGTCTTTTTGTCCAATCTCCATCAATTTTTCAATGATCAACAAAAAGTAACAACTTCCCTAAGCACATAAAAACTCTGGTAAAGTTTCTCCCTCCTTTGTCTCTCCACTTCAACATGATTCAATGGTTTCTCTCTGTCATTTATATGTTTCATTCCTCCTTTACTGGATCGTTTTTTTGTTCTACCATAACGTATTTTACGATTGAAGCTTAAACCAATGTTCTTTGCGTTTAAAGCCGTAATTCCTCTTTATTGATCATTGAAAATTTGATGAGCATTGGACAGGAGTACCGAATTCGTAACATTAAAAAAATATGGTACCAAATGTGCCAAAAAAAAAAACTATAGGGATCAAAATCGCACATAGCCAATAATAAGATAGTCAAAAGTGTAATTAAGTCAAAAATTTAAAAATAAATAAAAAAAGTGGGCAAGCTTTGATTTCCCTTCTTTATTATACCCCGTAGTTTTGTGAGAAAGATGGTGGAGGTTAAATTTATAGTGTTTGGTTGGAGGGGAGGGATTTTTTTAAACATTTATTGTTTGGTTTAATTTTTAGGAGGGGAGGGGAATGGAGGGGAGCAAAATCCCTCCTCATCCAATTTTGACTCCCCTCCAAAAGTGCGAGGATTTGGAGGGGAGAGAAGGGGTTTTAAAATATTTTGAATGAAATGACTAAATAACCCAACTTATGTATTTTAAAATCTAAAATTATAATGGTATAGAAGTAAGTTAGTTATAAAATCTCTCCCCTCCCCTTGTGAATCAAACACAAATAGTGTTACTTTCCCTCCCCTCCATTAAAATCCCTTTCCTCCCCTCCTCTCAACCAAATACAATAGCTAATTAAAATCCTTCCCCTCCCCTCCTCTCCATTAAAATCTCCCATCTCCCCTCATTTGAACCAAACATAGGGATATTCATATTATTGTTAACTCTATTGAAATTTGATTTAATTATATTTGATATTTTTTTATTTTCAAAACTAAATTAACTTCTTTAAGTTTATGTTATAATATAAATCTTAAGAATAAATATAAGAGTTTAATTGCTATATACTGTCAGTTTTTTTTACACTGACAACCAATTAGAAATCATGGTGTGTGTGACTTTTAAGGTAGTTAGGATAAGAGTCAAACACTTTAGCTTATATAATAAATTCTAATTGGTTATCTGTGTAAAAAAATCTTTACACTGACAATGCATACTAATTAAATCCTAAATATAACAACAATATAAACTTAAAAAAGAATTAATATAAATTTTAAAATAAGAAAAATATTGTGTATATATAGGGCCTGTTTGGTAAAATTAGCTGTTAGCGGATAGCTTATAGCGGATAGCGGATGAAGTAGCTGATAGCGGATAGCAGATAAGCTAGCTTATTTTCTGTGAAAGTGTTTGGTAAAACTAGCGGTTGAACTAGCTGAAAAATATAAAATGACATAAAAGGACATCTTCATTAATGATTTTACATAAAAGAGAGAGAAGAGAATAAAGGTAGAATTAAGTGAAGATAATAAGGATAAAAGTGGAAAGAAAAATGAAATGCTATAAGCTATAAGCTCAAACGCTACTTCAAGTAGCATCTGGAAAAAACGCTATAAACTCGTGAAAAAACGCTATAAGCTCGTGACAGACGCGCTTCCAAACGGGGCTACTTTCTCATCCGCTATAAGCTATCCGCTATAAGCTCGTTGAAGTGCCTTGCCAAACAGGCTCATAGCTAAACTAAGAAGAAAACGTAATTTCCCCTAAATTTATTATATATGAATATGAAAATGAAAGGCATGTTACTCGTGTGTATTGTAGAACTTGTAGCTCTTTTCCTGCAGCATCGTATATCTGTCCAATAACTCTGCTTCTGGCCTTAAGAATCATTATTCTTAGGTATGAACTTTTCAACTTTGTCTCTAGTATTGGTTAATTATCAGCGTTTGACTTTTGTAACCTCTTTATGTTTTGCTTCTGATACTAATTGAAGTGATTATTGTTTAATTTTTGCTTTTGTTTAGAAATCTTTTATTCACATATAGCTGTATAAGTATAACAAACACTTAAACGATTTTGAGGCATTTAAAGACTCAGGTGTAGTCTGTATGCTTTAATCAAACTATTGAGTGTCGACATCATTTGTAGAACTGAAATATGTAAACATGATGTGATTGTTTGTTAATTAATCTAGCACTTGTATATTGTTGCTTCTGATAAAACTGAAGTTAACATGTTGAAGTTGAACCAGATGATTTGTAAGTATGGTTTTCAAGTATCTGCTGCTTGTGATGTGTCTGTGGACTTGGTCTGGATCCTTGGCTTTTACTATTTCTAATATTGGGTTAATGAGGGTTAGTCTAAAAAGGAGGAACTTAGACAGTCACAGTCTTAATGCTGCAAGAATCAAGGAGGCTGTTCATCCCACAGGTTTAAGGAGTATTAATCAAAATGATTCAACAGCAAATGAAGTGTATCTTAAGAATTATCATGATGCACAATATTTTGGGGAAATTAGTATTGGTTCACCCCCACAATACTTCAATGTTGTGTTTGACACTGGAAGCTCAAATCTTTGGGTCCCATCTTCCAGATGCATCTTCTCTGTAAGTTACCCAATGATCTGATGCAATTGAAAACTCCTTCAAATTTATTATTATTTTTTTAGACTTACCTTATTTTGAAAACAAATATGACTACATGCAGATCGCTTGCTATTTTCATTCCAAGTATAGGTCGAGTATATCTAGCACCTATACCGAAATTGGTAACTTTGGATTAACATGACATTTAATCGAAAAGTTAAGGGCTCGTTTGCTTTCTTTCTTTCCAGTATCTTGTTTTCATTAATAATTGCAAAAATGTCACTTAATTTTTATTTTATTTTCATATTTCAAAGATTTGTACAGGAAACCGTGAAAGCATCTGGAAACAAAGCTAACGAACCCTAAATGATTTCCATTTGAAGTGCTTCCATTTGGTTTTATATGCACATACTCAATGTTTGTTTGTTATAATGTACATACTCAAAGTCGCTTTTGGGAAAAAATCCAGGAAAACCTTGCAAAATCCCTTATGGCGAAGGATCCATTTCTGGATACTTCAGTCAAGATAATGTAAAAGTTGGGGATATCATCATCAAAGATCAAGTCAGTATTTTGACTTTTTTAACTTTTCAATCAGTATTCTTACTGATTGAGTTTTATATGCTTCTTTGGTTGCACTGATGGGTAGTTACTTCCCATCCTCCAGGAATTTGCTGAGATAACAAGGGAAGGATCATTGGAGCTTTTAGCTCTGCCTTATGATGGAATACTTGGACTTGGATTCCAGGATATTTCAATTGGAAAAGTCACACCAGTGTGGTATTAACTTATTTAATTAAATTTTCTGTTTATTGATCTTGCTATATTTCTTCATTTTCCCCTTTCATAATGTGTGAACAAGAGTGCGTCACTAGTGGTGTGATTGTATTTTGATACGGTAATCGTGTAGAAGAAAAAGCAATCTCTCTTTTTTCTAGAGTTTTTGATGCCTCAAACACAGTTACTAGTTCTCTGACTACAGGTATAATATGATAGAACAAGGGCACATACATCAAAATGTTTTCTCTCTTTGGCTAAATCAAGACCCAATGGCAAATATAGGGGGTGAGATTGTCTTTGGTGGTATTGACTTGAGGCACTTTAGAGGTGACCACACTTACGTTCCACTTTCTCAAAAGGGTTATTGGCAGGTATACTATATTTACAACTTCATCTATAGCTCTTATCATCAACCATGTCATTATTAACTTCTGGTGTTTGCACCTCAACAGATTCAGGTGGGGGATATTCTACTTGGAAATAATTCTACAGGTTATCATATATTTCAATTCTGTATGATGTTTAATCTATATGCTATGTTTGTTTCATTGTTTCTTATAGTTAATGAATGAGATGAGAATACTATATATAAATGAAGAGAGTAAAGCTGCTAAAGATTGCATAATATCAGGAGGTTACATATGGTTACTTTTTCCAGAAAAGCTATTCATCACAGCCATTGTATAGAACTAAAAGGATTCATGCATCAATTATTGATTTTCCATTTAACTTGTCCACTTGGTTCATTTTCCGCAACATTATTAATGTTTTGACTGCTAATATGCCCTATTGCCATTCTTGGTACTTTTCTTACATTAGCTTAGGTCTCTCTCACAATAGAAAATTGTGTAACAATTTTTACAGGGTTATGTGATGGTGGCTGTGCTGCAATTGTGGACTCGGGAATATCTTTAATTGCTGGTCCAACTGTATGATAGCAAACATTATACTTCTATCTTGATACTTTTTTTTTTCCCTCTTCCTTCCTTGGTGTCTTATTCTTACAAGTCTTGTTTGCAGACTGTTGTGACTCAAATTAATCATGCCATTGGAGCAGAAGGATATGTGAGTTATGAGTGTAAAAACATTATCCATAACTATGGGAATTTGATATGGGAGTCCTTGATTTCTGGGGTTTGTTCTCTATCTTCTGTTCCACCTTATACTTACAATGTATATCCACATGTTTATTCGAATTTTAAATTTTTAACCATCCTTTACATATCTTATTATGTCTGCAGTTAAATCCTGAAATTATATGCGTCAACATTGGACTCTGTTCACATAAAGGATCTCATATAACGGAGTATAATTTTTCATTTACCTAATTTTGATTCTTTTGAGACACATTCCTTTATTTCAGTTCTCTTAACAAAAGCCTAACTTCAACCTGTAGTGATGTTATTGAAACAGTGGTGCACAATGAAAATTGGGATGAGCCTTCGACCAGGGAGAGCCCCTTATGTACATTTTGCGATATGATTGTGGTTTGGATCCAAGTTCAACTTAAGCAAAGTAATGTAAAGGATAAAATATTAAAATATGTGGATGAGGTAGTTGTTGTACAATAGATTAATTGTCTTATTTACAGTACTTAGAGTTGAATATTTAATCACTTTTTGATTCCAATTAAGTACTCACAACTTTTTTCTTTTTCTCAATTTCCTTGTGTAAAAGCTGTGTGAGAGGCTCCCAAATCCAGTGGGACAATCATTTATAAACTGCAATAGCATTGCAGCTATGCCACATATCACATTCACGATTGGAAACAAATCCTTTCCTATCTCTCCAGAACAGGTCTGGGTTTTGTGATTAATTTTTTTTTTTTGTGTACTCCCCATTTGTTTGATCAGCTTGAATTCTCTGTTGATTTTACTTCAGTGTCTTGGCACTAAAAAGTGAGCATGCATTATGTATTAATATCAGATACTTACCTCATTTTTCTTTGGCTCCAAGTCCAACTTTCTGCCCTTATTTGCTTATATTCCTTTCCATAAAAAATGTTTAACTAAACATAGCTAAGCTTAAGTTGTTTGTTGCAATCCATATTTGGTTACTGTTTCTTAATGTTACAGATATTTAATATTCCCTTTTTTCTTCTCAGTATATCCTAAGAGTTGGAGAAGGCTGTTCTGCTGTCTGCTATGGTGGTTTTGTTGCTCTAGATGTGCCTTCCCCACAAGGTCCCCTATGGTACTAATGCTTACTTATCATATGGTTAATTTATGCAGAAAACTTAGGTATAATTTTATAGGAACTTTTAGGTGTTGTTTTTTAAATGAGAACATGACATGTGTAACAGTTATTACACGATATATTTTTATTGATGAGCTGTTACACATGCCATGTTCCCAATGAAAAATAACACCTAAAACACCTATGAAATTGTACCAAAGTTTCTTCCTTAATTTATTTATTGGATACGTTTTTTTTTTTTTATAGACAAATGTTAGTTTGTTAGTATTTGTTATTTTAGTGGGGGGAATTGAACCTATGACCTCCTTATTGGATAAGTATAAACTACATTTGTGCACCTAAATCACTTCAGAAATGAGCTAGCTTCATACTTTCCTCTCTTATTGACAGTGGTAGTATGTGTGCAGGGTTCTTGGAGACATTTTCTTGGGGGCATATCACACAGTGTTTGACTATGGCAATCTCCGTATAGGATTTGCAGAAGCTGCATAGTCAGAGTTTGGTGTCATCACTATACAGTCTATACCTAATACCAAGTTCTTTATAAAGAAAAAGAAAGGAGGTTTACATGACCCAAAGTCACAGATGCAGATAATGATAATAATAAGGATTTAATTGGTATACATTATCAGTGTAAAGATTTTTTACACAGACAACCAATCAAAAATTGCCACATAAGTTAAAGTGTTTGACTCGTATCCTAACTATCTTAAAAGTCACACACACTATGATTTCTGATTGGTTGTCAGTATAAAAAATTTTACACTGACAATGCATAACAATTAAACTCTAATAATAATAGCATCTCCTCAGAATATAGTGTCGTGGGGCCTCTTGTAAATGGGGATTGGTTATATTTTATGAATAAAGTTTGTGATGTATTTGTTAACAAGGTAGCATTGTTAGATTTCACAACATTGATTAAAATGGGAGAAAGGAATAAAAAAAAGGATATTCGGGGGCATAACTTTCAAAAAGGTTGTTTTCATTTACCTGAAGTCAACGATTGAGAATTCACAACTGAACTAAATATAAAAACAAAAATGACTTGCACCAGCCGGGAATCGAACCCGGGTCTGTACCGTGGCAGGGTACTATTCTACCACTAGACCACTGGTGCTGTGGTCATAGTATCAAATTATTATTGGTTATATCACTCAGACTCCCAAAACATTAATTTGGGGAAACAAAATATTATGCTACGAGGACTAGCAAACTGACATGCTCATTAATCCATCAGGTTGCGTTGTGTCGGAAGATGTTTTCTCTTCGTACTAACCCGACCCGACCCATTCAATTTGAGTTGGTTTGGCCAAACATGTAGGCTTGACATACAATTAAAAAATTTCTCTAATTAAAATAAATATCAAAATATAAAGTTAACACTCCATTACACTTAATACGTTTTAGTTAAAAATAACATATGTCCTGATAAATTGTAAGTCAATAACTAGCTTTATTGTCTCGAACAAGTTATATAAGTTATATTTAGAAGAGCTTATGAGAATAACTTATGGAATTAAATTTATATAAATAGTTTATGAAAATAGTTTATGGTCTTTCCCTAATCTTTTTTTAGTTTATTTCTATAAACTTGTCAAAGAAGCTTATGAAAATAAATTGTTTTTAGCTTATTTGAAAAAAAAACTTATTGAATAAACGTTTAATTAAGCTGTCTATCTAAACACACACATATTCAACAAATCACATTAGTGACTTGTTTTTTGACTGGATCACATTAGTAACTTAAACATGATGGATATAATAATTTACTTAATTTTCAATTTAATCAATATATTCTTTGTCATTCCATTAGAAATTCATCACGATTATCCATTAAATTCTTTTCATAAATTTCTTATCTTATTTTATTAGTTACATTCTGATCAGCATGATCAAATAAAAAAAAAAAAAAAAGACACATGTTCTTTAGTCTTGACTCCCTTGAATCAAAATTCTGGCTCCGCGCTTAATTAAAAAGGTGTAACTCTTTAAGTAGGGATGTAAATGGGACGGGGTAGGTACGGGTAGTAGCCCCTACTACCCATCTCATATGGATGAATTTCGCATCCGTCTCCGTTCCATATCTGTACGGGTATCTATCTTGCAGGTTTTAAACAAATTTATCAATATTTACAGCTATCCATGGATATTCAACACCTCACAAAATTTTTTATTCACACATAAAATAAAATTCAAACTAATTTTGTAATTGAGTTCTTTGCTGGTACGAAAAGTTCTTGTGCTTGAAAGTATTATAGTAAATATACTAAATAATATGATAAGTAAACAATATAATCATACATGTCATTAAATTAGAATTTAAAATATGAAATAGTAAAAATAATCCATAAGCGTGTCTAAATTAATCCATTCACATATAAGCATCATTTCAATCCATTGGCCTAATATTTTTAAATGTAAATATTATAACTCTCTTAGTGGGTACCCACGGGTATGGATACTATATTACCCGTCCCGCCCCATTAATAAAAGGATATAGAAAATACCCTTTTAATTTATCTGAGGGTATCCATTAAGGTATCCATTTTCTACCCGTTGCGGATATTATTCGCGGGTATCCGCGGGTACGGATAAAATTTACCTCCCTATCTTTAAGTAGTGTTGTTTAGATCTAACTTTTATAAAATGTTCATTAATTATATTACAAATAAAGGAAACCAGTCTCTTAAGATGGATGTCTTCCTTGGAGTGGAGAGACTTAGATTTCTCATAAATGTAACCTCTTGCATGTTCACCTCTTCTCTTAGTAGGCAAGCCTCATTTGCTGTTTCATATTATTAATTTCTACAGAATTGTATGATTAACTTCTCTAAATCAATCGACTAGTGTAAGGCTGATGAGGTGGTATTGCAGGCATAGTAGAATTACAAGGGTCATAATCACTCTTACTAGGTTGGCTGTTGTTATTGATGTTCTGAGGGTGTCCTGTGAGTGATGAGATGGCTGCAACTAATGCATCCTTGAGAGAAGGATCTTTGGCTATAGCTTCACTAACAGCATCCACTAAGGCAAGGTTTTTCTCTGGGGGTATCATGGTTGGAAGCTTAGAAGACAAGTACAAATTTAAACCCTCATATGTATGATCATTGTAACCATGCAATGGTAAAGTGTGCCTATAGTCTGATGAATTGGCCCTTTGGAATTGCAAATAGTTATTTGTAGGTTGGGTTAAGTCCAGTGTTACTGTGGGACATGATGCATTTGGGGAGAAAGTAGCAAAGCCAGTGGGCCCAGAAGTAGATGGTGAAGAGAAGAGGTATGGATTTGATAGAGTGCTGCCATGTAAACTTGTGGTTGAGCCCGAAAGTAACATCTTCAATGCTGCTGATGTTGAGCTTGCCATAGGTCTAGCAGCTGCTGGGAGTGGATGATTATGGTTCCCTTCATAGGTTGTTATGAGAACAGTCTCATCCTTAAAACACCTTTGCACCTGGTACAATACAATGTAAATACCATATCTTAAATAAACTCAGCAAGAAACTTTAAACCAATATATCAATAAAAGAGAATTTATTACTTAAAAACTATATATGGAGAGGAAGACATGGATCTCAAGTTTTAGACAGGCAGATTAGAATGGTTGTGATCATTGAGCCGGGTAAAGACTAAAATTGTCAGTGACCAAGGACAGCTAATTTTCTTCAAATTCCTCTTAAAAATATAGTGCACTAGTGCTTATAAATAAACAAAGTGCATTAGTCTAGAGAACCCATCTATGAAGCATTTTTGGGAAATTACAGTGACCTCTTCTAATGCTTTGTTTAATTACACTCAATACCTACTGTTTCAAAAGCAATTAAGGATCTATTATCACTTATTAACTCATCTTGCACTCTCGCTTACTCGAGAGTTGGAGTGTCGTGTTATAAGTGTGACAGGAAAATGGGACAGAAGATTTTCTTTCCTCTCCAACGAACAAAATTCTGCTGTCCCAAAAAATAATGTTTTAGTATCCCCCATCAATCAAAGGTTAAAGATGTATATAAGTTTTAATGAGTTATGATTTTATTTTATTAAGTGACAGATTATCATTGATGGGAGACAAAAAATTATATGACATGAAAATGAGACAAGAGATTTTCATCCCTCTCCAACATGTCCAAGAGATACAAAAAAGATGTTGCAATGAGCTGGTTCTAGTCTAGTAATTGCTCAACAACCCAAGACAAAAAAGATACCATATCTATAAATTAAGGTACATAACAATTCTCTCTTAAACATGTCTATATAAAAGTGTGGATTGAAGAGTAAGGAAACTTGCTAAGATTCCATTCTCTAACATCAAAAAAGGTCAAAAGTTAACAGAAAGTGGTCATTCAAATATAACTTTTAATACATAGATACTTTATGATTCATCTTTGTTTATTAAGTAGTTAGTTAGTCTAACTGAAGTAGCTAGTTGGTTTATAGTTCCCGCTTTTTTATTCTTAGATATAAATAGGAAACTCTATGTGTACATTCAATCAATTCATTCAGTTCAATGAAAGAGAGCACAATGCTCATTTCAACCTTTTCCTCCCTTTGTATCATCGTTCTTGAATTCACCATTGTTAATATGGTATTAGAGCTCCTTTCCTAGGGGCTCTGTGACCATCGCTGCTATCTCTGATATCTTCTTTCTTGTTTCTAGTTGAAGAAACACCGTCGCTGCCATCTCTGATCTTGTTTCTGATTGAAGAAACTTGTTTTTCCTTTAATCGCCAATTGCGATTTCTACCTCTTTTCGATTCTAAAGAACCCTATTCTTTCGCCGACTTGTGCGAGTTTCTTCTCAATCTGTTGATCGATTCCTCTTTCTATTTCAAGGAAATTCTCTTGAAAACCTCATTCTTTTCTGATCCAATCTGCTACATCAATGGCAGAAATCAACGCAAGTGACAACCCCTACTACGTACATCCAACTGAAAACCCTGGTGCGAGTCTTGTTTCACAGCCTTTAACTGGTAGCAATTATCACACCTGGTCACGAATCATGCTGAGAGCTCTGAAGACAAAGAACAAGTTGTGTTTTGTTGATGGTTCTTTACCCCAACCGTTAGAAGAAGTTGCGAATTTCAGAGCCTCGGATCGTTGCAACACCATTGTGATTTCTTGGATCCTTCAGTCCTTGGAATTTGAGATTGCTGAAAGTGTGATGTTCTTGGAGACAGCTGCAGAAATCTGGGATGATTTGAAGCATCGTTTTTACCAAGGTGAAGAACTTCGTATTTGTGATTTGCAAGAGGAAATTTATTTTCTTAGACAAGGTGATTCTACTATCAATAGTTATTATACTAAAATGAAAATATTATGGCAAAAGTTAGACAATTTCTTACCTATCCCATCCTGCTTATGTGCCATAAAGTGTACTTGTCATGTGATACCTACTGTAAGGCGTTATAGGGAGAGAGATCATGTGATTAGATTCCTCAGAGGCCTAAACGACCAATATGCAGCTGTTAGGTCTTAAATCATGGTGATGAAACCCCTTCCAAATGTCAATATTGGTTTCTCTCTTTTAATTCAGCAAGAAAGAGAAATAAGTGCACCTTCTAATACTTACCAAGTCTTAGCTGCCTATAATAACAGTTCCAATGACAAAGGTAGAGGTTATTCCAGAGGTAGAGGAAGTCGTGGAAGAGGAAGAAGCACTAAGTTGTATACCTTTTGTGATAAAACTAGACACACTGCTGATGTTTGTTACAAAAAACATGGATATCCACCTCACGACTTTCAGAAATCAGGTTCTACAAACAATTGTCAAATGGAAGAAGACTATGTAGAAGATGAGGTGAAATCCAATTTTGGCAAAGAAATTGATGATGCCAATGGAAATTCTGGCTCTGCTGTTACAACTGGAAGTAACACTCATAGTCTCACTCCTGATCAGCATAAGGCTCTAATATATAGCGTTGTTGACTAGTTCGAGCATACAATCTTCACATAATGTGAATAATATTCATACCCATCCAAACCAGTCGAACTCAGGTATCATTTGTATCACTT
The DNA here is from genome assembly GCA_039655645.1 of Ammopiptanthus mongolicus. Taxonomy (NCBI): domain Eukaryota; kingdom Viridiplantae; phylum Streptophyta; class Magnoliopsida; order Fabales; family Fabaceae; genus Ammopiptanthus; species Ammopiptanthus mongolicus. The sequence continues at coordinate 87,839,828 of CM077345.1, forward strand.
CCCTTGGTACAAAATATGACTCCTGGATCTTAGATTCAGGAGCCACTGATCATGTTTGCCATTCTAAAATGAGTTTCCAATGTCTTAAAAGAATTAAACCTATCAACCTAAAACTTCCCAACGGATCTTTTTGTCACTTCACTAGCTGGCACAATATGTTTTTCAGATTTTTTCTATCTCACAGATGTGTTGTTTGTACCTTCTTTCACTATAAATCTGATTTCTATTTCCAAGGTCACCAACTCTTTACAATGCAGATTTATTTTTGATGATATTGATTGTGTAATATAGGACAAGGGAACTTTGAGGCAGATTGGGACAGCTGAGTACTTACATGATCTTTATAGCCTCAACACATCTCCCATACTAGGACAAACACCTCATACCATAAGAGTGACCTTTGGCACTATAGACTAGGACATGCATCACATGATACTTTAGATCATTTGCAGAAAATTTTTCCTTCTATTGAATGTAATAAATCCATTGATCCTTGTGATATATGCCATTATTCAAAGCGAAAGAGGCTTCCTTTTCCTAATAGTTTTACTGTTTCAGAAAATTGCTTTGATCCTTTACATATGGACATATGGGGTCCTTGTTCTCATCATTCTCTATTTGGTCATAGGTATTTTCTTACTGTTATTGATGACAAAAGTAGATACACATGGCTTTACTTCATGAAACTGAAATCTGAAACTCAACTCTTGATAAAATCCTTTATAGCAATGATTGAAACTCAATTTAATCTCAAGGTCAAATGTATCCGATTTGATAATGGGCCTAAGTTTAAATTGAATAATTTCTATGCTTCGAAGGAATTTTTACACCAAATGTCACGTGTTGAGACTCCTCAACAAAATGGGGTGGCTGAAAGAAAACACCAACATTTACTTAATGTGGCAAGGGCCCTTCTTTTCCAATCAGGTTTGCCCAAATCTTTTTGGACACAAGCTGTTGGACATGCCTACCATATTATTAACAGATGACCAACTAAATTTCTTGACTTTCAGTCCCCATACCATGTTTTATATAATTCTCCACTTGATCTATCTTCTCTCAAAACCTTTGGTTCATTATTCTTTGCATCCACCATTAAATCTGATAGAAAGAAGTTTGATTCTAGATCAAGAAAGTGTGTTTTCTTAGGATTTAAGAATGGTGTTAAGGGTTACCTCTTATATGATTTGCACACCAAAGAAATTTTTGTCTCTAGAGATGTGAACTTCTTTGAACACATTTTTCCTTATCTACCTAGAAACACACCCTCACAACAAGAACCATATAAATCCAATGAACCACAACATCCCTTCACTGCCATACCTATTTCTAACCTTTGTACTATGCCTGCTGACCCTCCAACCATGCCTACAGCCCCTACAGCCTTTCCAACCATGTCTGGAACACCTGTAGATCCGCCTATCATCCCTGTAGCCTCTCCCACCATACTCACAGACCTTACCACTGTACCTGCTGACCCAACTCCAATGCCTGCAACCCTTCCAGCACTCCCTATAACTCCTGACACCCTCTCCCCAGTTCGTAGAAGATCTACCCGACACAAATAGTCTCCAACCTACCTTCAAGATTACCAATACTCCCTACATTCCCTCATTCACACGGACTATGGCTCAGCTGCTTCATCATCCTGCAGATACCCTATTTCTGATTATCTATTTTATCATCGTTTTACATCACCCTACACCCATTTTTCTTTATCCATTTCTTCTGTTTCTGAACCTCAAACTTATGAGGAGGCTGTATGTGATGAGAACTGGAAAGATGCAATTCAAAACGAGCTTTCTGCTCTCAACAGAATGACACTTGGATGCTTACTTCCCTTCCTCCTCAAAAGAGCGCCATTGGCTGTAAATGGGTCTTCCAGCTCAAGTTTAAAATCGATGGATCCATTGAGAGATATAAAGCCCGTTTAGTGGCCAAGGGGTTCACTCAAACTGCTTGCCTAGATTACCTGGAAACTTTTAGTCCAGTAGTTAAAATGACTATTGTCCGGCTTCTCTTTGCCTTGGCTACCATTCAGAATTGGCATCTTGTTCAACTTGATGTTAATACTGCTTTCTTGCATGACGATTTAGATGAAGAGGTCTATATGCAACCTCCTCCTGGTCTTGACTTGCCCTCTCCTAATCTTGTTTGTAAGTTGCAACGTTCCCTATATGGGTTGAAGCAGGCCAGTCGTCAATGGAATTTGAAACTCACAGAAACTCTTCTTTATTTGGGTTATCAACAGTCAAAAGCAGATTACTCTCTTTTCACGAAGTCTTCAATTTATGGTTTTACAGCGATCCTCATGTATGTTGATGACTGGGTTCTAGCAAGCAATGACTTGGTTGAAATTCAGCGACTCAAGACTCTTCTTGATGAGAAGTTTAGCATCAAATATTTGGGCCAGCTACGATATTTTTTGGGATTCGAAGTAGCTCGAAACAAGGACAGGTTGTGTCTATTCCAACGCAAATATGCCATCGATCTCCTTCGCGATATAGGCCTTGCAGGCTCTAAGCCATGTTCTACTCCCATGGATCCCAACGTGAAGCTTCATAAATATTCTGGTTCTCCTCTTTCTGATCCGTCTTCTTATCGCCAATTGATTGGGCGTCTCCTCTACGTGACCCACATGAGACCGGACTTATCTTTTCCTGTAAATCGCCTCAGCTAATATCTGGCCAGCCCTACTGATTTACAATTTCAAGCTACCAAGCGTATTCTCCGCTACATTAAGGGTAGTCCTGGCCAAGGTCTCTTCTTTTCCTCATTTTCCTCTCTCACTCTCAAAGGGTTCAGCGACTCAGATTGGGGGGCTTGCCCCGATACTCGCCGATCAGTTACTGGCTTCTGTTTTTACTTGGGAGAGTCATTGATTTCCTGGAAGAGTAAGAAACAATCCGTTGTTTCCCGTTCTTCCTCAGAAGTGGAATACAGAGCACTCGCTCAGGCCTGCTGTGAAGGGCAATGGCTACTGTTCTTACTTCGTGATCTCCTAATTCCTCACTCTAGTCCAGTGGTTCTATACTGTGACAATCAGGCTGCATTACACATTGCAGCCAATCCCATTTTTCACGAACGAACCAAACATATCGAGGTGGATTGCTATCTTATGAGGGATAAGATTCAAGAAGGGATACTGCATCTGCTCCCCATTTACACAACGGATCAGATTGCAAACATTCTTACAAAGCCTCTCCACTTTGGCCCGTTTACTAATCTTCATGGCAAGCTAGGAATGTTTGATCCCCACATTCCAGCTTGAAGGGGGTGTTAATATATAGATACTTTATGAACATTCGTCCTTGTTTATTAAGTAGTTAGTTAGTCTAACTGAAGCAGTTAGTTAGTTTATAGTTCCCGCTTTTTTATTCTTAGATATAAATTGGAAACTCTATGTGTACATTCAATCAATTCATTCAGTTCAATGAAAGAGATCACAATGCTCATTTCAACCTTTTCCTCTCTGTATATCATCGTTCTTGATTTCACCATCGTTAATAATAACAAATTGGTGGAAGCAAAGTTAAGTGAATGTCAAGAAAATTTATATCATGTTGACCCCAAGAAAAATATTTCTCCTATAACCTATATATATACCTGCTTACGAACTGGACATGCTGTTCCCATGCTGCAACGATAGTAGGCCCGGGGACAAGGGTTGCCTTTTGCTGTCTTCTGTCCATACTTTCTCCATTGACATCCATCGCCCATCTGAACATTAGAATGGCAGTGCACATTATCATAAAGTTAATTGTAGTCATACGTATTTTATTTTTATCAGTCAATTATGCAAAAAGGTCCAATTTTATACTCTTTAACTTTATAATAGCATATACAGCAACTCGACTGAAAATAATCCATCTAAAAATTGATGGAAATTGTCATATATATATATATACACGGTGTAAATATATATGACAATTTTACACGTTTCTAAACCACCTTTTGTACACTTCAAAGTTTATGGACTATACTGGATATCATGCAGAATTGGAGGGTGTAAATTGGATTTTTCCTTCCTAATTGGTTAAACTAATGATTTGATCTTTATACGTGGTATTAGTTTTGAATTTGGTTCCTATATTTAAAAAAATTTAAAATCAATCCTTATATGTACAATTATTTTTAATTTGATACTTGCCGTTTATTAGTGCTATAACGTTGTTATATGATACATACCAAATTCAAAATGATTGTCACATTTAGGGACCGAATTAAAAAAAATGTAAATTTGGTCTCTACATGTGACCATCATTTTCAATTTGGTCCATTTACTTTAACTCTAACAAACGATGTTATAACATTAATAAATGGCAAGGATCAACTTAAAAATAATTGTTCATATAGGGACCGATTTCAATTTTTTTTCGTATAGGGACCAAATTCAAATGAATGTCACGTATAACGATCAAATGATTAGTTTAACCTATAAAATGGAATTGAAGTGCCTACCATAGAAAATTCTGATCGTGCCCTTATGGATACTCTAGCTTTCCTGCAAGAAACCTCAGATGTTTGATGATCTTCTATGCGTTTTGCTCCTTCTGATGTTATTTGGTTTTTGATTTCATCACTTTCAACATTGTACGCATATGCAATATTGTTTCTGCTTATGTTCTTCTCAGTGTTTTCTGCTGAGGCGAATCCTTCTGTTGTGCTACCATTTGAAGATGAAGGCTCACCGATATTTAAGAACTGCCGGATGGGTAACACTGGTTTCTCCTCATCTTGTCTATTTCCCATCTGAATTTGTGAAGAAAATGCATGGTTTCTTCCTTTAAATAGTTGGTTCATATAACAAGGTGCAAAGACTATGCATAAAAAATTTAACTAGCCACCACTAGTACTATTTAATAAAGATATAATAAAGGCTGCCTAGTCTAATAAATTATATCCTCTCTATCTGCATTGTGTCTCCATCCTCTCTTTAACTAAATATTACTCATTTGATCAATCCAATGACTAACATTAATCTAATGGCCGAGGGAGATATCATGACAGTCGTTAAATTAATTCAATGACTAACATTTTATTGAAGAGAGAACGAAAGGAAATCCAGATGGAAAGAGAATCTAGATCCATTCTTTTGTATAATCCATGCTTCAGGCCGAAAAGACTCTTATATATAATGAACGAAACGTTATAGACTTAGTAAAACTATTACATTCTATATCAAAAGAGTAATGATATTTGCACATAAGTTTTCTTACCCTTCGACCTGATTTTTTAAAATAATAAAATAAGAAAAATATAGGTCGGGATGCATTTATTTCCCAAACTAGTAAATCGTAAACGTGCAAATATCAGTTTTCATTACAAAACTACAAAATATTATTTTTCGGGGTTGTTTATCTGTTAGTCTTTATAGCAGTACTGTGACCTCCTAGGCCGGACATGGCTTTTGGTATTGAAAATATATATGTTGACCAAGTTAAACAAGATTGTTTTCAAATAATATAATTTTCAAATTAAATGTAATTAATAGAGCACAAATGAATTACTAATCAAACAAGCATATATGCGAAACAAATCTGAAGTCAAACTTGCCTGCAGGTCATGATTATTTTGAGGTGATGAAGATAGTTGATGCTGCTGCATCGCCAAAAGTAAGCGATTCTGAAGAGCAATATAGTGTTCATTAATCTGATTTAGCATAGCTTTCAAATTTTGATTCTCCTTCTTCGCTTCCTCAAGCTTGATCCGCAGCAAGCCCATCTAATAAGAGCCACTCACACGCAGAAAAATTTATTGATCATGGCCAACATAATGTTCATCAATCAAAACTTATGCCGGTTATTAATGATAATAATAATAATAATAATAATAATAATAATAAGTAGTAGTAGTAGTACTTGTTTATGGAGTTGCCAAGAAAGAATACTCACTTGGGTTAGGGGCTGTCCTATAATTTGGGGAGGCTGTTCTTCGGAGTTATTCAGGCTCAAACTGAGAAGAGGAGATCCTAGCTGCACAAATCCCCTCTTCCATGTAAGTTAGCAAAGATATCATGCAATAACTGATCAAAAGCACGTTATATATATTGTGAGAAAATATATATGCTCCACATATACAAATATATAATTCATCATTCATTTAAAAAATTTGTATGATCGACGGGTATAATTTATAAAATAAAAAAGGAAAGATGAAATAAGCAAGGAGAGAGACCAAGGAAAAGTGTTAATTAAGAAACTGAACAAGTATATTAATTGCTAGTAATTGAGCAAGAATATACAGGATCGCATGTATGAAAAACTTACAGTATTATGAATGGAGGGTTCCACGGCTTTGTTCGGTGCGTCCGTATAACTATTATCATATGACTTTTCCTCAACATCTACCAACTTTTTTATTGCAACTTTTCCTTCCATTTACATAGCCTTTATGCCGGTTACTTCGACCACTCGGATGGTGAAATCAGATTATATATAGCTGCTATTCTAAGGGTGCAAGGTTATGGTTTCACTTCCATGCCACACTTCAGATTATATGCCATCTAACCTCTGAAGCAGAAGTATATAATGGTGGCCGCATCCTGCTTTGTTTGTGGATGGAATGTACCTAAAGTCTTTGTTATGTCTATTTTTTTACTAGTCTCATTTTCCATAGCAAATATAATTCCGCTCGTTAATAACTAAGATTCAAATTCCGCTCGTAAAAAATATTAAATTCTCACAGTATAAGTATATCCAAAAAAAAAAAATTTCTTGTAAAAAAAAAACTATATAAAAAATTACATATTTCAAGCTATATCAAATTTTATACTGGTGTTATATTAAAATTAAATTCAAATATATCAAAAATTAAATGACGTTTTGAAAATTCTCATGTGAAAATTTTAATTTTACACTGACACACTATATCAAAATTAAATTCAAATATATAATTACTTTTTTACATAAAAATGATAAAATATGAAAATGACCTTACGTAAGAGGGAAAAAAAGGGGAAGACTGGTGAGAGAGAAGCCAGCAACGAATTATAGAAAAATAAAAATCTTAATTTGATGTTAGTTTGCTTAAATAAAATTATTATTCTCTCAAACTAAAATGAGGTTATAATAATGTAGATAGGTTTTTCTTTTTGGATTTTATTATTATGGTTATAAAGGAAGGCTTTATGATTTGATGTGAGATGGGCAATATTAGTAGACTGAACCTAGTGTCTGTTGAGGACAGGGAATTAATTAAGTATCTAAGGGCTGCCTCATCAATCACTAAATTAAAGTCAAAATAGGTTGATTGATCCTATACGTTTTTTTTATTTTTTACATCGGTTCTATAAGTTTTATTTTTTTTTTCAAAATGATCCTATACGTTATGTTTCATTACTATGTTAGTCATTTTCGTCAAATTCGACCTTATGATTTCATATCAAAAGTCACGTGTCGGATTAATATAATAGCAATATCAGGTCAAAACTGACGGTGTTAAGTCGAAATTGACAAAAAAGACTAACATGGAAACAAAACATAACGTGTAGGACCAATTTGAAGAAAATAAAACTTATAGGACCGATATGAAAAATAAAAAAAAAATATAGGACCAATCAACCTATTTTGCCTAAATTATAAACACTAACATTTCTAAATAGTTGAGATACTTGTAGCTGATTGTATTGTATCTGTTATTTTTTTAAAATTGTTATCTATATTAACATACTATGATAATTAAATAAATAATAGTATTTTATTATTTATTATATTTTACAGCTACTAAAATTGATTTATGAAACATTATTAATATCTTTATTAATTTTCGTTAATATTATATTAATTTTATAGGCTATATTTTAAAGTATTAAAATTGTTATCCAATAGTGGTTGGTCGTAATGGATCAAGTGGGTTGCGACCCCAAACAACTCTCATTTTAAATGTTAGGGGTTCGAATCATGGAGACGTCATTTTAAAGAGTTTTACTTACCTAACTACCGCCTCCTAATTTGAATGTTTGTTTCACAACATTTCTTATCCGATCAAAGAATAAAAAAATATTAAAACTGTTGAGTCCACGTTAATGCTTCCTCTTTTAGCTAGCTATATTATATCTTACAATTTTTAGAATTTATTGTGTGATCTCTACTTATTAGTATCTTATCTATATTCGTATTTTCTAGTTTCTACCTATAAAGTAATTAGTTTGTGAGTGTAATTGCTATACATTATTAGTGTAAAGTTTTTTACATTGTCAACCAATCAGAAATTGTGATATGAGTGACTTTTAAGATAGGTAGGATAAGAGTCAAATATTTTAGCTTATGTGACAATTTTTGTGGAAAAAAAATAGTAACTTTTCCTTTTTATTTTTAATGAGGTTGGTTATTTCCTTGTACAGATGAGTTCATAAGAAATTTTCAACGTCTCTATGGCCAGTGGACGCATCTTAATGTGTTTTTTTCTAATTCAAAAAGAGGGTGTGCCTCACGAGCTCATGCTCTCCTGTTAATTTGTTCCATTTGTGTTCGTTATGAGGTATATCTTTTTTTCTGTCACAGGTTGAGTCATACATTATATGTCTTTAGAATTAATTGTTAAAAGCAACCATCTTGAAATGTAAGTCAACCATAGAAACGTCCTTGTTCTCACCAATAAAATGAAAGGGACAAATTGGGATTAATTCTAGATGATTTTAATTTCGTGTCCCTTCATCCAGGGAAAGGAAAACGAGGGAGAAGATGACCATGCCATATCCAGCGTGACTCAGACTACGACATTAAGCCCTACCTCCCTTTTCATTAAAGAAGACAACAAATGAATGAAAAATTGAAACAGACCAAAGACAAAGAAGAGAGAAATTTCCTCTAAAATTTCAAACCCCACTCTATTTTTTCCAATTTCATTTTGCAATTTGCACATATTCAAATAAAATTATAGACACTTTGTTGCTTATGCATATACAATTCAACTATGTGAATTCTAAGAGGTTGGCCTAGTGGTACGTAGACGAGTATGTGATATAAAGATAAAAGTATGATTAAAAGTTTGAACTTTAGCTATGTCAATTTAGTAGGAATAGTTCGCAAAAAATATGTTTATATATGAATCTCTAGTATTAGCATGAATTGTCTACCTATAACTAATTCTGAAGTGGTGAATTAGTTGAAATGCATGCAAGTTAACTTAAAAACTATCTAACTGCAATAATAAAAACAAAAAATAAATAAATTTCGCAACTCCAGGAGATAATGTCAACAAAATCAGCTACGGGTTACACACACACAGATATATATATATATATATATATATATATATATATATATATATATATATATATATATATATATATATATATATATATATGGATTTAATTGATATATACTGTCAGTGTAAATTTTTTTTACACAAACAATCAATCAGAATTTATCACATAAATTAAAGTGTTTGACTCTTATCCTAACTATCTTAAAAGTCACACACACCATGATTTTCAATTGGTTGTCAGTATAAAAAATTTTTTTTTATACTGACAGTATATAGCAATTAATATATATAAGCCTTCTTCTGCTTGCATCAAGGGGTTTGATTGTATTTGAGCATTAAATATTCTAAGCTTCAGCTGCTTGGCATTAAATATTTTCATGTTTGGAGTGATGAAATGATTTGATGGCGTGAGGCGAGAGACAAATGATTTGGAATGATAAGAAGATCATCAGTTTAACTTTCTTCACTGTCATAATAAATACTAACAAATTAATATTTGTAAATAAAAAAAATGTTATCTTTCTTGTCTCCAAAGAAGTTACAATATTAATGTTTTGAACTTTTATTCATACAAAGACTGGCACGCAACTGTTTATTTATTACTGATGTCACGTTCGTCAGCATTTGGACATATAGGACTAGATTGATGTCACAAATTTAGATAAATAATTCTGAGCTGTAGATGCTGGTTAGCTTAACTTCAGGGAAATAAAGCTCCCATAACAAGGTTACTTTTGCTGTGTTAATCTTAATTAGCATTAAAAATATGAGGAGGGCTAATAATATATTTTTTAATATTCTTTTTTTAATATATTTTTTGTTATTAGTTAAAATTTATATGGATCTCACTAATTCATGTGAGTCCTATTTGAATTTGTAGGATTCACATGAATTTCAACCAATAAAAAAGAATGTATTGAAAAGAGAGTATATTACTAATATTTTTCTAAAAATATATAACGTATGATTTTTTTTTTTGACTCAATATAACGTTTGGTTTGCTCTAAAAAAATGTCATTGTTTTTATATTTTTCTACTTCCAAGGTTTTGACGTAGAGTCAAATATAACTAATATAGAACAAGTACCAATCCCACCAAGTCGTGATCAATATGTAAGCTTAATTAACTCTCAGCTGTTTATATTTATATAGTATCGAGCAGAAAGGAACCCTGAAACTTCCTTGAAATAATACTGTTCAAACATCAAATATCAACCGGGTATGCTATTGATAATTATTATATATTGGAACTGACTTAATCCTAAAAATTAGTTCAAGAGGTGAGAATTATCCAAACTTTATAAGCTCTTATGAGGCTCTATCTTTACTCAATGTGAGACTTGAGTTTTTTCTAATACATCCCCTCATGCCCAGCTAGCACTATTGAGCTTGGTGCGTAGATAATATGGTGTGCTGCCCTTTTAATTTATTTAGGATAGACTTTGATATCATATTAGTTTTTCGGCTTAACTCAACCCTAAAAATTAACTCAAGTAGTAATGATTGTCCGATCTTTATAAGCTCTTATGAGATTCTATTTCTAATCAATATGAAACTTAAATTTTTTCCAATAATAATATTATTCTAAAGTACATTACAAGGGAAAATCTTTAAAAACATTCCAAATTAGCCTTCAAATTTGTGGTTGAGGCGTGGTAAATAAGTTAACTAATCAATTTTCTTATTCAATCAATTTATTGAAAGAATACAATATGATTGATAATGTCCTAGAAGAAGACTCAGAAAAGCATTTTCTCTACGCGTGTACCCCGTGTGTATGAATTTTGACTTAATAATTCAACTTTGTAAATCACTGTGTTGGGTAATAAACAGTAGTAACAGGAAAGGAAAAATCCTGAATGCTCAAGTTAATAAAAAACTGTCACCCCAAACAAACTGATAGAATATCCTAAACAATAGACTAGAAAAAATAGCCACTTGAAGATAGTAAAGGATGATAATTTTTGGAAATTAAACACCCAAGCGATATATTTCAATTTTGAAGCCTTTTAAAATATAAAATATAAAATATAACAAAATATAAAACGAATGGCAGAGAGTGAAGTTTATCTTACGGTTATACTAGCTTCTGGCGTTTTTGATATAACCTCTTTGAACTGTCCTAGAGGGATTTGGGTTGTTCTGGGTTTTCTATGATTCATCTGTTTAAGGTGTCTCTAGTTTAGGTTGTAAATATCATACTGGACTATAGTTCAGTGCAGTATTATATATCATTACAATCTACCTATTTGATTTCTTTGTAAATAGGTTGGTATACCCTTTTGTACACTTGATATAAATACATACTTTGGCTTATAAAATATATATATATATATATATATATATATATATATATATATATATATATATATATATATATATATATAAAACGAATGGCCTTGACATGCAACTACAAAAGCGGTATATGGGATTTGGAGGGGAGGAAAATTTGTTTGAAATATTTTAATAAATAGATAGACTAAAATATTCTTACCATTACCTTTGAAATCCAAAATTATAAGGCTATAAAAGTAAATTAATTTTAAAATATCTCCCCCTTATGAACCAAATAACAGAGAGGGGGTCATTGCTCCCTTCCCTTCCTCTTAGGTTATGTTTGAATGGATGGAATGAAGTGGTAAAAAGACCTTAACCCATGATTTGAGTTTTTTTAATGCAGTGGATGGTTAAGGATGAGAATCCAAACCACTTCATATCACTCACTTTCAAATTTGCATACCCTCCAATTTGGGGATTCAGGATGGAGTGAAGTATAAACCACTCCAAACCCTTTGTAATTCACTTCAAATACCATTGTGACTTCTAAGCAATTAATCGAGTACATATCATTCCTTATTAAAACTTAAAAACAATGAAGTGGTATATTTTTAGGGTTTCCACTCCTTTTCACTATATCTAAACCACTTTATTATTAATCACTTCACTTCATTTCCTTCAAAATTACCAAACTTAACCAAACGACATATCTAATTAAAATCATTTCCTTCCCCTCCAATAAAATCTCTCTCCTCCACCTTCTTCATTAAAACCACTCCCCTCCATTCCCCTCTCATCCTTTGAACCAAACAAGTATGTTTGAGACACATTTTGGAGGGGAAGGGAATGAAAGATCTATTTTTCATTTCTAAATTAACATAGTGTTTGGTTGGGGAAAATGAAGGGGAAGAAAGGGGAGGGGAGGGATTTTTATAAACTTTATTTTTTTTTTTTTTGTTCATCTGAAGGGAGAGAAGGGGAATGGAAAGAAGCAAAATCCATCCTCACCTAGTTTTGGCTCCCCTCCAATATTGGGGGGCTTTGGAAGGGAGGAAAGAGGATTAAAACATTTTTAATACATTGACTAAAATATCCTTAATTATATTTTTGAGATCTAAAATTATAAGGGTATTAAAGTAAATTAGTTTTAAAATTCCTCATCCTCTCCCCTGTGAACCCAATTACATGAAGAGTGTTATTTTCTCTCCCCCTACATTAAAATCTCTTCTCTCCTCTCTTCTCAATTAAATACAATAGCTAATTAAAATCTCTTCTTCCCTCTCCTCCATTAAAATTCCTCCCATCCTCTTTACTCCACACATTTGAACTAAACACAGCCTAAGGAAACTATAAAAATGTTTATAAAATTGAATAAATGATGATTGAAAGGTTATATAATCACCTATCATTTTATTCCTTTATTTTTTTTTTTAAATCTCAAATATAAATTGGCAAATAAATTAGAAAGAATAAACCCTTCTTACCATTTCCCTCCAAAATTTGACTCACTGCTTATGTTAAATAAGATATCTTTAGTAGTAAAGGGGAAGGGACTCGTTAATGGCTGTTAGCATATATTGCCGTACGAGCCATAAACCGGTAAGTGTGTGTTTGAATTTACGTTGGAATGGGTTTAAACATACGTTTGGGTGAAAGCAACTAGTTTTTGTTTTCACGTTTTGTGCCTCATAAATTGTGTTTTCCTTTAAAAGATGTTTCAAACGCAAATCAAAACACACCCTAAATCTTAATCTCCACGTTCCCATAGGACCAAAATAACGTTGAACACTGACGTGCTTGGATGGAGCAGTGGCCATTATTGGTTTGTTATTTCAAAAAAGTGAGTTTACTTATTAAAACGACAAAAAAGAAAAGGCAACGACTTGCTTCAAAGTCATATCCAATTCAGATAAAAGGAAGAAATTAGATGGTAAAGGAAAGCGGCGCTAGCCCCTTCCCGACCAGATCTTGAAAATAAAAATCTAAAGAGATTCTATCTATATTGAGATTTCGAGATAGAAACTAATTGTGTTTGGTAAGTGAGAAAATATGAGAAGGTGGGAGAAAATGAAGAGCAGAAGATAAATTTGAGAGAGAGAATCAATAGAGAATTCAGAGATGAAAATGAAACTTTGTATTACTTGTATAAATTGTGAATAGTTACAATACATTGTATTTATACATAATTAGTATGAAAGCTTCTTAACACTTCTCTGATAACTAATACTCTAACAAACTAACTGAATCTAACAGAATCTTAACATCCTAACTATTCTAAGAGAATGTGCCATGTCAGCAAGGCTCACTAACATTTCTTTTTGCAATGCTAATTGGGTTGCAGTAGCAGCTATTAACATTTTCCCTGCACATCTGGTTAAGGGGTGCCTTGCTGCTAGTACTATGAACTTGGAAGTTCCTTCACAGTGAGCAAAGTTCTAGATGCTCAAATCGTGTGGCTCCCAGTTACTTTGTTAATGTATCAACAATTTGATCCATGGAGGGAATATGGCAGACCTTCAGTTGCTTGTTTAGTACCCTTTCTCTTACAAAGAAGATATACAATTCCTTGTGCCTAGTTCTAGTGTGCAGCACAGGGTTGTGGGATAAAAGGACTGTGCTTTTGTAATCACAATAGAGAATAGGAAGAGCTGCAGTGCTAAGTGGAACTTTTAGTTCTTGAATTAAGGTTTGAATCCATATTAATTTGGTTGCAGCGGATGCTAGTGCCCTGTACTTAACTTCTGTAATGCTTCTGGCTATAACAGGTTGTTTTCTTGACCTCCAAGAGATCAGGTTAGGGCCTAAGTAGATTTAGGAGCCATATGTAGATCTTCTGTCATCAGGGTCACTGGCCCAGCTAGCATCACAAAATCCATAAAGTTGAAGCTTGCTAGCTTTTCTAAGATGCAGACCATGGTTTATAGTTTGTTTAAGATATCTGAGAATCCTTTTGGCACTTTTCCAATGCTCTTCTTGGGGTTGGCTCATAAATTGACATACTTTATTGACACTGTAAGCTTTGCCAGGCCATGTAATAGTTGCATATTGTAAAGCACCTAAAATTGACCTGTAGAGTGAGGCATTATCCATATAGTTAGAACTTAGAACCATGCTTTGTCAACTTCCGGTCTAACTGCATGGGGGCTGAGATGCCTTTGGCCTATGCCATCTTGTAGTTTGTAAAACAAGATCCCCAAGAAATAAGTGAGTGTGCCTAAGTCCTTAATGCCAAAGGCCTCATGGAGATCCTTGATCATGTGTTGAGTGTTGTATAGAAGTCAAAGTGTGACCAATGATGATGATATCATCAACATACACTAACACATAAAGGTAGCCATAGTCACTGTATTTGATGGACAAAGAAGGATCACAGTTGCTGGCTGAAACACCAAGTTTCTGTAAAGGGGACCCCAATTTCTCATACCAAGCTCTGGGAGTCTGTTTGAGACCATAAAGAGCTTAGTGAGTTTACAAACCAAATTGCTGCTACCAATTTCAAAACCTTCAGGTTGATGCATGTATATTTCTTCATTGAGAGAGCCATTTAAAAAAGGACTTATTGACATCAAGTTGGTGAATTGGCCAATTTGCAGTCAGGGCCAAGGTGAGAATGATTCGGATGGAGGCTGGTTTGATGACTGGAGAAAGTCTCAGTGTAGTCTAGGCCAGGTTGCTGACGCAACACTTTAGGAAGCAATCTGGCTTTGTACTTGAGGATAAAGGCATCACGGTTTTCTTCCATCCCGAACACCCATTTGCAGCCAATTGCTTGCCTATTTGGTGGAAGAGGTACCAACTTCCAAGTGTTATTATGCATAAGTAGTGATGTGATCTCTTCTTTCATTGCTGCAAGCCAGTGAGGCTGAGATAAGGCTTCTTGAGCTGTTGTAGGAATAGTATGACTGACATAGACTTTAGGTTTAAAAATCCATGATTTTCCTCTTGCCATATCATGGGATGTTTGGGAAGAATAATGGGAACAATATTGATTGTTGGGTTAGTAACAGGCTGAGTACTGAGAAGAAAGCATATTACTGCAAGGTGACTGCAATGATTAAGAGTTAGAGTGAACATGTTGTGAGGATGAAGCACGATAAGGCAATGAGGGTCAAGTTATGGGAGATGAAGCAACATGAGTAGGCCAGCTAGGAGGAGAGACAAGTGGTGGAGAAGAAGGGATTGGCAGAGAAGGAAAGGATGGAAGAATGTTTCATGAAAAAGAACATCTTTGGAGTTCATAATTTTTCCATCAGGTTGGAGGCATTTGTAACCTTTGTGAAATGGAAAGCAACCAAGAAATGTGCACTGTATTTTCCCAAAGGAGAGTATGTGTTTGTTGTATGCACGAAGGCATGAAAAATAGGCACATCCAAATTACTTCAAAAATGGTATAATCAGGAGATTGACCTCGTGAATGGTACTTCAAATGCAATAGTGAGACTTGGCTAATAATGCGAGGCCAGTTTCATTAAATTCTGTATGTTTTCGTTCCACAAGTCCATTTGAGCCTATAGATGATGCCTTGAGTGACTGAGAAGAGCCTTTAATAACCACCCCAATCAGTTTTGTCCCTGAATCTAGCAACTCTTTTAAAAAATGATCTTCATATCAGTTTATAATTAAAAAATTAAATCGAATTCAAAATTCTTTAAAAGATCAAAGTGATCATACTTGTATCTTCGATTGATTAAAATGGAAGTCTACATTTTTTATGATATTGTATACTTAAGATATTTTGACAAATACAATTGACATTATATGCACAATTATTAAATTACATGCACATTTAGTGGGATACACATGGGACTGCTATGAAGCCGATTATCATACATCAGTTGTGACATAATGGCTTAGAAAATGACAGATTTAATACATAAGGAATTTTTCTTTTGTTTTCTCAAAAACCTCTTCAGCAATAATGGCCTCATTGCCATCAGCTCTTTTAATCTCCAACTGTGCTTTCTGATAGAATCCAGTGCCTCGTAATGCATCTGAAATAAAATCATCGAACCCAATAGCAATTGCTGCCTCAGCCTTTGCTCCATAAACCAACCTCTGTATGCAAATAATATTGTAAGAAATTATGCCCAAAAGTAAGCTTGGTGAAAGAGAGAAGCATTAGGAAAAGTAGGCCATTCCAACCTTAACTCTTGAAAGGTGGATTGCACCAAAGCACATGGGGCAAGGTTCACAAGAAGCATATATTTCACAATCTGAAAGTTCTATCTGATTAAGCTTTTTACAAGCCTGTAAAATGAAATCTTTATGTTAATAAAAAAACCATTATTTACACAAATTAAGTTTTCTGCACATAAAACAATAAGTAATAATGGCATATAGAATAATATTTGATTTTCTTGGAATTTAAAGTTTCAACTAGCCTCTCTATAACCTAAAGAGGGTGCAGCTCATAAAAGTTAGGCAACATTATATAAATTCAGCCAATGAGTTCTTCAATATGAATACTGCAGTGTGTTCATAATTGTCAAGATATTAAAATTTCAACAAGCACAAATGTGAAAGGATGTTTACTAAAAGAAAACATGCACTTCAAGCCATGTAAGGAAATTATTTGGCTATTTATAGTCTCACCTCTCTTATTGCTGTCACCTCTGCATGAGCGGTTGGGTCTGTGTTCCTCAGAACCATGTTGTGACAACTAGAAACTACTTCATCATTAGAAACTATAACCGCACCAAAAGGACCTCCATCTTCACATTCTACCCCTTTATATGCTTCTTCAACAGCTTTTCTTAAAAATTTGTGGTCTCTATCCTGTATAGCTAATTAACCAATGCAACACCAGAAGCATACTAATAAGAGGACAGTGCAATATCAAGCAGGCAACACAAAACTCCAAATTAACAAGGTGCTATTTCTTTTCAGAAAAAAAAAACCACATTGGCTTGGGAAGATTGGAAATACCATTTGATCATCAAGCCTAATGCCTACCAATATGAATCATAAATTTGGGTTTCTATTAGATAGAAACCAGGGTAAAACATGTGAATAACCAAACTTTTGGACACATCAGAAATAATGTAAGAGGAGACTCGGGAGAGGACCTCAATGTATGAATATCCTACATAATCAAAGAAAGAGTGCATCAAGAAAGTTAAACCTTGAAGTAGAATTACCTTCCTGGTGACCAGCAAATGCAGAAGCAACTGAAACAGTTCCATCCCTAGTTTCCACCACTGGGACCGATCAAGAAGGCAAAGAAAACATAAATGAAGTACAAGAAGTGTGTTTGTTTTAAGATATATTAAATAAGTCGTGAGCATATTAACATGGGAATCAAATATTTTCATATCTGGTTCAAGTATTAAGATAGTATTCCAAGCAGTATTTTAAAAATCGGTCCAACCGGGCGGTCGATCGGACACCCCTCTGATCTTGATCGAACCATAGAACTGAAGAAGCGGTCTCACGGTTAAAAAACATAAAAAAACGGTTAAACCGGTCTAAAATAGGAAAAAGAAAACCGAAAAACAAGCCGGTTTAACTATAAAATTTAAACTAATTTTTTTTATTTTTTAAAGGAATGTTAGTAATACTAATTCGTGTGAACCAACTTTGATTTCAAATTTTGTTACATCATATAAATTGTAAGTTTTATTTTTCTTGTTACTCGTATAAACCGGACAATAAATTGTTAATTTACTATTATCGAGATCCTATTTGTTGCACTTTACTTTAAAGTTTAACTTTGTAATTAACTTGGATTTGTTATTGTGGGTTTATTTCGTTATTGAATAATATTTTGGACTTGGTATGGAAAATTGGACCTTAAATTGAAATTTAACTTGTTAATTGATTTCTTTATTAACGGATATTTGTAATTATATATATACATCCCGATTCGACCATCGGTTAAATCAGTTGAATCTTGAACCATTTTTCTTTCCAATCTTCGGGTTAGATCCATTTTTAAAATATTGATTCCAAGTAATTATTATTCCTAGGAAAGTTCCCTATACCCACGTTTTTACCTATTTTCATTCTCAAGGTAGTGGTTGGGTAATGTTATATTCCCGCTATTTGGGCATGATGTTACTTCTACCACTTGAATAAATATGGTCTTCCTAACGAGTCTTCTAATGTGTTATTTGGTTAATAGAATATTTTATTCTCATGTAAAAAATATCTTGGGAATCTCATTTTTTGAGAATATTTTTTTCTCATCCTCACATATGGGAATGAAGTTTTCCATTTTCAATTACAAATTTTATTCTCGGGAACCTTTTATGCTTGAGAATAATTTTTTATCCATTGTACTAAACATGAGAAACTTTTATTCTCCATTCACTTTTCTAGGAATATTAAAATATGTTTAATACTAAACTCTACCTAAGGGTACTGATTAAGGAAACCATAAAAAATAAGTTTGTATTCGAAAGCTATGTGTATAACTTTTTAAAAATATTAAATACATTATTTTCCTATGAAAATTTTCTTCTTTTGATTCCTTAACTAGAGCACCCGATAGCATTCTCCAAATAAAAATGCAAAAATATCTTTCATCATTATAACATACTGATTATAAAAAAATATTTAAATTTAAAAAATCATTAAAAAATGTAAAAATATTTGTTTTATATTTAGAAGAGAATAATAAAATCAGAATGTGTATATGAAAATGGATTTAATTACTATGTATTGTCAATGTTAAGTTTTTTTACACAGTTAACCAATCATAAAATGTTATATTAGTAAAAGATGATTGACTTTTATCCTAACTAAGATTGGCTTGGTGGTTGGGGTGAGAGAGTTAATGAGTGGAGTGATAAAGAGGGAAAGGGTTCAATTCCCACCCACTAACAAATCTAACATGAACATGATTTTGTTGTCCCAAAAAATAATATCTCCGTGTCCCACCAATCAAAGGCTGAAGATGTATATAGGTGGTAATGAATTATGATTTTATTTTATTAAGTGACAAATTATCATTGATAGGGGACATACAATATGATAGGAAAATGAGACAGAAGATTTAACATCTATCTATAAAAATGTTACCTTAAATTCTGATTGATTAGTATTTTAAAAAACTTTACGTTCTAGCTCTACAGAAATTAAATCTGAGATAAGTAATAAGGTACTGATTTCTTAAAATAAAAAAAATAACAAAACAAAAAGCCTACATACCGCTAACTTCCTCCATATGACTGTATTGATGACAATGACGAAATCAAAACTCAAGACCAGCAAGATGAGGTAACTTTGGAATCCCTTCTGTGAGTACGAAGAAATCAACCAACTTGTTATTATGCTATATATAGTACATTGATGATGGCGAGATGAAGAACAAAACCAAGAATCATTCCACGAGAAATACATAATATGTCCCCACGTGCAAATAAAATAAATAGACTAAACTATATGTTTGTCATTTATCTTTATTTTAGGTTTTAATTTGATCTCTCTTTTATTTTTTGTTCTCAAATAATTTCTATCTTATTTCAGGTTTTAATATTGTCTTTTTCGTTTAAATTGTGATATAAAGAGAACTATTTGAATATAACTTTTATAAAATAATAAATCATTTCGAAACAAAAAAATTAAAGAAAAGATGAATCATGTTGGAACAAGAAAAGGATAACAATTTTTTCAAAATAAGGGATTATTAAAAACCAGAAAACAAAACAAGGATCACATTGATAAAATTTTGTAAAATAAGAAAATGTTTTGAAATAAAAAATAAAAGAAGGACCAAATTAAAACAAAAAATAAAGATAAAGGAGTAAAATATATATTTTAGTGAAATAAATAAAAGTTAACAAATTAAATGATGGCGATGCTATGCTATCATGCTGATGCTGAATGGTAGTTAGAATTAGACGCGAAAAGAAAAAGAGCTAAAGGGGACAAAAGTATACGAATAGCAGAATGGGTTTTGAGATCTGACTCATTCCAACTTCCATGTGATGCAGACCGTATTGTGTAGTTATTAGTTATGGACCATGATCAACATAAAAGGTAGCATGTCTTTCTTGATCTCGTGACTCACCAATAACGCATGTTGCTGTTTCGTCCTAATCCTATGCCTTGTCAATTTTGATAAGTTTCGAATAACTTATATTCACATTATTAGATGATCTTTTATTTTGTATGAAAACAAAATACATAGAAACTTTTCATTCCTCCTTTGTTTTACTTTGACAGGAGCACTCTTGATAGTTGAGGATGGGTATGAGTTCAGCTGTGTTGTATGGGATTTGAGATAAAATCTCTGGTCTTTTACATTATTTTTTAAACACTTAAATTATTATACTTAACCAAAAAAAAAACACTTAAATTATTATTTTATAGCTATAAAAGTGATTTTAAAAGTTGGGGTAATTTTAACATGACTCACAACTAGACATATGTGAAACAATGTTTTATATGCTTGTGATAGACCTGTCTGATTAAATTGCTTATAAAATATTTAGTTGGATTAGGATTATTGGATTATATAATGTGGAATTGGATGATGCGGTTTTGGCCGCCTTGACATTGTACTTGGGTGACATCGGGCTTTTGGAGGAGTTGTGGGCATGGATGAAAATGTTCATGAATTTCAAGTGGAGCATTTTTTATCAAAAGATTGACCCATTGGTCTAGGCTCATCCAAGGCTTATAACCATCACTCTCTTTAAATTCTTGTGGGACTTCCTGCTTTACACACCACATACACTCACATGTGGTTCTCCAAGACT
Organism: Ammopiptanthus mongolicus; assembly: GCA_039655645.1. Lineage (NCBI taxonomy): Eukaryota > Viridiplantae > Streptophyta > Magnoliopsida > Fabales > Fabaceae > Ammopiptanthus > Ammopiptanthus mongolicus. Next base: position 87,861,015 of record CM077345.1, read on the forward strand.
TCCCTTCGCATGTGCTAGCAAGATTATGATCTTCCACTTGTTTCAAAATAGTTAAGATCTAAAGTGTAAACAACGAATTCAAGAGTATTTTTTTGCAAAGGTGAAACCATCGATCACTCTTTTACAACTTGTCAGTCCAAAACAAAAATGCCATCTTTATCTTATGCCACCTCACCTTCACTTTCTTTAAATCCAAATCAAGCTGCCCTTATCTTTATCTCCGTGGACTTCCCTTGGATACATTGACCCTTATCCTCTTCTTACTTACATCGTCCCATACTCCTTACGATTTTCCTTCAATAGTCAATGCTACAAGTGCTTTTTCTCATGTGCCTGTTACCATCTACAACAGCTACAATGCCCACGATTTCGTCGAGGACAAAAGGCTACAACAAATTGCTGGATAATATCATTTATTAACTTTACTTGACGGCTTAAACTTTTGGATAAATGATGTTTAGAGTTGGAATTGAAGGTTAATATTTGATCTCATCTTCAAGCGGTGATCGATCACCTTCAAGCAATGATTCATGATGGATTCTTTCTCGTGCGGCAGCAACAACCGTGGGTGGGGGCTGGTGTACCAGCGCATGACAGGATAATTCCGTGAAAACCGTTCAGGAGGATTTCTGTTTAAAACGTAGTACAAGCGACTTACGAATCTAAATCCATACCAACAAGGCCTTCCTCCATCCCTTAAGGGCTCGTTTGGTGGTCAGGATAGGATAAGGATGGATAGGATATGAGAGCTGGATAAGGATAGGATAAGATATGAGCATGATAAGCTCTTATCCTGTCCAATGTTTGATGTGCATCAGATAATGACAGGATATGATATAAAATATCCACAAATGATAAAATTATCCTTATATCAAAATTACATTTTTTTTTCAAAAATAAATTTTAATATTACGTGGTTGTTTTATACATTTAAATTAAAAAATATTTAATAATATATATTTTTGGCTTTTTAATTATAAATTAGTCCATTTTTTTAAATTATAAAAAATTAACTTTTTTTTTCACTTTTTATAAAAATTGTTAATTAAACCACATATTTTAATTAGTATTAAGGTTGACTAATTAGGTTTGAAACCGTAATTAAATAATAACAATATTAAAGGTAAGAGATAAAAGAAAGCATTTTCTTATCCTATCCTGTTGGTTCTAACCCAGCTCCACCCTCAGGATAGAATTATAACTAAGTAACAGGATAGGATAAGCTAACAGGATAAGCTTATCCTATCCTGCTGGTTCACCAAACTACAGATTAAAACAGGACATGATAGCTTATCCTATCCTGCCTTCCTTATCCTGACCACCAAACGGGCCCTAAGGGTTGTACACAAGGAGAAAAGAGTGCATTAGAATATATGTGTACTTGAATGGCTTAACCCCATACTTATAAGTGATTTACTTGCAAATTAACTTGTACTATCTAAATGATAGGTTGTTAAGAATGAAATTTGATTCTTAATTATCCTCATTAATTAAAGAAATCGAGTCACATAAGCAATTAGTCATGCTAGTTTTGGGCCACTTATGTTAGTCCTAGATCGTGACTCCCATCCAAAATAGACGACTCTTAAAATGTTATTAGGGTTTACATGACCAAGAGTTAGGAATTAATTTGATCATTGACAACCTTATTTTTATGGTGAATTCTTTGGTATCTCAAGTGTAACTTACCTTGTCTAGGTGATCCAGTCAAATGGTGATAATCATTTGACTTGACACATTAATATTACTCATTTAATTGATGTGACGCATTCTGGTTGGACAGGTAAGTTTTACCCCAAAATTATTAGGGATATCGGAGAAAACACCAATTTTTATTAATAAAAATTTAATTATAGCGCAAGATAGAGTAGGATGTGTATTGTCCACACTTCAAACCAAAAGGATTCTTGTGTAATGGGACATACAAGTAGCACCAATGGATCATATTCTCATTCTAGCTTAGATACATACTTAACACATCATATTTAAGCATATCAAATTATAAAATGATAATACATTTAGAATTAAATCTTGTTTGTGATATTGTTTTTATTGATTAGTCAAGTAAAGCAGCTAACTCACACATTTAATTGTGGCTTTAAAGTGATACATTTGTTCCTAACTTTAGATGCCTGAGCTAAAGTGTTTGAAATGGATCCTCTCCATTCATATTTCCCTTCATCATCTCTCTAACTAAATGTCAGACATTGAATTAATCTAACGGCTGAGAGAGAACTCATGTCAGCGATTAAATTAATCCAACGTCTGACATTTGACTGGAGAGATGATGGAAAGAGAATCCAAACGAAGAGGATCTGCATACAAAGTGTTTACTTTGAAAATCGATTAAAAGCTAAAGTAGATGAAAAGTGATAAATGAGGGTGTAATTTGCATACAGTTAAAGGCTAAAATTCAAAAGAGGGAAAGCTTTAAAACATATAGGTATACAGTAAAGGGAAAAATAAAGACGATGAAGATAAATTGACTTGTACGTGATGAGTGGGGTTGGTTGCATCATTTCTTATTTCTTATTTTACAAAGCCTATTTATTGGTGTTAATTCCACTAAGCATGTATGCCACTTCAATCTCGGCTGCTTTGCATGCTAGTAATGGTTAAGATCGTAGATGGTTACCACCCTTGTGACACCCTCAAACCCAGTGCCACCTTCGTAACTCAAAACCCATAGTGAAACGGTGAATAAAATTTCGATAGTTTTACTTTCGGAAAATACATCTTTTATATAAGCAGATTCTGGAAATCGTGACAAAATTTTTCTCATTAATATGTATAAGCACCATTCCAGATAACGCAGGATTACTCATATACAATAATTAGAACAAGGTATATATACATATATATATATGATGGACAACAAGTCCCTTTACAAAAGAACGAATGATCTCTAAACTTCTAAAAGCTATAAAACTAGGCAGCGACAGTCTGGAACCATATCTCTAAAACCTATGGCCATCAGTAGCCGTTAACAGACTACCCAAAAACCACTGCCTCAAAAAAAAAAGGGGGTCTACACCCTAAGCTGGTCCGACTAATGGAAACCATTGGACAATCCCCCGGAGGGAAGTCCAATGCTGGAACCAGAGGAAGAACTCTGGGAACCTACATTCCCGTTCCCCTGTGAATGGGGATCGGAAGCATCCGAAGAATGATCCTCCGGGTCTTCCTGAGGATCTTCCTCAGGGTCTTCCTCCTCCTCCTCCTCCCCCACATCCTCCACAACATGCTCGCCCGCTACTAAGACAAAAGGCGGGGGAGGTGTCTGGGGTAGCTGTTGCTGCGGGGACTGTGCTGCGGGGGCGACCGACTCGATCACACCCTGCTCCATAAGGGCCTGCAGCATCAGCCCGATGGGAGGGAGAGGCACCTGGATGGTCTCCACTGTCCGAGTACTCTTCCGCGGTCCCGTCTCCGTCGTTCCGCTTACAGTGCAAACTGGTCCAGTATACGCCGCACTTTCCACCCCTGGGTGGATAACCCACGCGGCTGGGTCTGTCCTTCGATCAAACGCTAGGACGCGCATCCCGGAGTGCGCTAGGTGATCCGGCTCCGGCTCCATCTGTAAACACGATACAATATATATATCCAAGGACAACCCGTCCCAAAAACATGCAAGGGTGAGAAACCAATATATGAATCCATAAACAACAACTATATGCCCAATCCACACAACAGACTCATATACTGTGACTCACTCAAATCATCATATAACATGGCATATATCATTAGATACAAATAACGGTAAATGCACAAGGGCTTCGTACCCCACAATCCACGTTATCTCCTAAACGTATGCATGGCACTTCCATATATCTCAACTAATATCCACTCTAGATTACTAGATTTCCGGAAATCCCATCACCATTCGAAACGAGCTGATCAGGCTCCAAAGATTTTCACCAATATTTGGCCCAAGGACGAGTACTTTGAATCCCATGACACTACGCGATTCTCACATGGGGGCGCAATCAAAAGTACTCCAGAATAATATGGTCATATTATATTGCCCAACTTAAGGCACAATAACACATATGACACCATTGTCCATCAAGGCACAATGTCATGACAAATAAGTCATCTCAGGTTCTCCCTGTTTATCAAGGTCCCCCGTTTCACGGCACGTCTGCCCCGCATTTAATGCATGAAACCTATCTAGTTTCCGATAATTGATCTTTGTCGCATCAATGTTTCCTCGTTGTAGCATCAACGCTAACAACCACCATAATGTCTTAGACTCTTTAAGCCTCAAAACACATTTTCTCAAAAGAGGACACTTAGTCCAAAACAACTCAAATCCCAACATCCCTAACCGATGCACCAGTCAAGGACGCCGGATTCAAGATCATAAAAACATCCTCAAGCTTACAGGACCACAAAGATTGTCCCTAAGCCGACAGGACCACAACTAACACGGATCCTTGATCCACGTGTTCTGCAGAACCCTAGAACCCCGACGTCTCGGTTTCTAGTTTCTACGCTTTAAGCTTTAAAACCACTTTCCTTGAAAACTCGAAAACCAAAACCCAAAATCTCCGATACTTACACAAGGTCATCGGGATCGGTTTTCCATAAAACAAAACTTGGTCCAGAGACCATTTCTTTTTCTTTCGTTGTTTTTCGGTAAAAATACGAACTTAAAACAAAACTTGCACAAACTCATTTTTCTTGAATAAACTCAGTATGACTTCGGAAACCACATTACTCAAAATTAAGACATAGTGAAGGTTTCTAATGCCCTATTTGCTTTTAAACTTCACTTTTCCTTATCAAAACACATTTCAGACTTTTAAAGCTTTTAAGTTACACGATGTCGGATCCTAATCAAAATAAGGTCCTCTAATGCCTAAATCCCACAGCAGGGCACACATTACATCCATATAACCATTCAGCAAGTATAACATGCATTCAACTATATCAACAGTTACATCAATACATCAGCACATCAATGCATATTCCAATCAACAGCAGTCAATCAAGAAATTAACTAACATCATGATATAACTATTTAAATACAATACAAATACAGTACAAACACCGATGCAGCACATAGCCGTCGGAAATGGAATTCCTCAGGTTTATCCCCTTACCTCTTGTAGCTCCCAGTTCAATTCAGAACACCCGATCAACTTGTTTCTCGTCCCAACACGCTGCCGATCACTACATACACGTAAAACATATCGGCATTAACTTACAAAACGAAGATTTCTCCTAATGCACCACCCCTAGGGTTCGGCCCTATTACACTAAAAATAGCTAGGGAGCTCCAAAATTTCTTATTTTCCGGATAACACCCTAACTAAGTGTGACAGCCCTAGATATCAGATCAGATCATCAAAAACCAACCAAAACCCCACCCTACACACATAGGGGGGTTTCGGCCCCTACCTAGAAAACATAGCTAGAGGGATTTCTTGGCTCTAAGCTCTTAGATCATACAAGTATGTCATGAACCTAGGCCATAGAAACTGGTTTGGTACAGATACGATTTTCCTACAATTTTTCATGGATTTTCAAAGATTTTAGGGACAAAACCCTAACATCCTTGATCATGAAAATATGAGGAGAGAAAGGAGAGATTGAGAGAGATAGAGTTGAACTACTACCTCTTATGATGATCCACTCCAAGTTTGGTGAAGTTTGCTCCACAAAAACTCAAGCTTTCCACCTCCAAAATTGGAGATTTTGAGGAGAAAAGAGAAAGAAGAGAAAGGAAGAGAAAAGAAGAAGATGAAGTGAGTTGAGGAGAGAGAGAGAGACTACCGAAAAATGGGAAGAGATAAGGGTGGGATTTATTAGATATTTGTGAGTTTATTAGTTTAATAATAGGAAAGGTAAATTGGTAATAAAATTAACCAAGGGCAATTTGGTCAATTCACATCCCGATATTTGGAATCGTCCCGACACTCGTATGAATTCCTCAAATAACTTGATACAATTTTGGTATGAAAAACATCTGATCGTGGGTCTCGAAAAACCCTAAGACAGCTCGAATCGCCTCCTCGATCGATTATCGGCCCGAATATAAAATATTATTTATATTTTTGGACGTCAGGACACATTTTAGGAAAAAGATAGAGGAATATATTCTAAGACTAATGGTTTCGTTCGTTAGTCCAGATTAGGTCGTGATAGTAGAAAACACTATCATCTGAAAAACGTAGATCGGTTTTTCGTTCGAGTTTTCGACCCAAAACTTAACCGAAAGATCCTACGATTTTATAAAACAAGACTATGATCTTAGTTTTCCCAAAATCATTTTCTAAAACACAGATAAAAATATAAACTCATTAATTGAGTTTATCGTCCTTAGAAAGCATGAAAAATCGGGGTGTTACAACCCTATCGGCTCAACTATCCGATTTAGGGCTCAAAAGCTGCTTTTCGAGCTATTAACAAAGCAAAATGCTTCAAGGCCCCATGTAGGATGAGGGCTTTGCCTGAAGGTTTCAAAGGGTAATATGGAGAGGTATAAAGTTTGTCTAGTGGCAAAAGGTTATACTCAAAAGAAATGATTGCTTGTAAAGAGACATTCGCTTCAGTACCATTGAATGACTCTTTTAAGGACAATCATAACTCTTGTTGCTCATCATAATTTGGAGCTTTACAAGATGGATGTCAAGACGGTGTTTCTCAATGGCAACATTGCTGAAACAAATGTATATAATGCAAACCAGGAAACTTTGTGTCTAAAGACACAGAGAACATGGTTTGAAAATTGACAGAATCTATCTATGGGCTAAAGAAGGCGTCTCGTTAGTGATACCACAAGTCTCATCAAGTGATTGTCTCATTTGGTTTCGAGATGAATATCGAGGACAACTATGGGTATTACAAGTTCAGTGGGAGTAAGTTCATTTTTCTGGTATTATATGTTGATATTATGCTAGCCAAGAACGATATAGGCTTATAGCGCGAAACCAAGAAATTTCTGACAAAGAATTTTGTGGTGAAAGATCTTGGGGACGTTTCTTTTGTCTTAGGTGTTCGATACTTAGAGATCATTCTCGAGGTATCTTTGGGTTATCACAAAAGAGCTATATCGATATAGTTTTGGATAAGTTCGACATGAAAGATAGTAAACCAGGAGATACCTCGGTCACTAAGGGAGACATTTTAGTCTCATTTAAATGCCCCTATGAAAATCTGGAAATTCAGGAAATTCAGAAGATTCCCTATGCTTCGGTTATGGGAAGTCTGGTGTATGTTGAGGTTTGTGCGCATCCAGAAATAGCATACATAGTAGGATTATTAGGCAGATGCTTGAGCAATTCAAGGATTAATGGAAAAGCAACCATAAGGAATGTGAGATACTTAAAGAGAACAAAAGGGCATATGCTCACATATCGGAGATCTGACAGTTTAGAGATCATGAGGAGTTATGATTCCGATTTTATAGGATGCCAAGATAGTAGGCATCCAACTACGGGATATGACTTGAGTAATTTTTTTGTCACTTGGTTGCATTTAGTAAAAGGTATTGAAATACCACTCAAGTCATGTTGTGACAAATAAGTCAGTCATATTGTATTTCAACAACAACATGAGTTCTACATAATCGAAGTTCATCGACATCAAGTACCTTGTAATTAAGGAATGATTTCAGGAAAAACAGTTTTTTTGTGGAGCACATAGGGACAAATTCTATGCTAGCAGATCCACTAACTAAAGGTTTGGCACCTAAGGTTTTTCACGAGCATGTTGCTCATATGGGTGTTGTCACTGAGGATGCCTTAATTTAGTGGGAGTCTCTATTTGTGTTTTTTGTTTGAGATACAAACCTTATGTTATTTCGGATTTTCTACAGAAATAAAGTTTGTTTATAAGTTCATTATGAACTTGTTTGTATCTTGTTGTGTGTAAAATTTATTTACATAAGGACTTTGGTTTTCAAAATTAATTTTTTGCAAAATTGATCTCACTAAAGACTTAAGTTGGACCAGTCGGAAATATGCATAATTCAAAGATCACATTGCATGATATTTCCATGCCACTCATCCATATCGATCTATGTCATCAAGTGCGTTGATATGGTGGTCGTCGGGGTTTAGTCACAATAGACGTTAGTGACGACAACCGCGGTGGTCCCATTGCTGATGTATGAGGTGGACCAGATTGTAAAGGGAAAATCTAAAGATAAATAGCATTCGGATGCGCGCCTAAAGAATTCTGATATAATTATTACGATATATTCCCCAAGTGGGAGATTGTTGGAATATTCTTTATTTAATATATTCCAATGTCATAATGTGGGCAAATATCGTCAATTTATTATATTAACTATTTATCAATTAGGAGCCTTAATTGATATGTGATCAAATTAAGTGATAAGGCTAATTAGATTTCTGATTTGATAATAAATTAGTTAATTGATATGGGCTGAATATGAGTGGATGTCATTGATGGCCCATTTCGGAATAATGGGAACCCTAATTGGCCATCACCCTATATATAGGCTATGGTCCCCAATACACCGGACATCATCGCATACCGCCTCTTCTCCCCATCTGAAGAGCGACTAAGGCATAAGGAGTCCCGGTTGAGGAAGAACCACAAGTCAACGGGTGTTCATTACCCGTCCCTCTTTTCTCTCCCCTCTCTGTGTTTCAGGATTACCGCCCTCTGTTCGTGAAGATTGATGATCAAGTTCATCCTTTGAAGAATGCTTAAGGTCAGGAACCGCTATGGAACCAGGTATATTCATAAACAACGAATCCTAGTAATCTGGCATGATGTTGATCCTAGGCTATATGGGTTATGTGCTTTAGGATGTATGCCTAAAGATAACGCTTCCGCATAAAGAATATAAAGAAAATATCTAACAAACACGTTCCCACGTTTTGTTGCTTGTATGTCGCTTCTTCTATATTGTTGTTGTTGGCTTTAGCTTTTCTTCTTAGTCTATGTCTGATCATGTTACGTCAACGATTTTTAGTGCAAAAAATTTATGGAGTTCGCATAGAAAAGAAGGAAGGAAACACTACCAGTTCGACATCCTTTAGTAAGAACCAGGTATCTTAAGGGTATTTGCTTTGTCATCTGTTTTCATTTTCAGTTGGTTTATTTTTATCAATATTTGCAAAAAATGCTACCTTCTTTTTGATCCCGGATCGCCTGCAGTGGGAGAAACACACAGTTGCTGCAATTGAGTGATCTCGGCCATTAAATTGTGATCCAACGAATCACATCCTATCAATTTTAAAATACATCTCAAAATATAAACTGTCGATTTCAATCCAACAATAAACATGTATTACCGTACAAATTTGTTAATACATGGAAACTATTTCCCTTATTTTCACTTTGTTTTTCGTTTTTCAATGTTTTGCCAAGGAAATGGTGAAAATAGGACAAATAGCATGTTTGGAATGAGGGTTGGTGGATTGAAAATCACGTTATTACCGTGAAATTTGTGAAGCTACTATTAGTAGCTTTCACGGTGGGAAGGCCCTTCCCACCGTGATTCCAAACATGCCAAAAGTTGTTTTTGTCTTTTCCTTCACCAAACTTTAAAAATCGAAACAAAGTGCAAACAAAATGACAATGTTGTAAATATTATTGAAAACATATCAGCTGAACCAAATTAAACGCCCCATAAAATTGCCAACATTGCCTAGGTGCATAAGCATTGTGTTTCTGGAACTAAGCTTGGTTGAATTGGACTCACGGAATAGTTGTAAGGCCTTTTAATTCATTTGGTTTCTAATTTCAGAAACTATGTATTGAAATACAAGGAACCCTTGGTGACGCTTCCTTGCAAAACAATGAGAAAAACTGTTCTATATTGATCCTAAGGATTTGTTAATTACTGCTGGCATTGAATCAGTTTTGGCTTTTGTATTTTGGTTATTGGGTCCATCTTCCATGATCATGAGTAATATTAATTAACCTTTTGTAGTGCACATTTTGAAGCATTAGAAACTTGATCTGTATCCTGTATATATCTGAATCCTTGGTTTTTTGTAATTCCATTCAAGCAGAATTTGAATTTCACTTAACTAAATGAAATGACATGAATATTTACAATTTTGCAAACTTCTTTAGCGCTTCACCAGCATCTTTTGCATGATCTGGGATAGGCATGTTGCTTAGTAGAGTTACTCTAGAAGATGATACCAAGGATCTGTTTTGTAAGTTTGAAGGATCAATCTTCCAGATTCTCACCTCCCACACCTGCTACAGAGAAAACTGTGTTATGACATGCTTTTCTCACATTAGTAAGCCTCGGCAATAACAAACTTTATTTTTGGTGAACAGAGTCTTATTTTTATTTTTAGTGACTTTCATGGTTCGGAATTTAACCAACAAATATTTATTCGTTACTGGATCTTACAGTTTCTAATCCACTGAATACTTTCTCCCAAGGGTATTGGATTGTTGAATGCCCATGTCAAGTAACTAATGTCTTTGAACACATAGAAAATAGTGGTACTGAGATATGAGATATCTATGTCTCCTGTAGCTTAAAATTTTCCATGAACTTAATATTTGAATTATGGTTATCAAATCGGTAAAACTTATTTTGAATTGTGAATCGCATTGTTTTAAAAAATAATGTAAAATATTTTTTTCCTATAAGGAAACATTATAAACATGTTTAATAAAAACTCAACCAAACATATAAAAAGCGATTTTTCTATGAAAAAAGGTGCTTTAACAGGTCCTTATTGTGTGCAAGTACATTGTCTGATTGTCCTGCAACCTCTCATTTCCACTTCGTCAAACCCTCCATTATTGGAAGAGAGATGCCAGCAAGACAATGTCTATCACGCTACCTCACATTTTTTATTATTGGGTGACTAAATATCTAATTTGATCCCTAAAATTGTAATATCGTATTTATTTCGTCCCCAATATTAACGAAATTCCAAAAACGTCCCTGAAGTTGTCAAAAGTTAATCAATCTAGTCTCTAACTCGAATCAATCTAGTCCCTAACATTATTGACGGGAGACTATATTAATTTTTGATAATTTCAAGGACGTTTTTGGAATTTTGTTAATATTAGAGATGAGCTTAATATGGTGTTATAATTTCAAAAACTTTGATTGAATGTATTTCATGTGAGATTCACTAAATGAGTTTGGAATTTTGCTTGTTCTTTGTTGTCATTAACTTTGCAGTTTTATTTTACGAGAAGGTGGGTAATATGATCTGGTTTTTAGACTAGCATGATAAGCCATATTGTTAAGAGTGTTGCTAATCAGTGTCCTAAGAATATTGATTAAGGATTCCAATAAAGCAAGTATTTATTGAAAAGCTAAATAAAATATTCCTTCAAATGATGAATGTATCACTTTTCAATAATAAATTTCTTCTTTTGATCCTTTAATCAATACCCTAATGGCACTGGTTAGGATTCTCCTATTGTCAATGATCAATTTTTTATTGTGACTTGTTCACACTGTTATGTTGCGTTAGCGTGGATAGGCGACAGAAATGTGAGTACTTCCATCGTTACTGACCCCTAAAAGGGGCATTCTTACATCCTCTTCGGGTCAGAAAACATCTCAACCATTGGTTTTGAATTTTGAGGATGAGAAGAAGAGAGACAGGGAGTTTTAGAGAAATTAATGACTCTAACAGGTTGTTGGGATTTTATTACAATAGTAACTCATGATGGGAGGCTTTTTAAACTGGGGTAAATGTTAAGGAGTTAAAAAATGGTAAGTATCTATTAAATTATGTATTTAATATATAAAAAATGCTAAAACTAGTGCCCTAAAGCTCCTAACTAGTGTCCTTCCTTAAGTACTAGTTAAAGAATTAAAAAAATAAATTTTCATTAAATAGAATATTTTTAAAATATTAAAAAGTCATAGAATTAATTTTTTAATGAAAAGTTATAATTTTTTTTTCCTGAGTTTTATTGGTGGCAGCTTTGTTGAGGTTGACTTCATTTTTATTAAAGGTTGCGGATTTTGTGATCAGTATCTAGGAGAAGATTTTACAATCACATTTTGTTGTGATGCTGTTCATCAGGTTCTTCTGTGCATTCGCCTCCAGGCCTGGTGTCATATGGATCTCATTTGTTGTGGCTTATTTAGAATGTGTTATTGCTATCTACACTATCCCACTTATTTCATTTACCACAACATCTTTATTTTATTTTATTTATTCCCAAAATACTCCTACTTGCACCATCCCATTCTCACTCATCTCTCTTCTTTTTCCCATCTTCATCTTCAACCTTTACCAAAGCCAACACCAGCAACCCCCAAACAACCATACTTCAGCCATCTTCATCAACCACACAAATAAAAGCAATAAAAACACAAAGAAATAGAACCTGCGTCCGTCCCGTTCGCTTGCCTCACGTCACCACCACGGGCTCCATCACAGATCCGCACCAGGTCTGCTCCTCCACGCACCACCGACCGCAACAGAGTCGATCGCAGTCCAGAACGTGCGGCCAAGACCTAGTGGCGCCGTCCACCATGCTCGTTCAGCCGCGCAGGGCCTCCTCCGCCGTCAATGCATCACCTTCGGCTGTCGTTCGTTTTTTCGTGAACTTTCGACAACTAATTGTCGGAATTCAAATAACTATGAATCAGGAAATTAATTTCCGGTATAAATTTTTTTTGTTTGAAAACACGTTTCCAGCAACTAGTTGCCGGAATATAAAAGAATGTGTTTCCGGCATTTCTGACAACTAATTGCCGGAAACACATTTTTCTATTTCGACAACTGATTATAGCAATGCAGCAACCAAAAATCAAAAGGAAAAAAAAAATTAGAAGAGTAGTGTAAATTAGAAGAGAGGAAAAAGAGCTTTACAGAGATAACGGGTAGGGGTGGCAGTGCGTACAAATGATAGGAGGAAGAAAGGGGTGGGGGTGCATACAGAGGGGATCAAGGAGAGCAAAGGGTTTTTGAGATTCATAGGAATATAACTGTTATTTCATACACCAAAATTAGATGTGTGGGGGTATAGGTAACAATGGCCTTCAGAATGTTTCTTTGTTTTGAGCTATTGGTTTTTTATGGTGGGGGTTGTGGTTTCTGCACGTTGGTGTCAATGTTTTTTTTTTTTTTTTTTATTGTTTATGGATTTAAATATCTCTAATACTTTTAATATTATTTTGCATATAAAAAAAAAGTTATGAAGGAAATTATGAATAATAATACTACTATAGATAGACTCGGTCCATATACACGTGTGTGCAAGAGTGGCAATTTTAGAAATCCGTTGACTCATATATTCCCATTCCCACCAAAACATCACCCACAGCACAGGCCACAAGTATGAAACAAGCGATGCAAGCTCCTGGGAGAGCTTTTGTCAGATGTTGTCCATTAGAGGGAGGGGTGACGGCGAGAGATTTTTTTTTTTTTTTTTTTTTATCCTGTTGCTCACTAAAGGGAAGGCAAATAGATGAATTAAATGTCCATCCATTTATCCATTAAAATAAAGTAGATTAATAAAGGGATTATGGTTTTATTAATTTATTAATAGATATGAAATAGATTAATTGTCTGATCATTTACCTATGTATCTATCTATTATAATATATAAGAGAAATAGTGAGATGAGGAGCACCTGAATGGTTTTGCCAACATGTAAAGGGGTAGCTTCGGCGTGGACCAAGTCACCCATCTCCGCTCGTTTCAAATGGTTGATGCTAAGCTGAACTCCAGCCACTCTTTGATAACCAGAAGCCATATGTGCTCCCATGCTTGCCAGAGACTCTGCTATCATTGCGGATACCCCTCCATGAAGCACCTTAAATGGCTGCTTCCATGCACAATCAAGTTATAATTCAGTATCATTTTTCTTATTTATTTGCAAAGGCTAACTCGTAGGTTAAAAGTATTTATTAAGAAGTAGAAAGTTTTTATTAAAAACTACAATTTTGATTTCCATTTTTCAATAAAAATATTATATTTTTAGTTTTTTAACCATTACACTTAATAAGACAAAAAAACTAAAATATGAAAGTTTTGAATACAGATAAGGAGAATAAGGTTAACTAGTGTTGTTAGGCCATTAATTTAAAAGTTCAAAGAGATAAATTTTTATTTAAAAATTATGTAATAATATATCAAGAAATGATATATTTAGATTTTCAATGAAAACATTATATTTTTCATTCGCTAATCAATGCCCGGCTAGCAAAATCCTATAGGTAACATGTGTTCAACTTTTGATCCATTCACACATTAATACATCGTTGGATTGAAAATCTTTATGGAAATTTAAGATTGATACAACTGTGGATTAGGGTGTGAACATGTGAATGAATCAAAAATTGATTGTAAGGAATCTAGGTCCAGCAACATTCAGGAACCAAAAAGAAAGTACTCGTTATTTAGAGGCAAACAATGCGACTGGGTTGACCTGACAGCACTTCTGGGTAACAAGGAGACGACCAGAAACTCTTTGTGGTGATAAGTCTTCAATCTCAAACCCAATTGAATGAAGGGGAGCATCCAAAGCAGCAGCCTTTGATGTTGCCGATGATGATGGCTGGTCCTCCATGAACAAATTTGATCAATAGCCTATGCTTTCTCTTATTCTCAGATTGTGTTGCTACTTTGCCAAGGTGAGGCTTGAGAGGCTGAGAGAGGTTTATATTAAATGGATTAGGTGGTTGATTTAGAGGGTATTTTAGACCATTCAAACGAGATGAAATTTTGAAAGGTGAGTAGGTGGGTGAGCGTTTCACATATTGATGTGTAAGGGGTTGGTGGATGCTGACTTTAGAGCAAGGTGGTAGTCAATTATGATCAACAGAAAATAATTAATGGATGATGTTAATGATCAGGACAATAGTTAAGGAAATCAAAAACAGCAAATGTTTATTAAAAGTACCGTTAAGTCATTTCTCAAAATATTGAATTTATCAATTTTCAATAAAAAGTATATTTTCTTCCTTTCATAATCAATGTCCTTAGAACATCTTTAATGCTTTTTATATAAGCAACTCATTTTATTCTTTTAAGTGTGTCATCTTCATTTTAAGCAACACAATTAATTTTCACTCCAATAGGAGTTTCTATCAAAAAGTTATTTAACTCACAAATATCCCTTTTCTCTACAACATCTCATATTCTCTCTCCTGTACACACAAATAGTCAAATGTTAAGCAACCCATATGGAATGATCGGTTATATAAGCAACTCTCCTCAATTATAAGCAACTCAAAATCATATGTGGCTCATCGAAATACTCCCTCCGGTCCTTATTATAAAAGACAAATGACTACTTTTTTTTTGTCCAAAATATAAGAAACATGTATGTATTTTGACAAATATTAAATACTCATTTCCAATTTTATCCTTATTTATAATAGGGTTTATATTTACGAGACAGTATCAACTTTCCATACAAGTAGATTTGTTCATTAACTATTGAATATTGTTTATTAAGATTAAAAGGGATTATTTTGTAAATTTATATGAATATTAATTATAAATAACTTATTTCAATTCATTTTCTTGATCCGTGTGTTTTAGGGTTTTGTTGTTATATATAAGATCAGATGGAGTAATATTTTAATGTTAAGCAAGCCATGAATAACTCTCACTGGAATTGTTCTTAGGACACTTGTAAGCGTTTTAAGTAATTTATACAAAAACAATAAATGGCATGAGGCATCGGTAACGTTGTTTATAAGACATTAAAATAAATGGGTATCATTAAGGCTCTCCCATTTAATACTTCATCAGTTTCTATGGGAAAAATTATTTACTTGCACCGAAACTCTGAATCATATAATAAGGTTGTGTTAGATAAAAATAGTTGATAAATTTGTTTTAAAAAGCTAAATTTTAGTTGAAAATTTAATTGATTGAATTTGAAATATTTAATAAAATTAGATGTTGAACTAGCTTATAAATATAAAATGACTTCAAAGAACATGTTTACACGATTTTTGGTATAAATCTATTTTTAATATTATTTATTTTAAAATAATTATTACATTTAATACTTTAATTTATATAAAATTATTTGGCACCTTAAAAATTAAAATATTAGTCTTTTAATTTTAATTTTATTTTTATTTTTAAATATTTTTTAAATGAAATGAGATAATATAAATGAAATGACATGTTTATATGATTTTTTTTATATAAAATTTATTTTATGAGGTAAGAGCTGAGTAAAGTATGAATTTCGTTAAAATAATAAAGCTAAAATTAAGAGAAAAGTTAATAAGTTATAAGATATTTAAAATTGCTTTTGAAAAGAAATATATAAGCTAATGAGATAAGTTTATTTATCAAACATCTCTATTTTGGTCAAACAAACTTATATGCTAGTAATCGAGCCAAAGTATGAGAAAATGTTTCTCTGAAATGACTTTGTTTGTCTATGAGTTAACATATATTTATCTTTAAATTATCTAGTAATTAAGGTTTTTATATATTTTATTAAACTAAAAGTTAATATATCTTTATTTATTCATTTAATAAATAAACTCATTTTAAAAAATATGAAGTGTGAGTTTTGTTGATAGAAAGGAAAAAAATGAATGGTTTTTTTTGGGTGCTGGTAGTGGTTTTTTTTTTTTTTTTTATGGGCATCAATCAGTAATTCTTTTAAAATATGTCATTTAAGGTTTCTCTAAAGGAATTAAAAATTATTGAATATCTTTAATTAAAAATTACAATCATATTTTACTAAACTACATTGTCATTTTATTAATGTTCTTATTTCCCTTTATGAAGAAATGAAGTAGCCATGATAAAGTTAAAAAGTAATTAGTGTCCTACTATTTTAAAATGATAAATAAAAATAAATAAAATTTGTTCTCTCCGATGACAGATATTTTGAAACATATGAAGTACTCCCTTTGGATCTATATATAAGTAAAAATGTACCTATATTTTTTAGATTCAAATATAAGCAAAAGTCAACCAAATCAACTCTATTTAATGCTAGTGTTTCAAAAATATCATTTGATTAATTGTTTTTTTTTTATTTTTCCAAGAGCATTATACATTCCCAAGATACAACTTCCGAAAGCATTATACACTCCCAAGAAAGAGTAGTTTAGTAACTATAACTTATTTTTTTTACACAAAATCAAGACAATTAAACTAATATAACTAACTTTCTTAATACGTGTGAAATTAGTTTTTTTTTTGTGCTTATATATAGGTCCGGAAGGAGTACATTCTTAATTAAGAGCCTATTTGGCACACCCCTTCTGCGAGCTTATAATGGATAGCTTATAGCGGATGAGAAAATAACCCCGTTTGGCAAACGTCTCTGTTACAAGCTTATAGTGTTTTTTCATGAGCTTATAACGTTTTTTTCCAAACCCTACTTGAAGTAGCGTTTGAGCTTATAGCGTTTCATTTTTTTTTCACTTTTATCCTTATTATCTTAATTTAATTCTACCTTTATCCTATTCTCTCTCTTTTATATAAAATCATTAATGAAGATGTCCTTTTATGTCATTTTATATTTTTTCAGCTAGTTCAATCTCTAGTTTTACCAAACACTTCCACACAAAATAAGTTAGCTTATCCGCTATCCGCTACCAGCTACTTCATCCGCTATCCATTATAAGCTATCCATTATCAGCTAGCTTATCCACTAACAGCTAATTTTATCAAACAGGCTCTAAATAAAAAGGTTTAATAAAGAATAATAAATATCATAAATACTATTTTATTTTTATTTACGTATGTCCTAAAGGCATGATTAAAAACATGGTTTTATTAATATGTGTCTTTAAGACATATGTTAAAAAAAAAACTTTTACCACTCATCACTAATTAATTAAAGAAGAAATATTAAATGCTTTTGAGTTTAAAGATATTAAATACTTTTATTTTTTGTGTGTGTACCGAGGTATCCCAAGCGATAGTCGAAGACTAATCCCTTTCAAGACGTAGAGATCATCGAAATAAAGTTTTGCCTCTCACAACAAAATCTTTTCATACACATGGCAGGAATTAAACCCTTGACATAATGTTAAGAAACTCAACTATATACCTAGGGCATTGCTATGGTACCCTTAAAAATTAAAGGGTTTGGGTACCCTATGTCCAATCAGAATACGCCACCTCAATTAATTGAGTTATGTGAATATCACATGGGACTAAATTCTCACCATTTGATTGGACCACATAGACAAAGGTATGGTATCCAAGCGGTACCATAGAATCTTCCATATACCAATTATGTTTGACCATACTTTTACTTTCATTCAATAATTTTTAGGTGAATTATTTGGTACCCCAAGGGTAACTTTACCTTGTCTAGGTGGTCCAATCAAATGATGAGAATCATTTGACTTGACTCATTAACATGATCCATTTAATTGAGGTAGCGCATTCTGATTGGAGATAATAATTTTTACTCCAAGATTATTCTGGATATCAAAGAAAACACCTAATTTTTTTTTTTTTTTTTTTCATTCACCTTAAATACTTCCACCTTTTAATTAGAGGTGGTGATGTGACACTCTAAAATTCAAATATGATAGATAGATAAAATTCGGTAGGATTGCAATTTACTTCCTTTATAACTAACTCCTTTTGAATTAATCGTTTCTATCTTAATTTTCTACAAACACACTACACACTACAGACGTTAACAAACCCTCAGAAAATAATAGAACAGGGAGTGTTATTACTGCTACACATTAGAAATGAAGGTGGTTCTCATTATTGGTTTTTTAATTCCAAAATCCAATAAAGTAGAATAGCAATTACAGATTGAGAGGAATGTCTTACTGGGATAACATGATAATGTAATAAATTTCCCATTTCTTCTAACTGTTACCTCGACTTTTGGCTACGTGGGCTAGCCATTCGTTGTATTGGGAGGTTTTGTGTGACCAATAGCGTCGTTCAGAAGGATATGTTTTTTTTGATAGAAAACCAAAGGGAGGTGATTGGGAGTTCCAAGGATTCAGGGTAAATGAAATGTTCCATAATAATTTTGCCCTCAGCAATATCAAATGATTGAGGGTGCGTATTCCCCATGGTCATAGTAGCATATTCAACCTCAAGGAATTGCACAGTACATTTACTTCTTATATTCCTGAACCTTTCAATGAAATCAGTCACTAACTCATCCACTTGTTGGTTCAGGTTCATTATATCGGTTATAATGACATATGGTCGTGGTATGTAAAACCTGTCATGGAAACACCTTTCATATTTGCCCAATTCTGAACAGAATTAGGTGGTAAGGGAATACGATGTAAGCGCAGTACCAGTCAAAGATAATGGGAACAACTGCAACTTTTAGTACTCGTTCAGGTTAGCCTCTGCACATTGAGCAGTGAACCAACCAATGTGTTCCATAATGGATTTGCCATCCTCGCCAGAGAATGTTATGAAATCTGGGGTCTTAAACCCTTTCGGCAAAGTCAACATTCTATCCACCCACTTAGGGTATGGTTTCTTGTGCACTGACCACTTACCCCAGGGTCAGTAGTGGTAAACATAGTATGTTGAATAGTAGGGATTAACTGTGGTACTTGTTGAGCAAAGTTTGGCTAAACATGTTGAGAAGATCCAGCCTGAACTTGTTGTGTGGAACCATGTTGCATCTGCTGGGTTATCCCAGTTGGGATTACCTGTCCCTAATTCGGTTGTCCTGGTTGTCCAATGATTGTCGAGGTAGCCGAATTCTCTCCAGTATCCTACTGTCTGTTTTCTTGCTCCCTTGCCTCTTGCACCTCATTGTGAACCATAGGCTTAGCAATATCATGTATTCCCATATCAATATGCTAGCGAATAAACGAGGTTGTCATCACCATTGGCTGCTCTTGGTCAGCCATCTCAGCTGTTGTGGAAGGTTCAACCATAGTTACCACTAGGGTTAGACCTGTTGCGTGGAAGGTGTTGTCACTATTGCCTGAGAAGATGGCATTCCCAAGGAAACTGAGGTCGTAGCTGCCTTATGGCCACCATTCTTCTTCGTAGTAGATTGTGGTTTCTCCATACTATCCAAACTCCTACCAGACTTCAGGTGCATATGCCAATGATAATCGTGACCAGGAGAGGCAAACTTCCTAATTTGTTCACCTTCTTAGTCCCACCGGACGTGCCAAATTTGTTGTCGTGCCAAGTTGATACTAGCCGATTGATCAGTCGCTTTAGTGCTTAGCTAAATGATCAACTAGCTCGACTCCAATGCTTCCCCAAATCAAAAGATTGAGCTAAGAAAATGACTTTGTTTCTTAGCAGTGGGTTTCTAGACTAATCCAAAAAACCTCTAGTGTAGAAGCATGAATGTATTGAACTAAGTTTGCATAAAGGTAAAAGTAAATAAAGAAATAAAGATAAATGTGAAACAAAATAACTTGTATATTGGATTGGATGTGTCAAAAATAAAGTATACAACTTGTATTTAGAGGCCTACTATTAAGCTACTTCTAAGCTATTCCTATTGGCCACGTCCCTTAAAACTTGAAACTGTCTTTACATCATGGCTAACAACAATAACACAAACCAATTGGCTACCTTAGCTAACCTATAGACCACTACCGCACGAACTCGGCTAAGTGTCCATTTGTTGACCACATTCTTCAAATCCCTACTTTTTAGGCTAATATTCCTCCACGAACGTTAGCAACTTGATATTATGTTTATAATTGTTGTCTTCACCTCGATCTTTTCCTTCCTTTCTAAAAAAATTAAATTAAAATCGTCTCCCACAAATCTAGGGGATAAGGGATGATGGCTTCTAACCGCATATGACTTGGTCAAACAATCCATTTTCTTGTCAAACCACTTCTTAGCTTTCCAAATTAATTCCTGAATAAACCCATTAAAGGCCATTAATACTATTGAGTCCAATTATGTTCAACCGAATTCTTATCAACTATCATCAATTCAGCAGACCATCATCAACTAATGAACTATCTTGACTATTCATAATTTCGGGTAAATGAATCGGCTAATAACGTGTTACCTAATTATTTACTTCGGTTATCAGCTCATCAAATATTTTTTTTATGAATAGCTCCGCAACTATTTATTGATGTTAAGAAAACCATTTTTTTTTATAAAAATATTTTTTTTTAGATTTTAATCAGATTTATCAGATTAAATTTAAAATAACTTTTTAAAAAATAATTTTTGAGAAATAATCTTCACCAAACATAATTTTAATATTATCTGATATGATGTAGATGATGGGTATCTTTGTCTATTCCATGAATTTTAAACTTTTGGCATGATTTGATTTTAAATGGTCCCCATCACAATTTTTGATAGGATATGTAATATAGCGTGATTTCCTATCATTGTGTAGATATGGAGAAATCTTCATGGTACTTTTTTTTGACAAAAACCTTCATGGTACTTATCTCTATAATTAAAACGAGATGCCTCTATATTATGGAATTCCAAAAAATAAAAAACTTTAAGTGGGTTGTAGGTGGACAGAAGGTGTCTATCTTCAATAATAATCTGCATTTATTGGAAGATTACCAAATCACGAGTTCCTTCACAAGTTCCTTTTTGTTATGGATTGGGGTGGGGAAGGTACATGTTGGAAAACTCATAATGGGCCAATTATATGTACCAATATGGAATTATAAAAGAGTGAAAGTGATAAGCAATCTTAAGGTAAGTGACTAGGAGGGGAGAAATTTTTTAAACATTTATTGTTTGGTTCGTTTTGTAGGAGGGAATGGAAGAAAAATGGAAGGGAACAAAATCATTTCTTACCCAATTTTGGCTTCCCTCCAGAATTGAGGGGATTTGAAAGGGGAGGAGATTTAAAACATTTTGAATAGAATGACTAAAATATCTCTACTTATATATTTTAAAATCTAAAATTATAAAAGTATAAAAGTAAGTTAGTTTTAAAATCTTTCCTCACCCCTTGTGGACCAAACACAAATAGTGTTACTTTCCCTCCCCTCCATTAAAACCCCTCCCCTCCCCTCATTTCAATCAAACACAATACCTAATTAAAATCCCCTCCCCTTCCCTCCCCTTATTTGAACCAAACACACCATAAGGGGCATTACAAGAGAGTTGGAACTTGTAAGATAACAGTTGTGTCGATCCAAATGATTAATCTCACATTTAAAGAGTATAAGAATACCTTAGAAGATATAAAATAAATAAAAGAAGAAAAGAACTATTATCTCGGCCTAACTTGTATAGGTGTACACCGTTTAGTATCTGATTTTCCCTTTTCACATAGAACCTGATATTAAAAAGGGCCAAAAGAAAACGATGCCAGAAATAATATATTCATGATTACAGCCAAGAAAGGCCTTTAACAATGATCAACACAACAAAGCCAAAACAAAGAGAAAAAAAGATACGATATTATGCATTGTATTCGATCAAAATTCAATTGTACGAGATGTATACATACCAACTCTGCCCTCCCTTAAGAATTAAGTTCTCAAAAAGTTAAGACAGCTTGAGGGCACTCTCTATTGGAAGAGCAAGGGGGTGGGGACTTTCTTAGATGATATCAACCTTCACTAACACAGCTATGGCTAGCTGCCTCTGCCTAAAGATCACCAAGAATGCACATATACTAACCATAAATACATATACTATACCAAGTAAAGCTTAAAAGGAAGAAAGAAAGCAAGCCAACAAAGCTTTGCTTTGGAATTTCCTTCTGTTTCTTAATCTCCCTTTCCCCTTTAAGAGAAATCTATACGGGTACAAAGTACGCGGTCCAACTTTACATGCATAAAAACAAGTGGTTTGTTTAAGTAATATTATAAACAGTTTTTTTAATGTCTTTTGTAGGCATAGTTGCATTCCTAGCTAAAAATATAAAGATAGCTAAGTTCATTTTTTGATATGCATCAAGGGTGTCCCCCAACATACAAATGGAGAGAGCATCGAAACGAGTATAGCCAACAAGTAAGTTTTATTTCCAAACATCATGTGTGATCAGAACAGTGGCATTTCAATAAAAGGGAGTTGATGGAGGCCAGCCTCCATTTAAAACTGTTTGATTAACAAAACTAACACAAAAATTTAGCTTGTAAAATCCCTTTTTAACATCAAAATACAAAAAGTGAAAAATAAAAAAGGACTTGTATATGAGAGCTATATGTTGATGTTGGCTACTGATATAGAATGTGGACTGGTGGTTGAGTAAATTGGTAATGTGTCTTCAATTCCGATTAGAGTAAGTTGACTGGTGGTGAATTCCAATTCCAAGCGGTTGTTCATACTTCATATAGCAAAAGATTTTTACTACCTTATAGTCCAAGTATTTATTTCTAATTTTATTCATGAGTGACTTATTATATTATCATCTAATTATAAATTATCATATTATTAAAAATGTTACGATCAAACTCTTTCAATAATGTTTTAACATCTAATTGGATGATGATGCAAGAGATGGAAATGAGACTTATTTTTGAATTGTAGCTTAAGTGATATTAAGTCTTTTGATAACTGTTTTACCTTATAGGCTTACTGCTTACAAAAACACCAGATCATAGGCCTCATTAAAAAGTGACATTAATTATCAACAAATTAAGAGTATAGGCATTATTCTCATTCGGTAGGCATTATATATATAAGAAAAAGAAGGCATCCTTAGTAGGGACACATAGTGATAATGGTAAGAAAAGCAAAGTTGGGCACTGTGGGGAAGGGCTGTTGCGGGTTAATTCAAAAGTAGAGGACGACAGCTCTTATGCTTCTTTCAAGTTTTACAACCATGATAACCATTAATTCTTATTGGTGTTTTCAGGGAATCTTGACCCTCCTTTTTGGTCGTACAGGTAATGTAGCATAACCGTATAACCATGTGACATGCTACTCTATAAATTCGTACAGCTCCATTATGCTACTTACAACCAAGGTAGACAGAGAGTTGCAAAACACAATAGCTTAGAGCTCAAGTACCCTTTGAAAAAACAAGAAGGGGTTGCATATAATCAATATCATAATCATCATCATCATCAGAAGGAGAAGGAGAAGAAGAATATAACAATAATGGGAGCTAAGGGGTCATCTGCTTCCTCATTTTGCAGTGTATTCAAGGCTTGTTTCTCAAGTGGAAGCAGATATGATGAGTACTGGGAAGGAAGTGGTAGTGGAAGAAGGATATTTGCAAGTGATGAAGACAGAGGACGTTGGATTGCAGAGCCTGGTATTGATAGGAAAGCTTCTGATTTCATTGCTAGATACTATGCTACCCGAGTCACTGACTCTGAGCGCCAATTTGCTTCTTGAAACTGCACTTCTTTATTTCTTCCCATTCTTGCTATAATAGCTATTGTTACTATTATTTTTTCTCTTTTATTCAGACCAATTGTACTTGGTTCCTAGTTCCTACCTCACTCCTTTCTCTCTGTGATACTGTTCTCTCATTTGATTGTAGTGGTGTACTTCGGGTGTGGATCCAATACCTGTTAGCTAATTAGCTGAAATAATGTGGTCGTTAATAATGAAAAAATTGGTTCATTGTTATTAGAATCTTGATCTGTTTTATCATCTTTAATTTCTCCCCCTTAAATATGAGTTCTATTATTTGAAATATAACATCTAGACGACACTCCATTCACACTTTCGATACATCTATTCTAACTTTGTATAGGATATACAACAATATCCAAAGACACTTACATCGGGATATAATGTCCACCCAGATGTCAAATTATGGTGTTTGTTTAGCATTAGGTTGTTGATATAAAGCTTGAACATATTTAACTTGAAAGGTTATAATTATATGAACTAGCAAGATTGGAGGTGAAATCCGATCGGCAAAAAATTATGATGCATGCTACTCTATCGAACGACTAGAGCTTCTGTTAGTATTATTTCGAAAATGGATTCTCTTCTTTGGGATTCTCCCTTCATCTTCTCTTCAATCAAATGTCCGTCGTTGAACGGTCCAGAGATCTCTAATGTCAGCCGTTAGATTAACTTAATAATTGACATTTGGCTGAAGAGAAGATGAAGGAAGAATACGGATGGAAAGGATCTAGATCTACATCATTTCTGTTTTGGCCATTTGACAGCAATTATTATCTCAAAATGGCTTGAGTAAATTTAACTAAGACAAAAATCTATTCTGAAATGCAGGATTTTGTAGCTTTTCAAGGGGTGGATATCATTATGGTGTTTTTTCTTCTATCCCAATAATTTTGAGATAAAAGTTAGCTTATCTAATTAGAATGTACTACCTCAATTAAATGAATCAATTATTTCCCACCTCAATTAAGTTCTCACCATCTGATTAGACCAGATTGATAAGATAAAAGTTATCCTAAGGTACCAGAGAATTCACCTATCATTATTATTAGGGTGTTGTTATGGTACCATTGGAAAATATAGGATTTGAGTACTCTTTGTCCAACCAGAACACGTCATCTAAATTAATTAAGTTATGTGAATATCACATAAAACTAAGTTCTCATCATTTAATTGAGCCACATAAAGAAAAATATGATATCCAAGGGATATCATAAAATCTTCCTTATTATTATTGTTAGCAAAGTTTACTGTAGTTTATTGGAACGGCATTTACCATAGTAGTTTTTTTTTACTTTTCAAGTCACACATACAGTAGCACATGGGGACTTACTTTAGTTATATATAATGTTCATATAATCATCCACTTGGCAAAATCTTGTTGAAGGGACGCAGCAATTTCTTGTAAGGACAACAATTTGGGAGTACGGAATGCACATTGTATGTGAGGTTTGGTTGATAGGAGCTCGTGAACACATCAGCTGTTTTTTTTCCACATAATATTCCTTAGTCCTTTTTCCAAGACAACAAGAGAATATTATAATTTCATACAGAAAAAAATAATTTCAGATAGGAGCTGCTTCATATTCATCGAAAGAATGTTGGTTATTTGTAACTTCATCAAAAGATACATCATCCTAGAACACAATTTTTTATTTTTGGAAGAGAGGAGGGGGGATTCATCATAAGAATGTTTCAGCTATATATCCATTTAATTTGTGAGTATTTCAAAAGAGGTAAGGCTCACATTGTTTCATGATAAACTTTCTCAAGTGTTTATAAGTCAACAAATATTTTAAGACTCTAAAAAGAATTGTGAGAGGGGAAGCTCGCACCCATGAGAATGGGTTCAAATTGGGCTAACATAGTATAAATTCTTCGATTTTCCTGTCCCCTATGCACAATTAAGGGAAGGGGGTTTCACCTTTTTGGATTGGGCTTAATTAAATTATTTTTTGCGAAAATATAATTTTATTATTTAGCAAATCTTATCTTGAAACAACTACATTTTGGATGATGTTTTTGAATTATCTCAGAAAACATTTTGACTACCCCACCATCCATATTAATTTTATATGCCCTCTACCTTTAATACTTGTTATTCCCTATTTTCTATTTCCAAAATATTGCAAGGATATTCTGATTGGATACTTTTACAATTATATCTACATGATAACTCTATATAGAGGAACATGATGGAACTACATTACTTTCTTTCAATCATGACAAGAACCTGAATTCTAACTTTTTACTTTGTACAGCACTCTTTATTGATTTCTATCTCTTGTTTGAATTCTAACCTTAAGGATAGTGCTTTCAGCAAGGACGAGACTATTACTTTGCATCTAATTCGGTTCTTTTACAACAATATCTACATGATAATTATATATAGAGGAAATGATGGAACTTCATTACTTTATTGAATTCTAACTTCAATCATGACAAGATGAAGATGATCAAGTAGAAAAGAATAGAGTACACTAATGACACTCTCTCATACACTTTGTCGTACTCTACACGTTGAATTGGAACAAGAAGATGGAACGAGCACCACGGAGTCATATAGCGAAGTCAAGTTCCAATATTTTCTCTCTATTGATCCTTTGTGATGTTATTGGAAATGGTGGTTTGCTCTACTACTACAAGAGATTAGTTTTCTATTTTTATGATTATGGAAGTAATGTTTGAAGCATGGGTACGTCAAAAATTGGGACGTTTTGTATCGGGTATGAGTATGTGTTCGGTATATACTAATTTATTATTATTATTTTTAAATTTCAATACGTGGTATTGGATACAGCTGAGTATATCTTAGGTATGGATTGTTTCAAAACTAAGTCATTTTATCCTAGGGAACTTGGTGTTTTTTTCTTTCTTTTATTCTTCTAAGCCACATTATGATATTGAATCTGTAAATCACATAATCGGTGTCTCATCCTTATAGCCGGTTTTGGATCTCAACCTCTAATCTTGGGACAGTCGCATCCTCTGCCACGACTCTGGTCCTTTGTACCTTTTACGTACACACACAAATAATTTTTTAAATAACTTAGATTTTTGGAAAATATTGTATCTCTTACCCTTATCCCTATCGGGTACCAGCACCATACCCATATCCATGAAAGTTAGGAAGTAACTCATCTTAATTGGATCTTTTTGTTCTCTTCTTTAATAGATATATTGTTTCTTGATTCAATGTTATTGTTCTTAATACTTGCTTTATGAATGGCTGCATAAATGCATAGATCTAAGATTTGGGAGAAGATTCGAGAGATGAAATTTAATTAACAATATTCAGAACCTCTAATGATTGAACCTAGCTAGGAGATTGGACATGGAGATAGGCTAAAATTTGTTGTGAAACTATGAATCATGAAATAGCTTAATCAGATTCAATTGACGTAGTACTTTCAAGAGCAGATATTATTTTAATTCTAACATGTTCACTTGAATTCGAGAGAAGGATTTGAATTATATTAGGATAGCTTTTTAGGGTTAATACCAACTTTAAACAAGGAAGGACACTGAAGATTGCTAGGTGTAGTGAAACCTCTTTCTAGATGTTTAATTAGTTAAATGGATTTAATTGATATGTATTCTTAGTGTAAGGATTTTTTACACTGTCAATAAATCATAAATTATCACATTAATAAAAATGTTTGACTTTTATTTTAACTATCGTAAAAATCATTTATATCATGATTTACGATTGGTTGACCGTATAAAAAATTTTACATTGATAGTGCATACCAATTAAACTCTAATCTATTATAATTTATTAAATCTCACCCTCAAAATCTACCAAAGACACCTCAGCCACAATTTTGCCACCTCTTACAATTTTTACCACGTAACTAAATCATCCTACGTGTTGCTCTCTGCGCTCACAACACAAATTCCTCTTTGCTCTTTGTGCCTTGATGCAGCAAAATAAAACAGTATAATTGAAAAAAAAAACACGGCATAAAGAAACGCATAACCACCGCGCACATAGGATAAATGCACCTCCGCCACTTTCACCGATCAACTCCGACATTCCGCGCGCGCGCCGCCTCCTTGAGCATGACTCATCTATCCGAATCGCTTGCGTCGATGCCGTTCTTCGTCGCGTTCCTAAAACCTCTCATGGACGCCCTCACAGATCGACGCCGCCTTATGCCTCGCCATGACGTTTAAGGCAGCCAATCCAACGCCAGCGACTGTTTCACGCTGAGAAGAATCAGTTACTTGTAGGACCACGATAAGAGGATTCTCTTCATTTTTGTTCCACTCACTGCCCCGTCGTTCACAGCTTCGTAGAGCCCTCATTACGAATCGTTTCCATTGCTGAAGAACACGAGTTCGATGACCTTCAAGGAATGCTTTTCATGTTCACTGTAAGCCATTCTATTATGTGTTTAATTACTTTTTAAATTTCAACATCAATAGCTTAATATTGGCAACCAAATTACATACAAGTTCTATTAATGTTTCAATCTTTTGTTCCTTTTGCAAGTTTAGTGATTTTATAAACCTATCTGAATGATTATTTGTATTCAGGAAAAACTTCTGAATTGTATTGTGGATATAATCGCTCTCCCCAGTTCATGCTCAACACTGTTTGTGAGGAAGCACAATCGCCAATATAGAATAGGTTCTATTTTTGAGTTGGTAATCCTCAAAAGTGTTGTGCTAAAGCATCGTATAAAGTAGGTCATTTGGTCATAACTTTCTCTTGATCGAAGTAGAAGTCTTTGTAAAGTAAGTTTCTTTCTCCATAATTATTTCTTGTGCATAGAAATTGGATTTAGTAGTTACTGTTGAAGTTTGATGAGTTCATAAATTAGGATTCCTAATTTCTTCTTTAGATTATCAAAGTTTGTGGATACAATTGAGTTTTTTTGGAAAGAAATTGGTTGAATAATCTGTACAAATGCAATTTAATGGCGTCTTTTGTTTTTCTTTTTCTGTTTCTAATTTTGTCTGTTGGGACAATGGAAAGGGTAGTTTTGTAGCTTCACCAAAGAATCGTAGCCACTATAAATGCTGAGAGGAGGTGAGTTAATGAGAACATTCAAATAGCTAAGACACAAATAGTTGTAATAGGGTAATAAAATAGTGCTGGACAAAATGTTCAAATATGCCATACCAAAAGTAATCTTCGAATTTATTTCTTTGCTTTAACTCAGCTACCCTTTATTATTACAAGCCACAAATACAACCCCATTGTGACTTGGATCATCATCTTCCCCTGCAAGACACAGTTCCTTCTTAGCATTTTTTATGCTTCAATTGGCAGGGACTGTGCTAAGAGGAACCCCAACAGCCCAATGCTTGGAAGGTGTCAAAAACTTGATTCTAAGGTACCAACTTCATCTTCAATGTATTTACATTCCATGCATAATTTATTGTAGCTTCATGAGTCCAAAATATTTTTTTTGCTGTTAAATTCTGAAGACACTATGTGAACATTGAGCTGAATTTACAGGCAGGTCCCTTATGCATGGATCACCAAACTGTTTCCTTCACTTATGCTTCTATTTTCCAGAATTTATCAAATAATTTGTTAAATACTAACTCCCCCTTTTCCTACTTCTTAGGTCCTTTGTTGCGCTCCTATAACATAACAACTATAAGATTAAATTGTATATTTAATAATTTGAAGTGATTTGAAAATTCAAAATTTATTAGCGGACCAGTATTTGATGGAATGGAAAAGGGAAGTGGGTCTCTTTCTACCTTGGAGAAATAATTCCTGGCATGGGTTAGAGTTAGAGGATTTGCAAGAAAATGAACAACTCAAACTAATGTCATTGTTGTCAGTCATACCTAAGCCAAATGGAGTCTCTCTGCTTTGGAGATTTCAAAAACCCTTTTAAAGAAACAAAGCAAACATTGCTTGATAACAATGTTGCAAATGGCGGATGGCCAAAATTCCGCTATATAAATGTGGGATTGCAACCTATAGCACCGCCATGGCGGGCGGCGCTTCACAATTTGCCTATGGCGGCTGGCACAAAATCTGCCACGCCATTCCGTCATGGCGCTGCCATAGCCACTATTTAACAACACTGCTTGATAAGAGTCTAGACACAATGCCAGATGCCACTTATGCATCTCAATTAGCTGTAAGCCATGTTCTCCTCCATTTTTCCCTTCGCCTCACACAATAACCATTTGTATCAATCATTGATTGAATAAATGAATGTTTAGTAATAATAAGTTTTATATTACCATAACTGTTTGTTGGTTTCTAACAAGGTCAAACAATTGCAAAAAATAAAAGACTACTATTTGAAAATCAAAGATGCACAAAAAAGTAAAAACACTCTTGATGTATTAATATTGTGTTTAATGTATTCCCTGCAAGCTCCAAGTCCTACGCTCCATTTTTACAGCTAGGGAAGTTCATTCCTTCTGCTAATTGTCGAAGGGTGGGTACCATTGGAAAATGGTTATATCAGAAGCAACATGGTAATGCAAACATCACTTTGGAAATGTCTGTGTCCATTCTGCTCTATCCATTGATGAGCTAGCTACCTCGACCTTGGCTTTTATGGTTGCGGTAGAGGACCCTGGTAGTGGTACTTATTCTAAATTGGACATTGCTCTGACTTCAACTACACAAATCTCAGCATCTTATTATGTGATGCATTCTATTCTCCTTCAAATATATAAGCTAAGAGGAGAAGCAACTTTGAGAGCAAGATTTCGAAAAGAAGCAGAGAAGAATGCAATAATAAGTCCCTATGATAGGGAAATACAGGAAACACATTCACATCCTGCTTTTGACAGTGAAATGTGGGAATGTCATCCTCCATTAATAGGTTTTTATTAGCTCTTTGTCTATTTGGGCAGTTTTACCTATGTTTTATTTGGAGAAATTCAACCTGTTGTCATCACAAGTGTGACTACACCGATGTGAGAAGGATTTCTCGAGGAGTATTTCAGCTCGATGCTATTATAGGTACAGAGTTGCACATTATGGTTGTTACTTCTTCAACTATTTACTCTCTGTATCTGGCTTACTTGTGAAGCATGGAGCCCTAAGGATCATTTTGGAGTTACAAAGCCTGATGTTGGGATTGAAAGCTCAAGTATACATGATCGTCTTTTGATTCCCCTTTGCAAGGTAAGATTGGAGTTAAATACTATGTCCTAACCTCCCTCAGGTACTGTTAACTCTTGTGTATTAGTGTTCTTGACCTTAGTAATACTAATACCCACTAAGTACCTTAGATCCTTGATTACAAGCCCTCCCATAAAAAGAGAGACCACGCAAACAAAAAATAAATAAAGGCTTGACAAAGCGGACCATAAACATAGAATAAATCTAATTGCATTTAGATCATAATTTAGTAGAAATGTTTTAATTCTCTCGATGTATTATGTCTAATTCTAGGTACATGAAAATGATAGGAAGCTTATATGGTGAAAATGAAGAGGGCAAGTATAGTCCAAGCTCAGGGATGCCAAGGGACGTATTATATCCAAATCACCTAATATTTCATGATGGA
Source organism: Ammopiptanthus mongolicus (assembly GCA_039655645.1). Lineage (NCBI taxonomy): Eukaryota > Viridiplantae > Streptophyta > Magnoliopsida > Fabales > Fabaceae > Ammopiptanthus > Ammopiptanthus mongolicus. Next base: position 87,892,687 of record CM077345.1, read on the forward strand.
AGACCGGCATTCTTGACTGCTCCCTTAGCAACTCTCTATATGTTCGTGTGGCTGTCAATTGGAATTCTTTTGGCCATTTATGAAATCCTTCTGGGTACGTATTTTTCTTCCTTACAAATGGGCTGTTTGGAGTGGTATAGATCTACGTTTCAATGGCTGTATCCCTAAAGGTTTAGAACCTAAAAAAGGGGTCCTGTATGTTTTCACCTACATGACTCTCCTGGATCCAATTTTCTGGAACACGTTTGCCAAAGCCTTGGACTATAGTCGCATACAGTTTAAGCAGCAAAAGTGTCTGAGTTCATAGACCTTATTAGAACAGTGTGAGTGTGAGACTAAGAAGGGACAGAAACAAGAGGGCGATACCATACAAAAGGCTTCTTAGAGAAGGGGATTCAGTGGTGTATCCTGAAGGACCAACTTGTAGGGAGCTATATCTACTATGGTTCAGCTTACTATTTGCAGAGTTGGCTAATGAGATCATGCTTGTGGCTATGAATACTCGTGAGCATGTTCTATCGGATCACAACAAGCGTGCATGTTATATTTTTGATCAATCGCGAGCATGTTATATGAGATCGCAACAAGCAGACTGAGATGATAATATTTTTCTTTTTGATATTTATAATATAAGATTAGTATACTTTTTTCAGGTTCATCACGTTGGAAATTGTTATGAGTCCCATATTGGGGAGCCTCACCTAAAAAGAATAAATGTAAGTATTTTTAAATAGTATTAATTGGCATGCTTTTAATGTTTAAAAATAATTTAAAGATTAGGGTCCTATTGCCATTATAAAAGCATGTCATTTTAATGTTTAAAGATTAGTCCCCTATTGCCATTATAAAATAATTTATTTAGTAAATTTTTGTTTATGTCGTTTCTTCTAAATTCTAGCAATAGGACCCTTTCTAATTCCGTGTAAGTAACAAGTATTGTAGGTGTGGTCTATACAGTTTGTGATAAAGATTCTGCATGGCCATATAAAAAGGAAAGAAAAGTATTCAATGAGCTTTATCTTGGCCTCAGAACTGCACAAGGTCCTTTACAATTCAAGTACGAGAGCAAATTTCACAAGCAAAATTGGGTTGACGGGATAGAGTTTCTACTTAGTTGAGTAATCTCTGCTAAAACAAAGGAACATTCTCCGAATATTTTAAATATTACTACCAACACTTGATTTGTTTGGATTGTATATGCCTTGCTAGAGTTGGGCTTATAAAATTTTGCCAAACAATGAAACTTTGAAGAATGTTATATACCTTTACGACACAAAAATAAACTAATGAAGCAATACTCATTACAGTAACTGCACATGACTGTGTTTGTTATTACTTAATAGTATTACCTATTAATAAGTGCTAAAAACGTTTACCATAAAAATTAGTGCATTCAACATAAATCTTTTTGACTTTCTCTTATATATAAGTCATTTGATGAGAACATAATATTAATATAAATTTTAAGTCGATCATCTCATATTGATATTCCATAAATATATTTATAAAAGTTAGACTTTACAGTGATAATAAATTATTCATTTAACTAAAATATAGTATTTTAATACAATATTGTGTCATTTTAATAATTTGAATGTTCTTATAATTTGTAGCCAATCAATTTTCAAACATGTTTTTTTCACTCAAAGTTATCTTTACTTTTCCACCCCATTTAAGCATAAGAAATAAATAAATTTCATTTATCGACCCGCGCAACGTGCGGGTATATATCTAGTTAAATTAATAAATTTGCTCCTTGTAAAGCTAATGTCATTCCTCTTATATTTTTTTCCTTAGTTCCTGTCACTGTTTCTGTCCAAAATAGCCTAGTACAGATAACAATCAAGTCACTCGTGTTTCACTTTTCCCCCATATGGCATGAAATTTAACAACTTATGGTAGACACATCGAGATATTCTTCTCTTATATGTAGTACTTCAGATTCTTACTTAGCCTGGTTAGTTGGTCTTGAACCAAAAAAACGTGTCTCCTTCTGAAAACTGCTCGAATCTGATTTGAACTTATCTGTTCCAGACAGATAGACAACAATTATATTGGGGTGATACCTATGTTGTTCGTATTATTCAGCAATGCAGTAATTTTAGGCAAAGAGCATCTTTGATTTGTTTGGTAGTTACTCTAGTCGGAATTGAAATTGTTGCTTCCAATAGCCAAATTACATGGCATCTGGATGGAATAAATACCTAATCAAGTGAATAATTGTAATTTGTAAATATCACACCGAAAAGTACTTTTGGCTCCTGTGGTCCTTTATATGTGCACATTGGCAGTTGATTATATCCTACATATTCATATTTCAAAGCAGAAAATTTTACGCTGTGTACAGAGTAAATATCCAATTTGGTCCCTGAAATTATAGGGTCGTATCAACTTAGTCCTTCACATTATCAATATTTCAAAATGATCCTTGAAATTGCAAAATGTAGCAAATGCATACCTGACATTATTCACTTGGTTTTAAATGCATCCCTGACATTAGCAACTTAATGTCATTGTAATCCATGCAAATACCAACAGAGGGACGAATCTGATTAACTTTCTGCAATTTCAGGGATCATTTTGGAATATTGATAATGTGGAGGACTAAGTTGATACGACTCTACAATTTTGGGGACCAAATTGAATATTTACTCGCTGTGTAAAACTATCAGCTTTCTTTACCAAAAAAAAAACTATCAACTTTTTTTTTTGTGCTTAAAAAAAGCAAGTATATTGTATACATGTGACATCTATCTATAAATAATACAACGTTATCCCCTATGTAAGGAGAATTTGCCAAGTAGCATCACCAGAAAAGAATATTTTAAATTTTAAAAACTGAATAGTTTTATTTTAAAAAATAAAATAAAACAAAAAATATTAATCAATTCAAATCAAATTATGAATTGATTAGGACAAAAGCAATTAATTTAGATATTACGTTCAAATTGGGAATTGATTTTCATTTTCCATATTTAGAAACATTTTAAAAAAAAATTTAAAACAAAAGAAATGAAAATATATAAAGTAAAAAAGATGAATAAATTGAAATCAAATTCTGAATTGATTAGAATTGAGTCTAGTAAGTAATAAAGAGAATTGAGTCTCGATTATCGTCCCTACATGGATGAACTAACAATTACCAGATTAGGGAGATTCTTATGTTATCCAGATAATCGTATTAGTGAATTGAATAGAAAGAAAACACAATAAAAACGAGTTCCAGATCACTAAAAGTGAAGCCACACATGAAAGTGATTTAAGATGAGACCTAGGCACAAGGGTTTCACTTGCACTTTAGTTCCTTATTCCTAATTCTCTATGGTTTATGAATTAATATGCAACGAATACTATCAACAATCATTAGTCATGAATTGCAAATATTCTTTTCATTAAATTAATTCTTTATTTGGTTATTTAAGGAATTCAAACTGGAGAAAGCATGAAACACAGAGAGGTTAATTAACCCTAATTGATTGATTTGATTGCAAGATTAGGATTAAGGTTTGCTCATTCATTAACCTTTAAATCGTCTGTTCTATATGTCCATTAACTAATTGTGGTACGATCACTGGTCAGTCAATCAACTCCAACATGTTAAGGGTGATAAATTCTTAACACGTAGTAGAGCGATTGAACAATCTATATGAATAGGAATCATAAAATCATCTCGAATTAGCAAATAAAGCATTCAAGTAACAAGGTTCACTATAACCCTAGTTATGACGTTTAGAAATTCATAGTAAAATATAAATCTAAATCCAAAATCAAAGAGTACATACAAAATAGGGATGAAAAACCCAGTTTCCAAAGGCGATATTTTCCCTAAATCTTAATGTTCTCCTTGACAGTCATCACTCTCTTTTTTGCTTTCTCACGCCCTTCTAAAACATCACAAAAGATGATTGGAAAAGAATAACCAATCCTATTTATACTAAACAGGGGGCAAACTTGTCTTTTATCGCTGCAAAAGACCTTACACGGTTGTGTATGGATGAGACACAATTGTGTCTACCAAAACCCTGTCCACGTAACTGAGACACGATTATGTGTAAGGGAGACACAACAGTATCGTGTTGCATGCCTGTAGATTCTTCTAATGTTGTAACTAAGCCACGGCCGTTCATAGGGTAGGAACGACTGTGTTTCCTTCCTGCGCCCAACACTTTTAGACTTAAGCCTAGCGCATGCAGGGGTTCCCAAGGATGATTCCAATTTACGCCTTTTTTGCTTTGAAACTCCCAAAAAATGACTCCTTTTAGCCAAATTTGATCTGCAGCAATCTCAAAACTTGCAAATTCTGCAACAAACAAGGAGAAATAGGCGAAACTCATTATTAAATATTTAAGAATGTAACAAAGTTCACTTAGTTTCCCGATAAATAAACAGACAATGACGGTTTATTACTTACATTAATACGTATAATAACTCATCAACAACGATCTTGACAAGATTCAAACCCCAATCAATTGAGTTAACATGATATGTCCTTAATTATTGATTTAGTTGGATGCATTGAAATGGTGAACAGTCCTTTTAAAAAAAGATTATGTAGACAAGAATTGTTTCCCTCTTGATTCCGTTGTATCCAAATTGTAATTAAAAGAAGAAAAATGGAAAAGGACAGAAACCTATACAATTATCCAATCAGTCTTTGCAATTTGAATGATAGAGGAACCAAATACTTACGGGGTCCAACACATGACTTGTGTAAACAATGTAAGAACCAAAATGTGACTTTGAGAAACATAAGCGGATGCTTGAAGATAAAAAAGAATGAATACTTTTAGCAAAGGCTAAAGACAAGCTACATAGCTATTTCGGTTTAACTTACTAGAAGGGTTTTCAATAGAGTAATAGTGGATTAGTCATTTATTTTCTTCTATTATGTGAAAAAGCTCTATCCTTGGCCCCCTCTTCGTTGCTGACTTGCTGGTGGAATTCTTGGGCTTGGGTCAGAACGTCCGACATTGCCAAGCAGACAACCAATTGGGTTAAAGCTTCACGGCTCCAAAACTGTCCTCCGTCTCTGGCGCACGCCTGACCACCACCACCGCTAGCCGCCACCTGATGCGACCTAAATGATACTACTCAGATCTGTTGCACCATCGTCCACGTCATCATCCTCTCCTTAGCGTTCCCTCATTTCACCTCGTCGCCAGCCGTCCTCAACAACTCATTTTTCATTTTACCTTCTTATTCTTGTATGATGTCTATTTGTTTGATGAAATTTTTAGGTCAAATTCTCCTCTTTATTCCTATAGCCTTTGCCGCTCTGTTTCCGGTAAACTTCTCAGTCAAAGTTTGCTTTGTTACAATATGCACTCAAAGCTAATGTGTTGTGTTGAGATTCCCTTTTTAATTTTAAGCGGCTAGGATTCATGATTCTTGAATTAGTTATCAATATGTTAGAGGTGCACGTCTCTCATCTAAATATGTGCAATGACTTCTACTTCAATTGACGTGGGGTGATTTATGTTTTTGGGACTCATTTGCAAATATTATAATTTGAGGACTAAGTTTTTCAAATATGTAAAAACTTGTTATTACAAGTAAAAAAAATGATGTGTTTTATACACCTCAGTCATGTTTGGTGTATCATAGAAGCCACCTGAAATCAAAGGTTGTCAATGAATTTCTTTCAATTAGGTGTGGGAATCTACTTTCTCACTAAGAAATTTCACTACCTGAAATAGAAAAGGTAGGAAAAGTGGTAACCTTCCTTTTCGGTGTCCCTCTCATTCAATGGTGAATTATGGGCCAAGATGTTAGATAAGTCAAGTAAGGTTTGAATGTTTCTTGTGCCCAACCGGTCCATCCCAAACCATATGCCAAAAGTAGACACGTGTTAATAAATAATAATGGTAATGGCCTAGTATTCAAATACTATCCGCCAAAGCTGTGGAAGCCCTTAATTCTCGAGATCCTCTAACGGACAATAAAAAGTCACCTCTTTATTTACTCAACACATTTTTATACTTAAAAAGTTAATTAGGAGACTTATATTTAAATTTTAAGAATTATATGTCTCGATTATGTTTTGCTTATTTGTAGCAATATAAATGTAGTTGTGTAAAATGTAAATAGAGTTGAAGTAGAATAAAGAGGTTAGTTGTACCAAAAAAAAAGAGTAAAGAGGTTAGTGTAATTTATTTTAACCCGTCAAGTTATTTCCTTTTTCTTTTATAAGAAGGGGCTAAAAGCCCAATATCCAAGTCAAAACATTATAACTACCCAAGACGGCGTAATGTCAAATGTGACCCCTATGATATTATCAAGTAAAATAATATTTCCATGTTTGGGGGAGGAACAACAACCTCTTCATTCTTCAAAGCCAAAATCCTTAGAGAGGCTCCAATTCACCATCCAATTAGCGCACATGATACCTTCTCTTAGAGTATGCACAAAAATCACTTCCCCAAACAAACTGTTAAGTGACTTCTTTTATAAGAAATAACAATATAATTCTACTCTTTCTTTTTAATATAATTTAATTACTAACAAACTCAGATCATTGTTAGCAAAAAGAAATATTATTTATCCACTATATATACAGTTAATGTCTTAATGATATAACCAATTCTCAAAATAATACAATATTTGAATCATTTGATAGTCGTAGTATTAACAATTATATTATTTCTCAAATTAATAGTAGTATTAATTGCCTTGCAATGCAATTTTTATTATATATTTTTTATAAGCAAAAAATATATTGATTGAAAGTACAAAGAGTACTCTAACTCATACACATGAACGAGAAGAAAAAAAAAGGAGCAAGACCTAAGCAAAATTAATACCGCTTCTAACCAAGAAAACAATATATGCTTTACTACCGTCCTTGCCCAAAAAACAACAATATCCTTTAATAATAAACGAAACAAATCTGTCCCAAGTCCACCACCAAAAAACCCCATCATAACTCAAACCTTTGATACCACTATATAATATATTGTTATAATATAAATTTTATCACAATTATAAATATATACAACTTTACAGTTTAAATAATTTACTTAAGAATTATTAATGAAATTAAATAGTACATTTTCATCTTTACTTAGTTTTATACTCATAAAAAATAATGTACTATTCATAAGAAGAATGATAAGATTGAATAACATAAATAACTTATAAAAGGGTCTCAAATAAAAATAAAATAAGGAGAATACTGACGAATGTGCTAAGAGAATTGGTTTAAAAAATCAATAAAATTTGGGAATTGATATATTTAATATTTAAAAAAGTGATATATTTAGTTTTTCAATAAAAACTTATTTTTCTGAACTTATTTAATCAATATCCTTAGGACACTCGTTAGCATGATCTATGAGATAAAATCACATTCTAAAAAGATGGATGTGGGGACAAATTCCCCAACTTTAAGAGACAAAAATGCATAATTGTCTACACTATCCAGAAGTTTTCAATGGAATGTTGAGGCTTGAATTAAATAATGGAAAGATATGCATATAGTTTGTTATTTGATGCATGATTGCATCCAAGCTTAAATCCTCGTGAATAGTTGGTCTCTAGTTGGTAATTTGGCTTTGACCTGATTGTACTTCATCTTGCACTTTGCCAACCCTCTTCTCTGGAGCCTGGACCCCTTCTATTTCGTCGTCTTCAAACAGGGCTGGTTAAGGCCATGTTTGTGTCCACATCTACCAGTCCACCCCTCCCAAGTCTTACCCACCCATAAAGGTACTAATAATTTTCTACTTTAGGATCCGTTAAGAATGGGTCATAAAATGAAACCTGACCCATAATTCAGGCCCCAAGAAAGAGAATTTTTTTTTTGGTAATAACACTAAAGAGAAATTACTAATATAATTAAAAATCCTTATCATAATTTAATTCTCTTTTTTACAGAGATGGAGACAAATTAAACTTCTAAGATTCAGCAAAGAACTACATTCATGGTTGGGTGGGCAAACTTTTTTTTTTTTTGGTTTTCCTAGATATCCTCCATGCGCAATTGCAGGGATCGAACCCGTGATCACTTGCTTAAGGGGTCCGAGATCGTTACCACTCGGATCAATCACATGTTGATGTTTGGGTGGGCAAACTGTAATCTCTCACTTGAAACATCTGACTTTATATTACTTATATTTATGCATTCCAAACAAAATTTCCTAGTTTGCTAGCTTTGTCACAAATTTTGAAGGGATTTGTTTTATTTTTGAACAAACACAATGGGTTTTTAACCTTTTCATATGATGTTTAAAAAATATGTTTAATCATATGCCAAAGAACCTCTGAGTATTCTCATCGAAGGACATAAATAATGATATACAACATTAAAAAATAAAGGAAAAAAATTAAAAAAAAAATGTTGTAATAATTGTAAGGGCATAAAGGATTGATAAAGAGGGAAAGTAAAGGCCGACCATCCATTAAATTCCCAAACATGCAGTCTGTCTACATGTGAAAACCAACCATCGATCACCTCAATTAATTGTTAAACAAATGTATTATTTTCATTTATAAAACAATAATCATAGCATCAATAATTATCACTGTTCAGTTGTCAGTCACATTGCATGTGAAAGGGAATAAACAAGTCTGTCTAAGTAGTAACTTGAAATTGGAAAGAATAACTTGTGTAATTTGCAAAAATGAGATCAAAGGGGATGCACTGTTGCATTGGGTTTATCTGCATTACGTCTATTACTTTATACTATATGATGTACTTAAAAATTCAAATGCATCATCCAATTGAATTAGAGCTATTGAGCTTTGCTTCAAAGAAAGCATAAATTATAAATGAATAAACCCAAGTCTGGATATGCCACTGAGATGAGATTCCATTTTTAATGGGGTTTTAGACACCCAAAGATAGGGTCAGTCTACTGTGCATTTTGCAGAAAGTCTTATATATATGAACACTGGCAAGAGAGTCGTTGGATGCTATTGGAAATAAAGACTTGCTCAGCTTTAACCCGATTTATATTTAAATATTTCTTAATTAAATAATTGTTAGCGGATAAGCTAGCTGATAGCGGATAGCGGATGAGGTAACTGATAGCGATAGCGAATGGGTGGAAGTGTTTGATAAAACTAGCGGTTGAACTAGCTGAAAAATATAAAATGACATTTTCATTAATAATTTTATATAAAAGAGAGAGAAGATGATAAAAGTATAATTAAATTAAGATAATAAGGATAAAAAAAAAAAATATGAAACGCTATAATCTATAAGCTCAAACGCTACTGCAAGTAGCATCTGGAAAAAACGCTTTAAGCTCGTGAAAAAACGCTATAAGCTTGTGACAAAGGCGCTTGCCAAACGGAGCTACTTTCTCATTCGCTATAAGTTATTCGCTATAAGCTCATTGGAGGGACGTGCCAAACAGACTCTAAATCTTTTTTCTAATTAAAATTATGCAACCAAACCAACGAATCGTCTATCGTGCCACTTGGAACGATATTCTTCCTTATGATCATTCCCTTTCAACCACCTTAACCTCTCCAATTGGAATGATTCTGGAATGCCCCGAGCTCCGTTCAGATCTGACCCGGGAAGAAAGGGTTGTAGGAGAAGTTCAGCATTCAGAGCGTGGCGATGTTACCGAGAGAAGAAGGAATGGTGCATTCTACAAGATTCAAGACGATAAAGAAGACCTCGATGTTCTGAAATGTTCCGAAGAAGTCAGGTATGAGGATGGAGAATATGTTGTCCAGGAGGTCCAGGAGTCGAAGGTTGGGAAGGTTGGGCAAAGTGTCGGGGAGGGGACTGGTGAAGAGGTTTTGAGAGAGGTCAAGGTATCATAGGTTTTGGGTGAGGGAAATGTTTGGGTAAAGGGCGTTCGTACCTTCTACAAGGTTCGAGACGATGGAGAAAGCCTCGAGGTTCTTGAATCATCGAATTGCGGAGTCAACACCATCAAACTCCACTGCCTTCATCACCAATTCTTCACGGTTTCGCTATTGTAAATAAAAAACTCGAAACCCACATTCCTCTTCGTTTCGTGGTATCTCTTGATCAAAATCAGATTATTTTTCAGCTCGAATTGTCGAAAACACTCGGCAAACCCATTTTTCTTGATCCAGGCCGGCAAATTCCCCACGAAGATTTTCCTCAATTGCCTGAGCTAAGTGATGGTGGTGGCAAAAGAGCGAGTTATCAGAAATGATGTCGTCATTCTCACAGCCCTCATCCTCTCCTGTGTTAACAAAACATATTTTAATTAACAAAAAAATTATTTAATTAAGAAAAATATTTAGTTGTAAATCGGGTCAAAACTAAACAAAAGTCATCACATCCAACGACATCTGACAGCTCTGTTGAAGGTGTATCCATGCACAACTTTTTGAAGGAGCACAGTAGACCAACCCCAAAGATAAGGTAATATTTTGACTTCCAGTTTGGGTTACTTTGAATGTAACCATAGTGTTTACGTTATTCATAATAATACTAATTTATATACACCTACTCCCTCTAGTCAATATTATAAGCAAAAAAAATTCAAAGTTTTTCATCAAATATATAAGCAATAGCTAATTATTTTCCTCCTATTTAATGATATTATATTATTCCTAAAATACTCTTTTCATTTATTACCAATTTTGTTTTTCAATAACTCATTTTATTCCTAAGTTCCAAGTCCCAAGTCCCTTCATTTAACCCAAGTCCCAAATTCCCAACATATTTAATAAAAATTGAAGATTTTATGAAGGGTATTTTAGGTAATACACCTAAATTTTCAACAATATTAAACGAGATTAACCAACTTCATTTAATATGTATGTTCTATTAAATTTTTGCGGATGGGAGTGAGTATAACCGATGATCAGACAAACTTTGAAGGCAAGGTATTGGGGGAAATTGATTGAGGTTTTCAAATCGAATTAAATGAAACTGCATTGGGAAGCAAACAATATTACTTAAATGACATTTTTAAGCCGTAATGGTCCCTTAGATTAAGTGAATGCTATTGTCAACCCATGATTAGAATCAACGGCACCGTTGCACTTGTGTTCACATTTAAGTCAAAGTAGGAGTATTATTTTAAAGTAAATGCTAACTCGTGTCCTAAGGATATTGGTTAAGGAATTAAAGATAGGAACTTTGTATTGAAAGTGGTGTAGTCAATGCATCGACCACTCAAAAGTTACATTTTTCAATAAAACTTTTTCATTTTTGGATTCCTTAAACAATGTCCTTAGGGTACTTATTAGCAAGATCCTTATTTTAAGGGTCATGCTACCCTAAGGGCACTCTTTAAGGAAATCAAAAGAAGCAATTTTATATTGAAAAGCTAAGTATATCATTTCTTCAAATATTAAATATATCAATTTTCAATGAATTTTTTTTTTTTGTTTTTTTGGACATTCGTTAACATTCTTCTTATTTTAATTTATTTGTGAAGATTTATATGAATTCATAGACTACATTTAAAAAGCTAAAATATGGGATTTTTACGTCAAAGTTGGGATGCAAGATGGGGCTGAAAATGAAGTGCTCACCTTGAGTTCAGTCTTCCATGTTCCCATTCCCCACTAAAGCATGTGGGCATCACATGCCATATAACGGGGAACTAATTAATCCTTTGTCCAATGGTGTTCGTCCCTTCACAGAATTTGCAGATCAGCATTGGGGTTCCTCCCTTCACAGAATCACATTATCATTGTGAGCCCAAGGAGATAACCAGCATGAAAGACCCAAGTCCTAGATATTTGCTTATCTACTTGTAGTCATGCATCACATAACATATATATAAACAATACCCAAATTCCAGACCCACAGTATAGTAACAACTAGAAACATGGCAAGAGGAAAACAAGTGGTATATTAAACTAGGAACTAGCTAGGGTGGTTAAAGAGGGACAAGTGAATATAAAGTTGTGCATCCAAGATGCATAATTTATTTCCAAATTAAGAGAGAAAAAGGAACCATAAAAAATGTATTATAATCGCAATATTGGTCATTTTTAAGAAAAGAGCCAATTATGGACCAAATTTAGGGACTGTTTTTGCATTTTTAAGAATTTGGTCATTGCTACGTACTTGGGGATCGAATTAGGGATCGATATGTGTGATCGCAAAGTAATCCGTCTCCAATTCGGTCCCTAAACTAAAAATAGAAGAATTCAAAGTTGTTGTCTCGTTTAGGGACCGATTTAGGGACCACCTAATGTCTTTTTTCTTAGCGACCGTTCTAATTTCGGTGGCCAAATTTTTTAATTCTCAGAGACTGAATTGGGGATCGAAAAATCAGTCCCTAAATCTAAATCCCTAATTTATGCGCGGGATGCTTCCCTCCTGTTTCACTATTCTCTTTTCACTATTTTCACTCTCTGCTATCTTTTCACTCTTCCCCCCTCCAATTCCCGCAAACTCTCTTTCATCGAAACTCCCTTTTCGTTTTCTATCTCACCGGAGAACGCCGAAGAAAGACCGCTGTGGGCAACCGTTTCCACCCTCAGGCAGGACTGTCCCTGAGATTTTGGGTGTCCTGTGCGAACTATGTAATTGATGCCTATTATATATATATATATATATATATATATATATATATATATATATATATATATATATATATATATATATATATATTGATTATCAAATGCATATATCAAAATAAAAGAGGTGCAAAAAACTAGTCATTAATTATTTTAATATAACCTCAAGTGAAATAAAATATCATTGAAGAAAAGTTAAAGATTACATCAACATTGAAAAGCTCAAACCAAACCAAAACTACAATAGAATTATTGCAAAATTAGAGTTAGACATGTATCTATTAACCAGAACGTGTAGCAATCCGAGTAGCATCCCACACCATCCACCGATAGCACATGAATCATAAGGGCTAAAGAAAGAAAGTGATGCCCTACTAATCTTTAAATATCATCCTCCTGACATTTTTTGCTGTAAAATCATTAATAATCTATTCATAATCAAAATTCTTTAAACAATCATTTTCAATAGAAATCAAGGTAGGGCTATTTAATCTACTTTGCGACATTATAGATCGCAAATAAGATTTTAACAATTTCAATTTTGAAAAACTTCTCTCAGCAGATGCAACAGTAACGGGAATGGTTAATATTATTCTATAAGCTATGCATGTATTAGAAAAACAATTAAATGTCTGTTAATTATATAATTTTTTATTTTTAATATATATATATATATATATATATATATATATATATATATATATATATATATATATATATATATATACTAAGTAAAAAAAAAAGATTTGGTGCCCCCTAAAAATTGGGGCCCTGTGCGGTCGCACACTTCGCACACCCTCAGGGCCACCCCTGCGGCCTCAGGTATGCCTTCCACCGCCAAAGACTCTTTTCTCTCTCTCTCTCTTTGCTCTCTTCTATCTCATTATTCTGAGTTCCACCATTTTTATTTTCTCCTTTCCCCCACTACCAGCCCCCTTATCAGAAGTGTGAAGACGCAGTTCATCCTTCGCCTTCCAACATGCTTCCTGTCGGAGAATGAGAACCACCGTTACGGGCCACTATCAAGTGCTCAGGTATACAGCTCTCTCTCTCTCTCTCTCTCTGTCTCTCTCTCTCTCTCTCACACACACACACACACACCTTTGTTAGATTTGTTGGATTGACTTGTCTTTGACTTGGGTTGAAATGGAATTTTGGGGTTTGTCATCTGGGTTGTTCTTTTTGGCTAGTTTTTCAAGCAACCCATCTCAGTCCGAACCCTGCCCTATCGTGGATGTCGAGAGGTTATCCTCAACCTGAACCGAGAGCTAGCTGAGAAGGACCAAGAGATCCTGACGATTAGGACTGAGTTAACCCATCAGAGTTCTAGGATTGATGAGCTTTATCAGATGATGCGGGTGAGTGGTTCGGGTTCAGGCCGCGACGTGCGGATGATGCAGTTGATCATGAGGATGTTGATGATGAGGACGCTGATGATGATTTGATCCCATTACCCTCACCCCCTCGTGATTAGGATATACCTTTATTTTATACAGTCATTATATATTGATGGATCAAACAATATATTAAACTTTTGGATTATATATATAATTTTGGACCTCTTCTATTTTATTATTGGGTTTAGTGATTATTCTGTAATTTATTTTATTTTAGTTTTTTTTTATCTTCTATATAAAAAAAATAATTTATTTTTAAAAAAATGTAATTATTTTTATTTTTGTTAAAAAAATTATACCAGAGACCGAATTCGCCACAGAATTAGCGGTAGCTAAAACAAGCTTTGAAATATTTAGCCACCGCAAATTCGGTCGCTAGGTTTAAAAAATTCGATCCCTAAATATGTGTTTGTGACTACATTTAGGGACTGCCTTTCGCGATCGCAAAATCGATCTCTAATGTCGTGATTGATTAAGAAATCGATCCCTAACCCATTTGTGACCACTGTTTTAGAGACATTCGGTCATCGATCCCAAAATCGGTCGTAAAACAATTTAGGGACCGATTTTTCGATAGCTAAAACCCTATGTTTTTGTAGTGAATTCCATGAAAAGGCCATAGGCTAACTTATACAGTTATATGGCAAAGAAGGAAGAGGGTCTCAACCTTTTAACAATAGGAAAATACTTGGTGTAAAACTGAACATCTATTTTGAATTACATCTTTTCACATCTCTTGAGGTTTGAGGTGTTGAAAATAGAGAAGTCCATGTTGAATGGATAGTAAAGTGAATATAAAGCAGTGCATAAATCCAAGTTGTCTTAGATATTTTGGACAAAGTTGCAACTCTCAAGCACAAACATTAAGCAATAGAGCTCACTCAGCCACGCTTCAAGATTTCGAAGTGATATGTGTAAGGGATTAGGATTATCTACAGTAGTTCATCTCTATTTCTCTTTACTTGTATTTTTTGTTATTTTTTTGACAAAGCAAATCAAGGGTTGAGAATATGAGAGAAGTAAATCCAATGGTGATAAATTGAACAACTGTAGCAAATGTGTGAATTTGTTACAGCAAACAATCTGGATCCGTGTGTAAGTGTGTATGTTGCATTATTAACATAGGGAGAATGTTAAAGAGTACCCTTAAGGAAACAAGAAAAAGTTTTTTTATTGAAAATTGATGTATTTAATATTTGAAGACGTGATATATTTAGTTTATAATGAAAAGTTTTTTTTTTGTTTCCTTAAAGAGTGTTCTTAGGACGTTTGTTACCACAACTCCTAACATAATAATAATAATAATAATAATAATAATAATGGTCTCGCTAACCAATGCCCCAAGGGCACTGGTTAATGAATCCATAACAAGTAAGTTTTTATTGAAAATCTAAGTATCTAATATCTGAAGATATGAAATAAACCACTTCCAAATAAAATTTTTCTCCTTTTAATTCTTTAATCAATGTCCTTAGAAACACTTGTTAGTATTACCCTAATAATAATATAGAATCCAGTAGAAAAGAATTCACGTGTAAGGAGGGGCTTGTGAGGGAGCGTGCAGCATGTGCTTTGGTGCAGTCGGCGACCTTTTGTAGTTTTGATGATGAGATAAGGGAACTCAATAAAAAGGAGTGATGTTCCTTTCATCTACAGCCTCATCTCACGGATCTTGCCCCTCTTTCCCTCTCTCTCCTCCTCTCTGTGCGTGTCTCTGTGTTCTTCCCCCACTTTCTATATTTTATATTCTCCTAACATATATAGACATCCTCTGCACAGTATATAAGGCCAAGAGAATACAGTTATTGCTAAGAGACTTTAACAGAAAATTCAAAGACTTATTACATCAACTAATATGGCCTCTTGGAAAAAGACCATTACATCTCCATTTAGAAAAGCTTGCACTTTCTTTAACCAGCAATCACCAAAAGACCATAACAAGTCTCAAACAGGTTTGTGTGTACATATTACCTAATCTTCCTTCACCATCACTGTCTAATATGAAGCTCTTGTTGATTATGGATTATTAATCATGTACTCATTCTGTCATTCATATATTGACAACTTGTTTGTGTGATTTTTGTAGAGCAAGAGAACCGTGTAATGGATCTACATGGTGAAGTCATGGCGTGTGGCTATCAAGATGTTCAAGTTATGTGGTCTATTCTTGATAAGTCCAAATCCTCAGACTGCAATATAACTTCTTCATAACCTTAGCCAACTCTTCTCCCTTCAATCTACCAAGCAAAAACTAGGGGGGAATTATTAATCAGAAGGAAAAAAAATTCTACTGAAGTAATTAACATATGTTTTTGTTTGATGATGTTTAAGTTAATTGCATCATACTAGCTTGTTTGAGCTAGATGACTGGCTTTTGAATCTGGTATGAATGTAATTCTCATTGTAGAAAATGAAAAGACATATTGATATGTAGGTGTTGATAGGTTAGACTTTGAATCATTGCCCCTTCGATTGTGGTGGCAGTTTCACTTTGTAACTTTTGCCAAGTCAAGGTGTTATTAATAGGGAATCCCCATGATTGATGAACGCAAATCATGGTGAGATTTTTAATGAAATTAGATTCTTTTCTCTGTCCTCTCTATTTCACTCTCTGCCTCCTTTATCACCTGTTCCATTTGCTGATTTTCGCCTTTTGGCCCTTTTAATCTTATCATTTGTTTATGGTTATTAGAGAGAGATAGGATTTTTGTGGAATCCAACTTTACATTATTGAAGTATGATTCCATTATTTGTATAACTCATTTGAACTAACTACGGTCTTTTTATATCTCAATACACTTGTTTTTAATTTTTACTTTCTCCTCATGTCATTTCTTTGTTAAAAAAGCATGCCCATTGCCCACGATGGATTTGGATTCTCTACATTCACTGCATTTACTCGTATGCATCATTGGATCATTGTTATTTTATTTATTTAATGCACATTTAAATGCAACTAATGGTGCATATCCCCTTCATCATTGTTCAACAAACATTTTCATTAAAGTATACACTACAGTCTACACTTTTATCTCACAATTTTCTATCCACCAAGTATGTCTTCCAAATTTGACCAGACGTAATTGATCTGAAGTGGATGTATGAATGGATGTACCTGACTAAGATGCTTGAAAATCGGTTAAGGGTGCTCTTCCTTTGCTTGGATATTCCAATAATGGAGTGGATGGAGTACTTGCAAAGACACGCCAACACAAGTAAGATAAATGGATATGTGGGAGGGATGAAGATTTATTGTCCCATTTTGGTGTACCACATTCTGTTTCCACCAATAATATTTTGACACATAAGTTAAAATTTCTTTTAATTTAAAATAGATAGAATATGTGACAAGATATTATTGGTAGAGATAGGATATGATACATCAACATGGAACTGCAAATTCTCATCCATGTGGAGAGGGATGAAGATCTAATGTCCCATATTGGTGTACCACGTCGTGTCCTCACCAATAATATTTTGCCATATAAGTTGAAATTTCTTATAATTTAAAAAAATAAATATGTGGCAAAATATTATTGATGAAGATAGGATATGATACACCAAAATGAGTCAAGAAATCTTCATCCGTGGGAGAGACAGGTCAATGAAAGATGGTTACCTATGATTCACAATCGGTTATTTACATGGCGTCATGGGGTGGACATACCATTTTAGTAGGTATTTATGATTGTGACTGAGATTTGTGTGGAGAGGGTGATGACCATGACGGCCACGATTTTCACAAAATGTGTGTAAATTGTGGTCATTATCATGGAAGGGGACCTCAAGTTTTCAATGGTTACTCGTATGGGTCGTGTTTTGGGCATAATCTCGTTGGATATGGATCAAGATCTAGTCCAAAACAACAACCATCGACTTAGTCAAGTACGATCCAAATTAAAGAAATGATAACAAATGTGTGCACATCCTAGCATTCAAAGGATTTTATAATGCTCACTTATGCATTGATGTTCCATGTAGGTGACAATCAACAACTCGTTACTCCTTTTTCATATATGCAGTCCAAAATTTATAACCTTGGTGAACTGATGATGACACTAAGACAAGTGGGATAGCCAACCGTCACTTGTGGAGGTTCGTCAACTTGAAGCTCAAGGAGACAAGGATTCACAATTCGAATTTGTCTTCCCCAACTCACATAACTCATTAAGTGGCTAACTTCTTTTAGTTGGAGACACTTTATTACATAGAGGAGAAGTAATAATTTTAAACAGATATAATATTACACGTGACTGCCACTTCTACATCAGGTCATGATCGCCACATGATTGTGACCGCAATGCAATCACAACCGCGATTTAAAACCACAGTTGTCAGCAATGAAGCCATTCACGACAGGGTTTCTTTTCGGACAATGCCTTTGAGTCCTTGGCTAGTTGTGCTATTGGTGACTAGCAAATTTGTCCATTGTCACATTGCGAACTTAGGGTCTGTTTGCTTTGGCCATTTTTTGTTTTCATTTTCAGTGAAAATAGAAAATGGACTTGAAAATGTATTGGGTTGATTTTAATGAAAATGTTTTCACCGAAAAATTTCTTGAATTGGGCCCAAATTTGAAAACAGAAAAAGATTGTTTTCAGTGTTTCCTTCCCAAAATTTTGAAAATAGGAAATGAAAATAGAAAATACGAGGTTAAAAAATCATGTTTTCAAATTTTGAAAAATTTAAAAATGAAAACAATTTTTAAAAAATAAAAATAGGAAATGAAAACTAGAAATGAAAATGCAAACCAAACAGACAAAATTAATTGAGATGTTTCCACTATTGTATACTAGTTCTTATTAATTGTTTTGTGCCAAGCTTGAATTCATGTTTTTGACAAAATTATTTTCATGTTTTTTGTGTCATCATCAGCTACAAAGTACCAGTCCCAAATTGACTCACTAATAGCTATTATAGATATGCTATTAAAACTACAAGCTACAAAAAATTGAAAATTAAACTGATTAGGATCCATTTGACACAAAATAAATTTACGAGTTGAGAAAGTGTGTACAAAATGGTGTGAATTTGCGCATTATTTATAGTGAGTCACCATTGCGTTATTTTTCAGAATTGTGCATCACCTACAATTATTACACTTCGCACACTTGTCTCCTCACTTTCTCTAGAAAGTTCTCCCTTCACCTTCTCTTCAAACTTCATTCTTGGTCATTTCAATTTCTCTCTAGTCTCTACACCTTATTTTCAACTCTTTCTCTTAACCGGCGAAAAATCCTCCCCATATCCGACTTCTCCCTCTCGGTCTCCTTTCTCCCATCTATGTTTCTCCTTTTCTCCCTTTCTCCCATCATCTCACATGTCCCTTTCTCCCTCTCGGTCCCTCATCTTCTCCCTTTCTCCTTTCTAGTCTCTCACTTCCCTTTCTCCTTCTTGTTCTCTCACCTCCCTTTCTCCTTTTCAGACGTCCAGCTAGGGGTGGGCATGGGTCGGGTTGGGTGGGTTTTGGTGCATTTAAAAACCCAACCCAATCAAATAAATATGGGTTGGGTTGGATCGGTTTCTTCAAAAAAATTTATGTAACCCAACCCAACCTCATATGGGTTGGTTTGGGACGGGTGATCGGGTTTGGTAGTAAATTATTTTGTTTTTATCAAAAGCAAATAATGGGGAAAAATAGGGAAGAAAAAAACTATCAATGCATTAATTTGAACTTCCAAATATAAAAATAAAGCATACAACTTCAATTTGGAGCACAATATCCATCAAAATTAAACAAACAAGTGAAATCAAAAAAATAATAATGTCTTCAAACAATTCCTAAACAATTTCACTGACTATGTCTTCAAGCTATTTCTGCATGTCTTCAAACTATTTATGCTCATGTAACCAAAAAAATGGTCACTCCAATTTAGGCGGCTGAGTATTAAAGAAGAGTCATCAAATACAAGATAGAAAAGTCACTTCACGCTCCAGTAGCTGGGCTTATAATATTCCTCTCAATATGTGGGTTGGGTTGGGTTGAGTGGGTTTACAATCTTTGGACCCAGCACCCAACCCATAAGCTATGGGTCTGCTTATTTAGAAACCAACCCAACCCAATGACCCGAAACAACCCAGTATTTGTGGGTTGGGTTGGATTGGGTACACCGGGTTCGCGGATCGACCCGTACCCATGCCCACCCCTACGTCCAGCCATGCGAGATCCAACAAAGGTGCATCCATGTGAATGCGGACGAAGGTGCGGCCATGCGAACACCAACAAAGGTGCGACCATGTGATCTCAGCGAGGTGAGGCCATTCCAGATTCCAGGCAAAGGTGCGACCATGAAGGGGAAGGTTTTTTTGCTTATTAGGGTTTTTCTGATGGGTTTTTTTTTTATTCTGATTAGGTTATTTCTGATTAGGGTTTTTTCAATTGGGATTTTTCTGATGGTTTTTTTTTTCCAGATTTGGGGCTTTTCTGATACTGGGTTTTTTGTTAGATTTTCTAAATTTTTTTTTGTTAAATTTGTACTTGATGATTCACTATGTTGTATATTTGTTGGTGATGAAGCAGTTCCCCCCTCTATTTTCTTTCCAATATGTTAAAACTGGTTCAACATTCCAGATAAATTGTTTTTTAATTGGTAAGCAACCCTTTCTTGGGTTGCTTATACAAGCAATGTTGCTTAATTTTAAGCAACCTTTGGTGCCACGTAATTTAGCTCCAATGCTGAAAAAAGATAAGTAATCGTTGCTTAAGTTTAAGCGACCCTTAAGCATTGGGCGATGGAGATGCTCTTATGGTGGATTCTCTTATATGGAGGAAATATTGTGCAAATGAGTTTAAATGCGATTAGTCAAAGTTAGAAGGATACCAGAATCCACCACAATTCATAGTATAGCCTTTTTTGGGTTACAATAGGAGGGCCTAAGCCCAAAGCAAAGGAGAACAAGCAAACCATACTAAGCCCAAATAATCTTTGTGTAAAATTAAGCTGGTATAGTGGTATGTTTAGACATAGCAATAGAATTATTCTGAATGGCTGATAAAACAACTTTTGAGTCTCCTTCCACAATTAGCCTCCTACAACCATGATTCCAAGTTGTTTGCATTCCATTAAGAACACCTGATGAAACCAAAAATCCAAAAATCCACCTGACATTCTCATATCTGATAAGGCCTCCCCAACCCACAGAACTTGAGTTAACCCTTGATGCCTCACAAGTATTAAAGTTTTTTCCGACTTGTTGAAAGAGGAATCCATTGAACTTTAATGCAACGCCTGGGCATGTTACCTTTAGCCAATCGTATTGGGAGATTACACTGGTTGATTAATGTGACACAATAAATAATTAGAGAAGCATTTTGAGAGGTTGATGGGAGTTTTGTGTAGAAAGTTTCCATGTTTCTCCATTTCCATCGATATCAAATGGGGATAAATATATATTTTCAGCAAAAATCGGCATTAAAACCAAATTCCGAGGAAATATTCAAGGCAATCCAATCTTTTATGTCACCTTAAATATTTTGAATAATATTGACTGAATTGAGAAGGCTTATCCATATTCTGAATCCAGCAGAACAATCTCTTAAGTCATGTTAACCTATACTTATCGATCTGTTTTATATTACTATATGGATGGAATGGATGGATATGGACTATAAGGAATTTTTTTGTAGTAGGCTTTACAGGCATATGGGTTGGTGGGCCTAGGGATCTCCACTAAGGGCCTTGAGAGGGAAAAGGAGAAGGCGATATTCCCATAAAGGGATGTTCAATCCTCCATTGATAACTTCAGAGCTTATGTCCCAACTGAGTTATGCTCGAGAAGCATTTAATAAGGGATAGGATAATAATATTACAGATATAAATTGTTAATGAGTCATCAACTAATAACTTAAAATTTTAGTATAATGTACTCTCATTCTTCAAGAGATGCTTAATTAAATGACATGATCTTTTCTTATATTTTACAAAATTATACTTTTTTCATGTGAGAAATAAAAATACAGTACATTTAATTCATTATTATGTTTTCCAATAAAAAATCCATAAGGTCAAAGACTTAAAGTCGCAACAACTATAGTGTCACATTGAGCACTTTGGTCAAATTTTTTTAAAGGCAAAGAAAAAATTATTAAAAAAAGTATAAGGGATACTCTAACTTATAGACAAAATAGCCTAAGTAAAACAATCCTTTGCCTGTCAAGATAGTCTAAGACTAAACCACCCTAAGATATACACCCAGCTGGATAACTATACCGTTCAAAAAATAAACAAAAGCCTCCCTTTGATTTAAGGTGTGTTTGGGTAAATTTTAATGAAGTGTTTATTTAAGAAGTTTTTTTTAAATAAGCTAAAAACAACTTAATTATTTTCATAAGGGCCTGTTTGTTTTGTTTCTAGTTTCCTGTTTCCATTTTCTATTTTTATAAATAATTATAACACAAATAATTACAAAATTGTCACATCGTTTTCATTATGTTTCTTATTTTCAAAAATTTGTGCAGAAAACACTGAAAACAACCTTTTGTTTGTTTTCACTATTTCCTATACAAATATTTGAAAACAAGAATCAGATTGAAAACAATGTGACAATTTCGTAATTATTTGTGTTGCAATTATTTTCAAGAAATAAACCAAACAAGTCCTAAGCTTATCTGGCAAGCTTATAAAAATAAGCTAAAAAGAGCTTATAGAAAGATCATATATAAACTACTTTCATAAATTATTTGCATGAGTTTATTTCTATAAGTTATTTTCATAAGTTCAAATAAGCTGTCTATAAGCTCTTCCAAACACCCCTTAATGATAAACCAATGTCAAGAGGTAATCTTTATCCTATCCAAAATATGAACAAAATCTGCCGAGTGATTTGAAAAAACCACACCATTTGAGCAAATGAGCAGAATAATAGCTCTACCAGTAGTTTAGTCCAATTAATTAAGGAGTTATGATATTTTGCTGTCCAACACCATATTCTTATACCATGCATATTTGTTTATTAATTTATTCTCTCTCCTTGTAATCTATCATTTCAAAACATCACACAAAGTTATACGGTGTCCCGTATGTTGTCTAATGTTTGATGTCAAAATATCATTTCTGTAATTAAGCATGGTTAGAAACAGGGACGGATCCAGAAATTTTCACCAGTGGAGGCAAGATCAGATATTATAAATACTTTTATAAAAAAAATTGTATAAATGCATAACCCATAAGATAATGACATCATTATCATTAAGCCAAAAAACAGGGATTACAAAAACAATCATCACTGTCACCAAATTGCAAATTACATCCAAATGATATTATCTCACCCAAATCCTTTCATCTTTTGCTACAAGCAAAATCAAAGGTAACTTCAGAAGTAAATATATTATTGAATATACAGTATGCTTTTTAGTTTTCACCGACATTTCTGAAAGATCACTAATCCTATTTAAATTAGAAAATTGTTCATCAGAATGAACATCTATGATTTAATTTTCAAGGTTAACTATCACGTCCCATAAGATTCACAGAAGAAAATTTTAATGAATAAAATCGAACCAAACTAATAAACTCCTTATCAAATGCAATAACTGAATTGTTTGAATTTAAACTTGTCACACAAATAAACAATTCAGAGATCACCTATGGAAATCTATTATTAAACTCTTGAAGTTGTTTATCAATCACATGATAATTTTTTAATGGGGGCAACATTTATTTGTTAGTGGGGGTAAAACAAAAGTTATTCAACACTTAACAATTTTTTTTTACTTAGTGGGGGCAGCTGCCCCCATATAGCACCATGTGGATCCGTCCCTGGTTAGAAATGTTTCGTAAAAGATTCTTAAATATCTTCTATCATCCTTGACATGTATTGTAGTGTTGTGGCATGTCCAACGATTAACACTTGTAACTTTTACTCTATTCGTTGGTGGCTTTTGTGTCTTTGAATCTCCGATTCTCCACGATTTTGTTGAGAAACATAATTTCAAGTTCATATCGTAATGAGAGGGATCCTGAGACTGTGCAAGTATGAGACTGTATAGTTAAGGAAGACTAAAAGGAATTGATTGGTATTACCTATACCAACAAGATGCATATTTTTTCCAGGAGCCTAAAACATAAGAACTCTATAATTAACCGTGCTTGATTTGAAGCACTTGTAATATGGGAGACCTTCTGGAAAGTTTCCTGAAAAGCGTGTAAGTGAGGACAGAACACGCTGAAAAGACCCGTGGTGGCTTATGGGGATAATCGGTAAACCTAAAAACAGTCCGGACAGTCATAGGGTGATTACCATATGACCATGACAACTGCAATTTCCACAAAAATGTGTGTAAATCATGGTCATTATCATGAAAGGTGACCTCGAGTTTTCAAGGGTTACTCGTATAGATCGTGTTTTGGGCCTAATTTCGTTGGATATGGACCGAGATCTAGTCCAAAACAACAGCCATCAACTTAGTTAAATACGACCCAAATGAAAGAAATGATAACAAATGGGTGCATATCCTAGCATTCAAAGGATTCTATAATGCTCACTTATGCATTGATGTTCTATGTAGGTGACAATCAACAACCCGTTGCTCCTTTTCAATATATGAAGTCCAGAATTTATAACCTTGGTGAGCCAGCCAACCGCCACTTAGGGAGGTTCCTCAAGCTGAAGCTCAAGGAGACAAGGACGCACAATTTGAATTTGTCTTCCTCAACTCACATAACTCATTAAGTGACTCACTTCTTTTAATTGGAGACACTTTATTACATAGAGGAGAATTAATAATTTTAAACAGATATAAGTGACTATCACTTCTATGTCACACCATGATCGCCACACAATTGTGTCTGCAACACAATCAAAACTGTGATTTAAAACCATGATTGTCAGCAATGAAGCCATTCACGATATGGTTTCCTTCCGGACAATGCCTTTGAGTCCTTGGACTAGTTGTGCTATTTTTTACTAGCAAATTGTCTATTGTCACATTGTGAACCTGTTTGCTTTAGCCATTTCCTATTTTCATTTTCAGTGAAAATAAAAAAATTGGCATGAAAATGTATTTGGTTGAGTTTAACCAAAATGTTTTCACCAAAAACATTTATTGAATTAGATCCAAATCTGAAAACAGAAAAAGGTTGTTTTTAGTGTTTTCTTCCCAAGTTTTTTAAAATAGGAAATGAAAATAGAAAACACGAGGTCAAAACAAACATGTTCAAAATTTGAAAATGAAAACAATTTTAAAAAATATATAAATAGAAAATGAAAACTAAAAATGAAAATGCAAACCAAACAGACCTTAGTTTGATGTGTTTCCACTATTGTATACTAGTTTTTATTAATTGATTTGTGCCAAGCTTGAATTCACGTTTCAGACAAAATTATTTTCAAGTTTTTTGTGTCATCATCAGCTACAAAATACAAGTCCCAAGTTGATTCACTAACAGCTATTAAAGATATGTTATTAAAACTAGGAGCTCCAAAAGACTGAAAATTAAACAGCTTGGGATCCATTTGACACAAAACAAATTTACGAGTTGAGAAAGTGTGTGCAAAATGGTGTGAATTTGAACATTATTTATAGAGAGTCCTTTTTATTACCTTTATTTTTTTTCTAGCCGTTGAATTGTAACCGTTGCATTATTTTTCAGAATTGTGCATCACCCACAATTATTAAACTTCGCACACTTGTCTCCTCATTTTCTCTAGAAACTTCTCCCTTCATCTTCTCTTCAACACTTCATTCTCGATCATTTCAATTTCTCTCTAGTCTCTACACCTTTTCAACTATTTCTCTTGACCGGCGAAAAAGCCTCCCCATATTTGACTTCTCCCTTTCTCCCATATTTGTTTCTCCTTTTCTCCCTTTCTCCCACCATCTCGCATGTCCCTTTCTCCCTCTCTGTTTCTCCCTCTCGATCCCTCATCATGGTTCATTGTGGTGTATATTTGTTGGAGATGAAGCAGTTTCACCGCTTTATTTTCTCTCCAATCCGTTAAAAATGGTTCAACATTCCAGATAAATTGTTTAAGGGTTGCTTATACATTATACAAGCAACGGTGCTTAATTCTAGGCAACCTTTGATGCTACGTAGTTCAACTCCAATGCTAAAAAAAGATAAGCAATTGTTGCTTAAGTTTAAGCAACCCTTAAGCAATGGGCAATGAAGATGCTCTTATGGTGGATTCTCTTCTACCAATGAAATATTATGCAAATGAGTTTAAATGCGACTAGTCAAAGTTAGAAGGATACCAGAATCCGCCACAATTCATAGTATACAATTTTTTGGGTTAGAATAGGAGGGCCTAAGCCCAAAGGAAAGGAGAACAACCAAACCAAACTAAACCCAAATAATCAGTGTGTAAAATTAAGCTGGTATAGTGGTATGTGTAGACATAGCAGTAGAATTATTCTGAATGGCTGATAAAACAGCTTTTGAGTCACATTCCACAAT
The DNA here is from genome assembly GCA_039655645.1 of Ammopiptanthus mongolicus. Taxonomy (NCBI): domain Eukaryota; kingdom Viridiplantae; phylum Streptophyta; class Magnoliopsida; order Fabales; family Fabaceae; genus Ammopiptanthus; species Ammopiptanthus mongolicus. Next base: position 87,918,944 of record CM077345.1, read on the forward strand.
TAGCCTCCTACAACCATGATTCCAAGTTGTTTGCATTCCTTTAAGGACACTTGCATTACAAGAAATATATCTTTCAGTGACAGACAAAATCTGTCATTATATGTTTAAAATCCGTATGTATATGTAAAACTTACGTTCACCTACGGTCAGTCCAACCGTCCATTATAAGCGACGAATAACAACGGAAAATAACTCACTATAGGTTTTACCTACGATTTACAATCATTTACTTACAGATACATTTGATTGTCAATAGGCTTTACCTACGGTTTGACTGACACTAATATCTATACCTATAGTTTTAATGACCGTCACTAAAAGTGTTTGTAGGTATATGACAAATTTATTATAGTGTTGATGGATGGTGAAACCAAAAATCCAAAAATCCACCTGCCATTCCTCATTTCTGATAAGGCCTCCACAACATGGAGCAATATGGGTGAGGCCCCTCCCTAAAGGGTTTATTTTTGCACAAGGTAAGAATCTAATCAAAGGTCCCTTACTGGAAATTATCTCCGTATACATTCACCTTATCTTGCGGATCTAACATGCTTCCACTAGTCCAACCCATTTGGGTTTTAGCCTAAACATTATTCATAGTTGGTTGAATTTCCACATTGAACAAACGGACATATATCGCCCGCGCATTATATGTCCAAAGAGTTTTTGTGCAAGGTGATAGAAATAGAATGCTGTGTACCAAAAAAATAAAAATAAATAGAATGCTATTAATGAGTTTTCAGTCAATAACTTTAATATTTTTCAAAGAGTTGGTCAATAGAACTAAGATGGTAGTATGCTTAATGATGGGGAAACAATTTTAAAAAAAATCTATTATATTTATATTTGGATTGAGAAAAAAAAACAACAGTTAAGGGTGAATTAATTGTGAATATGGAGGAGTGCTTTATTCCCACCATTCAATCACATCTTTGAGAGTAAAATCTCCTTCATTGTCCTTCCATTTCCTTAATTATCATTCTAATTTTCTTTTCGGATTTGGCTCCTCTAAAGTGAGTGGAGCTCTAAAGTGATAAAAATAAGAGGTTATTTATCATTGATTTGATTAACTACATAGAGATCTCAATCCACTAAATGATCTAAGGGTGGTTAACCCCTTACTTTCTCACTTTAGAACTTCACTCACTTTAGAAGAGCCAAATTCTTTTCTAAACATATATAAGAGATCAACAAACGTGAGGTAATCCATATAGTTAATCAAACAACAAATATAATAAATAGGATTGAATTACTTTAGTATAGGATATTAAGTTTTGAATATAAGAGAGTATTTTTTTTTTCTTTCAATGAAGAAAATCTAAAATCAAAATATCGATGAGATATATGTACTCCAGATTTTTCAAGTGTATTATTAATCGAGTTTAATTGTTATATATTGTTAGTGTAAAATTTTTTACGCTGCCAATCAATCAGAAATCATAGTATGTGTGACTTTTATGGTAGTTAGGATGAGAGTTCCACATTTTGGCTTATATTTCAATTTTTGATTGGTTGAGTGTATAAAATATCTTTATATTGACCGTACATACCAATTAAATCCTTATTAATTTCCACAGAAACCATACATAGGTTGCATGTTGAATCGATCATACGATTCATACTCATAAGTCATAAATATTGGACATATAGTTATGGTCTAGTTTGTAGTTGTTGTTTTGTAAAAGCTCTATTTTATTTCCTTAGGCCTTCTCACTACAACAGAAAAGGAAAAAGATAACGTTTATTTTTGTCCTATAATAGCGCTTTAGAAGTGCTATCTTTTCGAGTGTAATTCAAGTGGTAAGAAAAGATAACGCTTCTGAAGCGCTATAATAGATGACTGCCACTATAAGATAACGCTTCTCCTGGGAAGCACTGTAATAGGTCACCTATTATAGCGCTTTTCGTAGGAAGCGCTATCTTATCATCCTCTTATTATAGCGCTTCCTTAAAGAAGCACTATAATAGGTGACCTATTATAGCGCTTCCCAAGAGAAGCGCTATAATAGCCCCTTTTTTTATTTCGTTTTTCATACATTCCATATTAAACCTGCATTCAATAGAAACCAATACAGTAATACACACAGAAAATATATAGAAGTACATATCGCTATCCAAGATAATTACATAGCGCTAGCCAACTTGTATACTGTGTCAAAAATAATATACAAATCATTCTATCTTGAACCGGAAATTATTAAGATAAAATGCATGTATACAAATAAAAATAAACATGTCTAATGCTACAACTAAAGGATTAAAAAAAAGACAAATACCTGGTAGTAATAGCTCAATGCCAAGTACCAATCAGAAAAGTTTGTCCACAAGTTCACCTAAACAACTCAAACAACTCAAGTACCGAAAAGATTAATTAAGAAAAATTTCAGCAAACCAGCATCAACATAGCTTCCTCTAACAGAATGAAACTAACCTAAAATCTGCACTAAAATAAAACTAACCTAAACATTTCTTGACCCCCCCCCTTTCAACTTTTCAGCAGCTTCTAAAAATTATGAAATTACTTCACGCAACTACAAGATAAAGAAACTAAGGGTGACAAGAACCTGTTACCTGAATAAAAAGAAAAGGGTGAGCAACAAAAGTAGTGGGAGAACCTGCATCAGAAACTGAAGTACACTTCACCACTGGATTGCCTAGTGGCCAACCAACACTTTCATCGTTCCACACATTCGCTGGACACAATCAAGACCATCACAATCAAAGAACAACAGAACAAAAGCAAAATTTTCCAAAATCATAAAGAACAAAAGCGTATGCATCTAACCTAACTCAGATTTGCAAAAAAATTGATACGGATTATATTGATTTCAGAGATTACAAATTCAGATCATAAAGAAACACACAGATTACAAATGGAGAAATGAAATGAAATTAGGTTGAAGAGCGGAAAGTCAAGACTACCTTGGCAAGGGGAGGTAGTCCTCGCGAATGGAACCCTCGCGAGCAGAGGGCAGTGAAGAACGACAGAGGGAGGGCCTTCACGGTGGAGGAGCAATGGGAGAGCCTAGGGCCTTTGCGGTGGTTGCGAACGCACAGCAGCTCGTAACCCATGAAGTGGTTGTGAACGCACGGAACAAAGTGGGACGACGATGGGAGAGCAAAGTGGGGACGACGGCGATGGTGAGTAGGGACGACAGTGAGGAGAGGGGGAAGAGGTTTTTGGCAAGGGTGTGTGTGTGTGTGTGGGGAGCACGCGAGTGAGAGAGGCAGAGAAAAGAGATTGAGAGGGAGCGAATTGAATTCAACGTTTTTAGTTTAGGTAAAGGTTATTATAACGTTTCCTTAAAAGGAAACGCTATCTTAGGGGGCCCTAATATAGAGCTTCCTTAAGGAAACGAAGCGTTGTAATAGGTACCACCTAAGGAAGTGCTATATTAGGCTCCCTTATAGCGCTTCCTTAAGGAAGCGCTATAATAGGCCTCCGCATCATTTTTTTTATAGTGTTTCCAAGAGAAAACGCTATTAAAGGGGTGCCATCTGTTCCAATATATGTAGTAGTGTCTCCAAAAGATCAAACTTGAAACTAAAGGACAGAAGCATCAATGACTGTCCAAATAAATTAAGTATCATTTCAGTTGGTGGTGGTTTGATAATTGATATACAATGAATTCAAAGTAAAGTCTTTGAACATTGGAGTACTAATTCATAGTTAGAATCATCTTCAATAACTGTGACAATATATCAAAGCAAAGTCACTGTTCTTGATACGAGAGGTGAGGAGACGACAAGCATAATGTTGTAGCTTATAATAAGTTATAACAAAGCAAAGATCATCAATGCACAAAAAGAAGAAAATGGAGACAAAAACACATGCATGCATGGAGAGTATATCAGGTACTTCAACTCTTGAAATTTATAAAAATGACTCCATCATTAAACAAAGAGACTAAATTAAGAAGCGTCATAACCATGCATTGAATTGGCAATTAGATAATGCTGTAGTAATATACATTTTTATGTGTACCAAGTACATATATATATATATATATGCAGCTATGATATTCACACACTAAACTTTGTATACCATTTTTATATTAATATACACAAAAATAACTTGTAAATAGTGTATTCTATATAGTGATTAAAGGTATTAATTATTAGTAATCATATTCTACAAAAATACCATTTTTTTTAATCAAAAAAAATCCTTTTTTTATCGAATCAATTAATATCCTTGATCACCATATAATAGACACTATTGACTAGTTATTTTCGCGCTGACCATCTTCATAAAATGTGTGGTGTATAAAATTTAGTGTGCAAATATCTTTAACTAATTAAAGCCAGAAGTTCATGGACAGTGCAAATTGAGGAGGAGTTTGTGTAATGCAGAAAGATATCATATATATATATATATATATATCTACGTGCACTAAAATAGCTGCAATTAACATTTGTCTGCTCTTGTGATCTTCAGCCTCTTCACACTGGCCAGGAACATCCTGTATTAATTAAAAGCAATCAGAAACAGTCAAAGATTGAAAATATTGAGCGAACAACAATTAGTTTTATTTTGATGTACACAATACTTACTCCCATGGCACATCTCCTACCATCATCCAGTCTCCTTCTTGATCCTCATAAGTTAGCACATGAAAATTCCCAGAATACCCTAGTGGTTGAGAATAAGGGCCTGAAAACAATTTTGATCATTAAATATATATATAGTTTGATACAAAAGAAAGATGGGCAATGCTTTTATGAGCGTTTCAATACTTACAGAGAATGACGGTCTTAAACATGTGACCAAGAGTTTCTACAAGTCCATCATAGCTACGGTGTGCCAACAGATTCAACTTTCTACCAACGGGGATACCTTCCATGTAGACTTTAACAAATAAAGAGGGTCTTTGGCTCCTGAAACATAGATTAACATGTTAATGTGCAACCAATGAAATATTATACATGAGTTCATCAATGATTTTATTCTACACAGAAAATAGTATCAATAAAAGGAATAAAATTAAGGTTATTTACATTGGGTCTGTTCATGTTCTTGTATATGAGTTAGACTATCTCAGTACTCTTATTAATATATTTTTGTTTATGAAAAAATAAAAAGAATAAAAGAATTTGATAAAAATAGTCAAGCTGTTAGCTTCAGAAAATGGCGCCAATTCATGGCAATATGTAAGAATATAGGTACCTTGGAGTTGAAAATGATGCTAATTTAGGTTGAGAAGAAGGAGAGATGCTAAGACCAACAGTTCTCAAATCATTTGTGGCGCTTCTACTATTTCTACACACAATTGAGAGACACACAGATGAGGAGGAGGCTGCTGGTTTCACGGAGTGTTTACTGCTATCAATTGAAGAAGATGAACAAGATGACTCGGTATCAAGGGCATCAATTTGGTCTTTTGTTTCCATATCTTTTAATGAATAAAACTGATCAAAGGAGAACATAAAGCCTATATATATATATATATATATATATATATATATATATATATATAGAGAGAGAGAGAGAGAGAGAGAGAGAGAGAGAGAGAGAGAGAGAGGACTCAAGTGAAAGGTGTGTGTTATTGTGAAAATAAGAGGAACATATTTAAGTTATTAAATCATATATAGGATTAAAAGTTAGTTAGCAGTCATGTGATCACTTAAAAAACATCACATGACTTCATGTTCTAATTTTGACCATTCATATATGATCCAAAGGTTTAGATTTACTCATTTCATTTTTAACAATAACACACTCCTCTCATTTGAGTCGATTCCTTTTTATATATATATATATATATATATATATATATATATATATATTCCTTTGTTTGTAGATCAGTAATTTTTTTTTTTTTTTGCAGACAAAAGTATTTTCAGCCGATAGCTAGAGATGGTTTTGCCTCTCTAATATAATTGTTTTCATACATACGGCAGCAGTTAAACACTTTACAACATGCATGTTAAACTCAGTTACCTATCAATTATGTTAAGCTTAATGAATAACACATATTTTACTTATATTTGTACAGTTATATTCATATAATACACTACACTCACAATTACAAATAGTTGAAAAAACATTTTTAACACGGATCAACAGTGTCGTTTACTATGAAAGATTCTCTATGAATTTCACTAAGTACGTGACAGCAAAATATATATATATATATATATATATATATATATATATATATATATATATATATATATATATATATATATATATGGAGAATGCTAAATGAGTCCCTTAGGGAAGCAAGAAATGAAGTTTTTTATTGGAAAATGATGTTTTTAATTTTAGAAGAGTTGATATACTTAGTTTTCCAATGTAAAGTTTTTTTCTTAAAGAATGCCCTTAGGATACTCGTTATCATGACCCTATATATATATAGGAGATGTATCAAGTGAGAGGAGTGTTTTATATGAGAGTGAGAGAAGCAAATCTTAGCCTTTGGATCAAACCATGAATGGTCAAGATAGAACATAAAGTCACATGATTTTTTTAAATGGTCACATGACCACTAACCAACTTTTAATCTTGATCATCCATGTATGATTTTAATGGTCAAGATTTGCTCCTCTCACTCTCACATAAAAAAAAAAAAACCACTCTCATATATATATAAAAGAGAAGAAGGTGGAATAATTAGGGTATTAGTTGAGTAATAGTTACTATATGAGTTATAGTTACGTGGGGGAGGTTTTGGATTTCTCATATCCCCGTTCCATAACTTTTTAACCGATGGAACATAGCTCAATTATTACATCTCTTTAATTTGTCCTATTGATCTTCCACCTGCTCTTCCAGCCTGCTTAATTTAATTGTGGAATGTTTTTATTTCATTTTATTTTGAGCATGTCTTCCTTCCAGGGCATATTTCTTCAAGAGCCCTGGCTATGGAATGCACTCCATGTATAATAAATTAATAAAATCACAAACAAAGGAAGAATAATCTCTAGATAAAGAGTATGTCGTCTCTATTAAAATGAATTTTACTTTAAAGTTTTAATGTAAGGGTGTATTTATTCTTAATTTAATAAAATGCAATGTGATCTTAATTCACTAAATAATATAAGTGTAGGTTGATCCTTATTTTTTCACTTTGGAGCCAAATTTACTTAAAAGACAGTTTTCTTCCCCTACATAAATTATAAAAAGTATGCTTTCTTTTTGGATAATTTAAAGCTTTTTTAAAGTAAACAAAAATGTAAAGGGATAAAGTAAAAGTGCATTCAGTATTAATTAGTTAAAATGCATTGAGATCTAAAACCACTTTAGGAAATTAAAGGTGGAAACATCATTACTTTCGCATTTTATATTTTTACTCATTTTAGAAGTGGATGATTTTTTTTTTCAATATGTTTTTATATTTCATCGTACAATTTAGTGAGTTTTGATGTTTGTTTGGGAGTAGCTAAAATATTGGAAACTGCAAACAATGGTTATTTGTTGTGTTTCTCCGTTTTTCAATTTTTTTTGTATAATCAAAATAAATAATGGAGAATTCAAAATTGTTTTTCCGGTGAAAAGTTGCATTTTTCAAGGGCTCAAATTTCCTGTGTCATCATAAATATGTCGACTAATTTCTCACAAAAGTAATTCAGATCTAATAGATGGGAGATTAATCTACCGGAGTACGGTCAGACGCCTAAACGGTGACCTCTCCCAATAGTGTTTTGCCTAAACGGGGACCTCTCTGAATAGTGTTTTTTTTCATACACACGAATCCAAAAATAAAACCAGAACCATTTGCTTAAGTGATTCAAAACCCTTCCACTTGGACCAACAACCACTAATTCACAAAAGTACATTTGAATGTAAAGAGTTCTCATATTTGATTACATGATCTAGCTTGACATCTTAATTATTAATGAAAAATTAAGTGGATGAATTCTAATAAATTTATAATTTGTTATACCTGCATGTATTTTATCATACTATCAATATATACTTAATTTTCTCATGACATTGAGATCCCTCACATTTTCCTCTAAAAGGAAACTGATACATTGATTTGCAATTGCACATTGAGCAAACTTGGTACAAAAATCTTCCTTAAAGGTAGAAAACCTAGGTTCACCATCCTAACTATTCCCAGACCCAAGCTGAAAAAAAATCATCCAATCCCATACCTATTGACAAAAATGACTAGGTTTGCTGGTCCCCTTTTGGCTATAATCTTTATTTGTTAATGGAAAAAAGAGGGGTGGATCAATAGGTTCTGCCAAATTTAACTGTAAGTTCAACCGAAAGTTATACACCAGGGCATGAATGTTGGATTGGAAAAGAATGATGGAGACTATGTAGAAGAAGCATTGAATTCAGTCCTTGATTGAGTACCCAATCGCAAGCCTATATATAAGTAGAAAATAATTAATTTGACAGCTTGATCCATACCATCACCAACCCCAGTTTGTCAAATTGAACTATGATGTCAGCCTTATGTAGTAAAACCAAATGTAATCTATTTTATGTTGATTTGAAATCTTGAGCACCAGTGCAGGAGTTAGTTTTTTTGGTCCATGTGTTAATAGAGCATCCTGTGTTTAACAAAATGATAATTTAACAAGATTCTTTTGTCAGCATAATAGGTACTGAAAAAGATTTTTAGAAATTTGATAAGCAAAGGTCTGATCCATTTCCAACAATGTCACAAGCATATGCTTTTGGACGAATAAAAATTGGTTCGCGTATGGCTCTTTCTTCTATATTCTGCTTTTTTTGGCTTTTCATTGTAACGCATGGACACAGTTTAGTTTTATTTAGTCTAAATGTAGTATAACTAATGGGGTGAGATAAAATTGGGATGAGATAAAATTGGGACAGAATTTATAAATTTAAATTGTGATAACGTCTCATTGATATATACACTTAAGAAGATTCTAGTGGTATTTTATATTAAACGAATGAAGGGTACCAACTTCTCTAATCAACTGTTTTATACATTTTATAAGTCATTTATAAAAAAAAAAAAGCTTACGCACTACTGAAGTAATAAGAGATGAGATTATGCTAGGGTCTTAGGTTAATTCAAAAATATATTGGAAGGAGCAATGTTTTAAAACTAAACCGGATATCGAATTAAAATTGGTAGGAACTAAAAAAACAAATAATATTTGACTAGAAAAATGAAGCTTAGCCCCTAACATCAGAGAAAGTCCTCTTGAAACCAAAAACAGCAGAACAACAAGATAAAGAAAAGGACAATAATATTGAAGAATTGTGCAAAAGAATTACTTGCATTGATCTGAAGCTGTTCACAGCTTATATACAAATTGGAAAAGAAGTCATGTCCATAACTAATTCTATTTAGCCATAACTAATTCTATTTACTCATAATTAGAATAATTGATTGTAAAATAGAAATAACAATTTATGTATCCTAACACCCCTCAAGCTGGATTAGTGTATAGAAAGCACTCCCAGCTTGGAAATAAGTCGTTGAAATGCAGAGGTATCAAGTGGTTTAGTGAAACAATCTGCCAACTCCTTTGGAAGTAACCGAAACAGTTTGGATTGGAGTTTTTCTCTCACAATGTGGCAATCTATATCAATATGCTTTGTGTGTTCAAGGAAGCAAGAATTGGAGGCAATGTGCCATGCGGATTGGCTATTACAGTAAAGAAGAGCTGGAGCGATGAAAGAAACCGTGAGATCCTAAAGTAAATAAGTCAATCACTGCAGTTCACATGTTGTAGATAATAATGCTCGATATTCTGCCTCAGAGGAGGAGCAAGATATACGATCGCTTATTTCTTGGATTTCCACGAGACAAGGGAAGAACCAAGAAATATGCAATAACCTATGATAGAGCATCTGGTTGTAAGGCAGGTGGCCCCGTCAGAGTCACTAAACCCTTTGAGTTTCAAGGCAGAATCAACAGGAAAAAATAATCCCTGAGCTGGAGAACTCTTAACATATTTCAGGATTCTAACTGCTGCTTCATAGTGATGAATGGTAGGGAACTGCATGAATTGGCTAAGGTGTTGCACAAAATACCTAATATCCGGTCAAGTGGTCGTGAGGTTAAAAAGGTGGCCAATAAACCTTCTATACTCAACCGCATCATGTGAAAAAGCTTCTGTGTCATACAAAAATTTGTTGTTTTCTATCATGGGAGTAGTACAAGGCTTTGTAGCCAATAAACCAGCATCACTAAGGATTTCAAGTGCGTATTGGCGCTAACAGATATGGGGACCTTTGTGGGATCTGGTCACTTCAAGGCCAAAGAATTAATTTGAATCACCCAAGTCTTTAATTCTAAAAGTGGATTGCAGGAAGTCCTTGACAGAATTAATGTTAGTAGATGAATTTCCAGCAAGAATTACATCATCTACGTAGACAAACAATGTAGTCATTGAGGAGCCTTATCATTTGATGAATAAAGAGTGGTCATATTGTGAGTGAATGAAGCCAATAGAGACTAATGATGTGGATAATTTTGTAAACCATTGACGACTTGCCTGTTTTAATCCATATAGAGATTTTCGCAGAGGACATACTTGGTTTGGTTTGGTGGGAAAACACTTGGTGGCAACTGCATATATACTTCCTCATGAAGGTCCCCGTGTATAGAGGCGTTGTCAACATCTAATTATTGAAGAATCCAACCATTAGCAGTAGCTACAACAAGCAAAAGTTTGACTATGGTGAGTTTGGCAACGGGAGAAAAGGTATCCAAAAAATCCACCCCTTCTTGCTGTGTATATCCTTTGGCTACAAGACGTTCTTTATAGCGTTGAATCGTGTCATTAGCTTTGTGTTTGATGCAGTAAACCCACTTGCAACCAATTGGAACTTTGCCTTGAGGCAAATTAGTTAGAGACCATGTATTATTTGAAGTGAATGTTGTTATTCAGCCCGCATAGCCTCAATCCATTCATCAGATTTTATGGCTTGAGAGTAAGTTTTGGGTTCAAAGGTATTGGAAAGGGCTAGTGTGTACTTTAGGTGCGACTTGGAAAGGGAGTTATAAGACAAAATAGAAGATAAAGGATGTATAATGCTATCTTGTGATGAAGATATGCAGCATATGCTTGGTGTTGCTGAGTGAAAGGTGCCAATGAAAATATTTCAGGAACTCAAGTGCTTTGTGTAGTCTGTCTGATCTGCGAAGAATGGGGGAAGAAGGTGTAGTGCTGTTTGTATTTGAATTGGTGTCTTGTAGAGGTAGAGGAGATGAAGAATTGGAAGATATGTTTTGATTTGGTTGAGCAGATTTGTGATGTGAAATAGGATTAGGTTGTATGTTTGAAGTGATAGGTTGGGTTTGATTGGATGACTTACCAACAAATGAGAACTGATTTGGTTGGCTGAGTGAGAATATATATTGGATTGATGCAACAAGTGAAGTAATTCTTACAATTGTTCAGGACTTAACTGTTGCATGGCATCTTTCTGAGTTACTTGAGGCAAAGTCCTCTCAGTTGGAGGTGGATCAACCTTGTCATCCGAAACAGCATAGCTATTGACAACATGATTGTTTCTGGTTTTGTAACTTGGGGGGAATCCGTGCTTATAGTAGCATTGATCTATGGTGTGGCCAAATCGATTACAATGTTTGCATTGCTTTCCAGATTTGTTCCCTCTACCTTGATTAGTTTTTCCTCTGCCTCTGCCAAAATTGTTTCCATTACCTCTGCCTTGTCCTTTCCATTGGTATTGATTATTAGATGAGGTGAAAAGAATCGGTGCTTCAGCATTGTTGCTTCCTGTCAATTGACCTTCTTGTTGCAAGACTAAGGAGTAAAATTTATTGATTGAGGGGAGAGGATCCATCATCAATATTTGAGTTTTCAAAGTGCCATATAATTCTCCTAAGCCTTTGAGAAAACACTTTACATTTTCAGAATCTTTGTGCTTCAGTACTGTTGAAAGCATGCGACGATTACAGGGGACAATAAACGTACATTCTGGAGCTGGCCTTAATGCTTCTAATACATCCCATAAGGTTTTTCACATTTGAGAAATAGTCAAAAACACTCATTTCTCCTTGTTTGATATAGTGAATTTCCTAAAGAAGATTTGAAATACATAAGTGATCACCTTTGGTGAACCTTTCTTTGACTTCATTCTATAGGATCTTGGAATTATCAATATACACAACACTGTGTGCGATCTGAGAAGATAGCGTGTGATCCAAGAAACTACCGTGCTATTGCATCTGTGCCATGATTCATACTTCAAATCTTCCTTAGGCATTGGAAGTTTTCATTTGATAAATTGTAGCTTGTTCTTGGTCATCAATGCACGTTTGATTGCATGGCTCCATCAGTGGTAATTTGATCTAGTCAAAGTTGGTGTGACAAAAATAGTTCCTAGATTTTCGCCAAGATGTAGATAGTAAAGGCTTAAAAAACTTTGTAATTCATTGATGGCAGTGGTGGAATTGTTGTTGCTAGCAGTAGTAGTATTTGTGGATTCGGAATTCTCCATGATCGAAAAATTGAGGAAGAAAAAAGGAATATCATAGAGAAGCGTTTGCAACAGAGGAGTTGCTAATCTGATACCATGCATATTGAAGAATTGTGCAAACGAATTACTTGCATTGATCTGAAGTTGTTTGTAGCTTATATACAAATTGGAAAATAAGTAATATCCATAATGGATTCTATTAAGTCATAAATAATTCTATCTGGCCATAACTAATTTTATTGTACTCATAATTACAATAACTAAGTGTAAAACAAAAATAATTTGTAAAACAGAATTATAATAGTTTATGTATCCTAACAAGTAAGGCTATGCAGTGATGTAGTCCTTCCCATGCCAAAGGCCACCCACAACCTAGTCAAATTTAGTGATATCGTTCTGTCATTCTTGCTCTTCCCTTAAATCCTTTGCCCCCATTATTCCTGAATCCTCTCCCCCCGCTCATCATATTTCAGCCGTTCATTATGTTATTTTCTCTTTTTCCTCCACTGACACCTTCACTACAATTTGCTCCTTTCACTCATTATAATTCTCCCATTGCCCTTCTCACATTTCCCTTTTTCTTTTCTCGGCATCCCTGGGTTAGTCGCCATCAACAAGATATTCAAGTTATGGTTTGATTAGTACACCCATTATTGATAATTGAACTAGACAACATGATTGGGTTCATTTGCATATTGGGTTAGGCTCTTAAATCTGCCAAGCCGTTTGACTCGCTTCCGCTCAATCCGTCAAGAAAGTGGGTCGGGACGGGTCCCGCCGCCCACTTTTTTTATTAATTATTTTTATAGTTTTTATTTTATTTTTTAGTAGGTTAACTGCTCAACCCCAACACACACTCTGTTTTTTGTTTTCAAGGGGTCAACCCGTTACCAAACAGAGTGGGTTAGGAGTTTCAAGCCACTTTACCATCATTGGTCAACCCACCCCGACCCGCCCCCTTTTGGCGGGTCAATGGCGGGCAGGGCGATTTGACCCGTTTTCCCAGCTGTATACGTGCGGAGAGGATTTAATGTAAGGATAATCCTCCTTTAAAGTAAAGAAGTAATGATGTATTTAACTTTAATTTGATAAAATGTATATAGAAATCTCAATGCATTAAATGATCTAAAGGTGAATACACCTTTACAGAAAAGACTCATCTAAAGTGAGTTTGATTGTAAATTGGGTAAATAAGGGTGTATCTACCGTTAATTAGTTGAAGTACATTAAGATCTGAACCTACTTTAGCTAATCAACAGTGAATACACCATTATTTCTCACTTACACTCAAGATCATTTTATAGAAGTCTTATCTTATCTTTATTTACTCACTTTAGAGGTAACCTTTTTTTTTATTATTGCAAACTTTAGAGGTAACCTTACTTTAAAGAAGACTTTTCCTTAATATAAAGGATCAAAGAAGAAATAAAGAATAAATGAAGAGACAAACAAACATGATTGAAAATCACAATCTCCTCTTTAGAAGTTGCTGAACAGACAATTTTCTTTGTCTGTGTTGTTCTATGTTTCTATACGTTTTCCACCTATATCATCATTCCCATTTGTAAAACTAGAGATCTGCACACTTTCTCATTTTTCCCTTTTTAAGAGACAAATTAACCAAATAAATTCGATCCATGCAGACAAATTCATGAATGCATGTAGATACATCTTAATTACGATTAACTAAAAAATATTACTGTATTAATTATTAGGTGATGGTAGGTTATATATACGCATGGTTTAATTAGCAAGGCCCCCGGGGTTATTTGTCTTTGAAACACACAGCTTAATTATTCCGACAAAGCCTATGTGGCTACCTTAGGGTTGAGTCATCACTCATCCGACTCTGACAAGATGACGAGCATAAACAATATTAAAATTAAATAATCACGATTAATTTATTTAAGAGGTTCTTTTTCGTAGGGGTGTTCGCGGATCGGTTCGGTTCGATTTTGAGTATAAAAACCATCCGATCCAAAGAGTAAAATATCATGCGGTTCGGTTCGGTTCGGTTTGCTTCTTTAAAAAAAATCCGAACCGATCCGATCCAATTAAATGCGGTTTGGATCGGTTCGGTTAGTTCGGTTTGGTAAAAATAAACATGGTCAATTAAATGTGGTTTGCCCTCTTTCCACTCTTTTAATTTATTTCATACTACAAGGGCACAAAGCCATAAATCAAGCAAACAGTGCGTCTTTTGTTGAAGACAATAATCTTACTACTTAGACAAATATTTGTACATACAAACACGTTCTATATCAAGCAATAAGTATTTCAGAAAAACTGAATTCTATATATTTGATTCTTTTGAAAATGAAAAGTTACTAAGTTACACCTAAAGAGTAAAGATGGTCCAAAAAGAAAGTTTTAGACTACAGTGAGTGACCAGTGATATGTCGTGTGCGTGGGTAGTAAACGTAAAACGCAATGTTATATTACATGAATCGGTTCGGTTGCGGTTCGGTTCGGTTTCAGAAAAGCAAACCGCGAACCGATCGGTTCTCATCAAATATCATCCAAAAAAATCCAAACCGAGTCGATTTTTATCGGTTTTCGGTTAATTTGGATCGGTTTGCGATTTTGTAGCGGTTCGGTTTGGATCTGAACACCCCTACTTTTTGGTATACAGCTAAGGGGCTATTTTTTTAGGGGGTGGATCTTTTAAAAGAAAAGTGATCAAACGCTTTTCCATAACCTAAACACATGCAATTAAACTAAGAAATCACTTTCCACGTTATTTTTTTTTTCTAATTGCATCAAATATTGTAGAACTAAAATATGATTTCGATCTGTTTTTTTACATGAAATATAGAATTCCATTCTTTATAACAAAGGTTACATTATGTTTTACTCAATCAAATCTACGCTAATTATCATGAGTTTTCGTTACTTGCGATATCATTTATTACTGTTTTCATGAGTTGTGGTAATGAATAATGAGATACATTTTTCAAAAATTTAAAGAATAAAACTTTTTTTTTTTTTTACTGAAAGAATAAAACTTAGAAAAAGTTCTCTAGTGCTTGTGATGATTTTATGAATAAAAACGTAACATATTATTTTTTGACAAATGCTAACAAGTGTTTTAAGGGCATTGGTTAAGGAATCAAAAGTGATAAATTTTCATTAAAAAGAGTGTATTTAACATATCGAGAAGTATTGTACTTAGATTCCCAATAAGAGTTTACTATTTTTTGAATTCTTAACCAGTGACCTTAGGGCACTTACCTGCAAGACCCTTATTTTTTAGCCACTCCATTTTAATTTCTAAAATTCCTTCAGTTGAAGTGTTAAAAATATTACATTCATTATATATGTTTTGATTGAAAGAAAAGCGTCACAAGCATCTAATTAAGAAGTTTAAGTTTTATTCAAATAAAATAGGCGGTCAAATTAATTCATAATTAACTGTATACATAATTTTCTCAAACTATAGGTTAATTGTGTTAAAAGTGTAATTCAGTTTAATTAGTTTAGTTAGTTGGTAATTGGTGATGTAATTCTGTTAGTGTAACAGAATGTTAGTTAGTTGAAATGTGTTGGTGGTTCGTGTGGGACTTGTATAAATACCTATGTGCAATATTCAATAAAGTGTGTGATGTGTATTCAGTTTTTTTGCTATCTCTTCTTCTTTCTCTACGCTCTTCTGCAAGTGTGTGTTGAGTATAATTGAGTGAGAACAACATTGTGTGAGAACAATATTGAGTGATATTGTGAGTAAGTTCTTGAGAGTTATACACGAGTGTGGAGGGGCTATGCCACCTAACAGTGGTATCAGAAGCAATCGATTAGGGACCAACCAGAGTGTGTGCGAGTGTGCTCATGGCTTCCACATCAGGCAATGGCCATTTTCCTTCTTCCCTACCAGTTCTTGATAACAAGAACTTTGATCACTGGGTGGTAAAGATGGGGGTTATCTTTCGGTTCCAAGATGTGCTTGAAATTGTGAAGAATGGAGTTCAAGATGAAAGGGACAGTGCTGAGCAGAAGAAAGATACCAAGGCTCTTTTTCTTATTCATCAATGCGTGGATCCTTCCAACTTTGAGAAGATTTCCCATGTCAAGATGGCTAAAGAGGCGTGGGATATCTTGAATAAAGCTTATGGAGGAGGGGAGAAGGTAAAGAAGGTGAAACTGCAGTCTCTGAAAAGACAATATGAGCTCTTGGAAATGACTGAAAATGAAACTGTTGGTGAGTATTTCAGTCGACTTCAGGTGCTGACAAACTCGATGAAGACCTGTGGAGAGAAGCTCACAGATCAACAAGTGGTTGAAAAGATTCTCAGGACCTTGACTCCTCAATTTGACCACATAGTGGTGGCAATTGAATAGGCTAAAGATCTTGAGCATGAAGATCGAGGAGCTGCAGAACTCTCTTGAGGCTCACGAACAGAGAGTCAATGAGAGGAGTGGAGGAAAAGAGGTTGTGCAGGCCTTCCATGCTCAAAGTAAAGGTAAGAAGGGTGGTAAATGGGGTGGCAGCGAGCAAAGAAAAGAAAAGTGGAAGGGTTCAAAGTGGAAACATTCCTCTGATGAGTCAAGCAGTAATTCTATACAGAACAATGGTGATGAAGGTATAAAAAGATTTAAAGGTACCAAGAAGAGCTTCAATAAGAAAGACATTCAGTGCTACAACTGTTAGAAATGGAGGCATTTTGCTGATGAATGTAGAGGCAAGAAAGTGCCAAGAAAGATGGATGAGGCACCTTTAGCACATGAAGAAGACTCGGGTTCTGATGAACATGTACTACTGATGGTGACTACCAAGAATGAGGGTGATACATCGGATCTATGGTACCTAGATACAGGTTGCTCCAACCATATGACAGGTAGAAGGGAGTGGTTCACTGAGTTGGATGAGAAAATCAAGAGTAAGGTGAAATTTGCTGATAATTCAATCATTAAAGCTAAAGGAATTGGGAAAGTACTGATAAAAATGAAAGATGAGAGGAATGCTTTTATCACAGATGTTCTTTATGTGCCCAACATGAAGAATAATCTATTGAGTCTGGGGCAGTTGGTGGAGAAGGGGTACTCAATGAACTTGCAGCAAAATCAAATGAAGGTTTATGATGCTCAAGGGAAGCTGATCTTGAAAGCTCCTTTGTCAAAGAACAGGACTTTCAAGATTGGTATTCAGGTTCTTGATCAAAAATGCCTAAGTGCAGAGGTACATGATCAGAACTGGCTTTGGCATTACAGATTTGGACATCTCAATTTCGAGAGTTTGGAGTTATTAAGAAAGAAAGAGATGGTGCAAGGTCTTCCTCAAATCAGTCATCCTCAGCAGGTGTGTGATGATTGCTGCATCAGTAAACAGCCCAGAAGTGCCTTCACGAACAAAGCTCCTCATAGATCTAGGGACAAATTGGAAGTGCTTTATTCATATGTGTGCGGCCCATTTGAGATCCAATCTCTTGGAGGTAACAATTACTTTGTGTCTTTCATTGATGAGTATACTAGAATGATGTGGCTCTATCTTATTAAAGGAAAGAATGAAGTATTGTCTATTTTCAAGAATTTTGCCCTACTAGTTGAAAAACAAAGTGACAGGCCAATTAAGGTCTTGAGAACTGATGGAGGAGGAGAATACAATTCCCGTGATTTTAAGAAGTATTGTGATGACAGAGGCATAATTCATGAAGTAACTGCTCCCTATACTCCCTAACATAATGGTATTGCTGAGAGGAGAAATAGAATTATACTAAACATGGCTAGGAGTATGTCGAAAGGAAGAAAGTTGCCCAAATACTTGTGGGGAGAGGCAGTGACTACAACTGTTTTTATTCTGAATAAGTGTCCAACAAAAGGTCTAGGTGAAACAACCCCTGAAGAAGCCTGGACTGGGAGGAAACCTGATGTGTCTCAATTTAAAATTTTTGATTCATTGTGCTGCAGACATGTACCAGAACAGCTGAGAAGGAAATTAGATGACAGGAGTGAGCAAATGGTTTTCCTCGGGTACCATCCAACAGGTGCTTTTAAACTGCTTGATCCAATAAACAAAAAGGTATTGGTGAGCAGGGATGTTGTGATAGATGAAGCACGATGGTGGAATTGGGAAGAAAGCAATCCCAGTAACAGTGTAGAGATCAGTCTCCAAGATGATCAATCCTTTCCAACTGAACCTGTTGAAGAAGTGCAGTCTCAAAGACCTCAGAGAAACAGACAGGTACCTCAAAGATTAAATGATTATGAGATAATACCTGACAGTGTTGTGACTGAAGAAGGAGAATTGGTTCATATGGCCTCATTCATTGAAGCTGAAGCTGTGATTTTTGAGGAGGCCATTAGTGATGCAAAGTGGGTGGCTGCAATGAAAGATGAATTGGCATCAATAGAAAAGAACCATATTTGGGAATTGGTGGAGCTACCTCCAAAGAAGAAGCCCATAGCTGTAAAATGAGTTCATAAAATCAAGATGAAGCCAGATGGGACAATAGCAAAATATAAAAGATTGGTAGCTAAAGGCTTCTTACAAAAAGAAGGAGTTGATTATCATGAAGTTTTTGCACCTGTGGCAAGAATGGAAACAATTTGACTAGTATCTTCAGTGGCAAGCTACAGAGGATGGTGCCTTCATCAACTAGATGTGAAATCTGCATTCCTGAATGGACCATTAGAAGAGGAAGTATTTGTATAGCAGCCACCGGGTTTTGAGAAGAAAGGGGAAACAGAGAAAGTGTTCAGGCTCTACAAGGCTTTGTATGATCGGAAACAGGCTCCTAGAGCCTGGAATAAGCGAATTGACACTTGTTTGAGTCAGCAGGGTTTTCACAAATGCAGCAGTGAGCATGGAGTGTATGTGCAAACTCTACATACAGGTGATACTTTAATAGTTTGCCTATATGTAGATGATAAGAAGTTGATCTTGAACTTTAAAGGAGACATGATGAGAGAGTTCGAAATGACTGATCTTGGCAAACTAGCATACTTCCTGGGAATTGAATTCACCCAAATAAATAAAGGGTTGTTCATGCACCATAAAAAGTATGCCATCGACATCCTAAGGAGGTTTGAAATGTGTGATTGTAATCCAGCTTCAACACCTGTTGAAACTGGTACACAGCTGAGAAAAGAAGCTTCCAATGAAGATTCAGTGGATGCAACTAAGTATAGACAACTGGTAGGCTGTCTAAGATACTTGTGTAATACTCGACCAGATTTGCCTTTTGGTGTTGGTCTTGTGAGCAGATTTATGGAGAAACCAAAACCATCTCATTATGCTGCAGCTAAAAGGATATTGAGATACATCAAGGGAACACTTGATTTTGGACTGATATTTCCAAATAATCTGCAAAGTGTGAAGGCAGAGGTAATAGGATTCACTAATGCTGATTGGTGTGGTGACATAGAGGATCGAAAAAGCACAAGTGGATATGTGTTTATGTGTTGTAATGGTGCAATCTCCTGGAGTTCCAAGAAGCAAAGCATTGTAGCCTTATCAACTTGTGAAGCTGAGTATGTTACAACATCCTCAGGTGCTTGCCAGGCAGTGTGGCTTGAACATTTGCTAGAAGAGTTACAGTTGATTGGTCCTAAACCAATGATGCTGATGGTGGATAATAAATCAACAATTAGTTTGGCAAAGAATCCTATAGCTCATGGAAGGAGTAAACACATTGAAACTCGGTTTCATTACTTAAGGGATCAAGTCAATAAAGGAAAGTTGAAGCTACAATACTGCAGAAGTGAGAACCAACTAGCTGACATATTAACTAAACCTCTGAAGGCAGAAAGGTTTAGAAAGCTGAGAAATGAACTGAATGTTGTGTCTTTTTCAGAGTTAAACTAAGCATGGTATGATGCAAATGAATGTTGAAATCTTGGGTGCCAACCTAGTTGGGATGTTTGATTTCATAGTGATGCAAATATACATATCATGATTACTTAGTAAAACCTGAATTAAGGGGGAGTGTTAAAAGTGTAATTCAGTTTAATTAGTTTAGTTAGTTGGTGATTGGTGATATAATTCTGTTAGTGTAACAGAATGTTAGTTAGCTGAAATGTGTTGGTGGTCCGTGTGGGACTTGTATAAATACCTATGTGCAATATTCAATAAAGTGTGTGATGTGTATTCGGTTTTTTTGCTATCTCTTCTTCTTTCTCTACTCTCTTCTGCAAGTGTGTGTTGAGTATAACTGAGTGAGAACAACATTGTGTGAGAACAATATTGAGTGATATTGTGAGTAAGTTCTTGAGAGTTATACACGAGTGTGGAGGGGCTGTGCCACCTAACAAATTACATATAATTACTTCGTTTCAACTTCCACATGGGAAAAGCATACTCTCAACTTATCAAGCCTACTTGAAATATCTTGTTTTAATAGAATGAAACCCTTCCCCTTTGAACCCTTGTTTGTCTTTGATTTTTATTGATATCATATATAATATCATAATTAGAATGGACTGGATGCGTACTAATAATATTATTGTAGCTTAATTACGTTTCTAACGATCCACCCAGGAAGTTAATACCCTATTCCTTAATGCCACTCAAGCAGGGAATTGTCTCTTTTAATAAAAAGGAGCGTAAAGGTTTCTTCTTTTGTTTTCTTCAAATTCAGTGCGGTTGAGTATATAGGAAGCTTCATTCTCGGGTAGCAGGGTGGAAGTCCAAACTGTTCAATAGAGTAGGGCAGGTTGACCTTAACCAATTTGTCCTCTCTCTTCTATCCCAACTTACTGCATGCGATTAATTGGCAATTCCTCAAACTCCATCATTCTATTGATAAGAGTGTTAGAGATTTTATTTGGAAAGGTAGTTCTAACAAGGGGTTACACTTAGTTGGTTGGTAGAAAGTTATAAAGCCAAAGATGGAGGGGGTTTGGCCTCATGGATTCCAGTTTGGTGAATATTTCCTTAAGCTGATTTGAGACCTCATGAACAGACTAGACAAGCTTTGGGTGCAGGGACTTAAACATAAATACGCTGGGAGTGAAGGGCTTATGAACAGCAGCAACAATATGAGATCTAACACTTGGCAAGCAATCATGAAGACAAAAAATATTTTCAAGGATGGTTTCTATTTCAGAATTGGTCATGGGGAAACTTTTTTTTGGATGAGGATTGGAGTGGGGCTGGAGCTCTAGCAACTTAAGTACCATATGTGGACATTCATGATACAGGGTTACATGTGAAGGATCTCTGAAATGTATGTGGTTGGAATCTGGATCAGCTGACAACTACTCTACCTGAGACTATGAAAACTGCAATTCAAGGTATTGAATTAAGGATAAACGGGAATGTTTAGGATGCTTGGTCTTGGGTTGGGAGCTTGAATGGTGTCTATACTGCTAGAGAGGGGGCATCTGTGGTTGCTGTCAGTTTCAACTACAAGTTTTGCTGCCAGTTTCAACTACAAGTTTTGAGATTTGCATTCAATGATCTTGAGATTTGAAATCTTTGGGGCCTTTAAGCATTTTTTGGAAAGAAAGAAATGAGATAAGATAAGAGTGTGTGAAATGAGAGAGAAAAATACCTAAAGGCATCACAGGTACCAAATCTCAAAGTCACTGAATCCATTTCCCAAGTTTTGATCAGAGTAGTTGGATTTGGTTGTGGAAAATCCCAGCTTTTGAGAAATAAAGTTCCTAATTTGGTTAATGAGAAATGCTAGCAATACACTCTTTAACACTCTTTTTACAACACACTCTCTTCTATTGGTTGAAATTCATGTGAGTTCTACAAAATTTAAGTGGAACCTACATGAATTAGTGGGACCTATACTAATTTCAACCAATAGGAAAGAGTGTGTTGAAAAGAAAGTGTTAGAGAGTGTGTTTCTAACAATCTTTTTTGGTTAATAGGGCATCAAGCCCTCCCCACTAATTCTGTAAGAGTAGTCTGAGGGATATTAACCTCAACTACCTGTCAGAGCTGCGGTAACTACAGTGAAGATATCCTTCATTGTCTCGGGGAGTGCAATTGGGCAAGGAATCTTTGGAGTAAAATGGGGGTTTGGGGCACAGATTTCTACAGTGAGATTAACCCAACTACGGTGCCTTCTATCTTGTACCACCATTAAAAGAAGTGCATCTTGCTCCTTAATGTAGACCATTTTTGACCAATCATAGTGTCACATGGAAGTAGTTTTTTTTCTTTTGAAGTCAAAGTTAAAGTCAAAGTCAGAAACATTGTGTATTTGCAGATTGGGTAGTTGAAAATATTGTATTTGCAATTATAGTATAATATAAATTAAATATAATTTTATTTTATTAAAATAATTTTACATTCCAAATGTTATTCTTTCGAATCTGCTTTCCCCTTCCCCATATACCATAACACAAACTTGCGATCATCCATTAACACCAAACATAAGTTATTGTTTAACTTAACTTTTAGAAATGAGATAGAGTACAAATGCATAAGGAGAAAAAAAAATTCTGACAAAAAAAGATAGAAAAATTAATACAAAAGTATACTGGACTAAATTGCAAATACATGTATTCTGAAACCAGAATACAAAACTTTGGTCCAACCCGTCAAGTATTCAAACCTAAAAGTGACAAGTCACATGTGTCCAAATGCACTGATGTAATTGGTCTTAAAAAGAGGTGCAAGTGGACGATACCCCCAATTACCAGGATTAGAGAGGAGTTTCAGTTACACGGGCTCCGATTTCATGCAACACTGTGGTGGGTTTGGAGATTTCACAACACACATTGCATCAATAAAGAAGAGGGTGACCTTAGAAAGTTGCAACCGAATGCCATAAGTCTCGCTTCTTTGCTCAAACTACAATTAAATGTCAGCAATCATGTACGGTGCTGGAGACCTTCCCAGAAACTATTGGAAAGGGTCGTCGTGCCTCTTCGATCTTAGTGCTGGAGTATCCACCAATGGTAGTCGCCTCACTCAAGATCCTACGGAGATTGCTGAGCTGAAGCGGAGATTGGCTGCTGCTGAGGAGCCTGAGCGGCAGAGGGACAAGGAGCATCGTCAAACGGCAGTGACGATGCAGCAAATGCTGGTGACACTGCAGTAGATGCAGCAGCAGCCCCTGTAGTCTAATCAGTCACCCAACGCATGGGGAGGAATACGACAAGACAGACTCACTTAAGCATCTTCTTTGGTCTCCTTATAGGGGTAGGGATTATTTTTTTGGTTTCCAATGGGTATCCCCCGTGCGCAACTGCAGAGACTAATCCCTCGAGCCAGGTAGGACCACAATGGTGACAAAACTCTCCCTCAAGAGTTTTAGCACGACTGCATTCTCAGGGCTAGGATTCAAACTCGAAAGCACTGGTTAAACTAAAAGAGACCCGTGTCATCTCATCTAAACGCTTTTGGGTGAGATTATTAGATTATTATGTTAGGTTTTTTATCATTTACATTTCTATTTATTATAAAAAATACACTATTTATCATTTGAGTTGTAATTTTATTTTGTTTGATGTTATATTTTATATATTATGTAATATTTATTGAATTGATATTTATAAATAATTAATAGAAAATATAATTATTTAATTAATATAGAATATAATTGAAATATTTAAATAATTATAATTATTTACTTAATATAAAAAATATTATTTATTTAAAAATAAATACGAATAAGGTGATTAAAAATAATAACAAACATAATTTTCAAGGAAAAAAACAAATAAAAAACATTTGAATTAATTTTTAAGTATGTACGCAAAAAAAAAAAATGGTATCGAGTAGCAGCAGAAGGATAAGGTGATAGTGCTATTGTCAGAGTAGAGTGGAAAAACGTTACGGTGGGGTGTTGAAGCTTGTGTGTTGAAACTTGTAACAGAGTGAGTGATTACATTTACATCACAAAATGTTTGCTTCTTCGCTCTCATTCCTTCATTCAACATCCCTCTCTTCCTCTTCCTTATCATTGCCACCTCAACCTTCAAACTCAAAGCCAAATCCTAAGCCCTCCTTATGTTTTGTGGTTGAAGCCAAAGCCAAGACCCGAAGAGAAGACAGAACTGCTCGCCACATTCGTATCAGGAAGAAGGTCTTTCATTTTATTTATTTACTTTTTATTGGTTCCATATTGTTGTTCACGTAATTGCGTTATTCATTGTCAAAATCCATTTTTTTTATGTGGATATGTGTAACAGGAGAACACGAGCTTAATGGGGTTCTCTGTTTTGACATAATCCTTAAATTACCCATTATTTTGGATGTGTTAAATTTGAGTTCTTTTTGTCTTGTTGAGGGACTATGTCATGTTTTTGTTATGATTCACTGCTGGGTTGTGCTGAATGCTCCTTTAATTGCATTGCTTGTTTGTAAATTGGCTAGATTACAAAGGCCCTTCACGTGCTCTAGAAAATGCTGGAATGAGGAAATGGAAGGAGAGCTATTTTAGTTGTTATTTTTCAGCTAATCTGAGGTTTAAACTTTAAGTTACGACATATATATATATATACTAGTTGTTGATAGAACTTGGAAAGTGATGATGACTTTGATTGTCATTTATAGTCAGTGTGTATTGAATTAGATTCCAATGCTTTTGTTTGGTGACTTCTAATTTTACTTTGGCCCTTGCTTCTTATATATTAGTCAGAATGAGGGTGAGCCTTGGCGCAACGGTAAGATTGTTGTCTTGTGACTTCAAATCCTGGAAACAATTTCTCCGATTGCGAGGGTAAGGCTACGTACATCTACCCTCCTTAGACCCCATTAGGTGCGAGCCTCGTGCATTGGGCCGCCCTTTTATATATTGGTCAGAATGCAGGTTTTGTGTGTTTCCAATTTTCCGTTGTTTCATTTTACCATTGAACGCATTGTTTGGGCATGACTGGTTTTCCCTATCTCATTTGCTGTTGTTGAGTGTTGACATTATAGTTTTGTGTGGTGAAGTCAATCCTTGCACTCCCTGTCATCAATATGTATTTATATTTTTTACCAGTTTTATATCCATCGATTGACAAATCTTATGTTTAGGTTGCAGTAATTAATTGGTTTTTATGCATTGTCCTTAATGGGATTATATTATATGTTGCACATTGTGCCTTATGATCCATTTTTTATTGAGAGGAATTTCATATTAAGCTGCCCTGGTGCAGTATTACATGAGTCATTGGGAATGAGAGTGCACATAAACTAACCATATTTGTAATATTGTGAGCATCTGTTGTGAAGTGTCTAAATAACTATTCCATGATTTAAGAAAAAAATAAAATATAAGTAGCGAACAAAGAAAGATGGGGGAGCAACCATGTAGGTTACTTTAAGTGTCAGGATCACAAAAGGTGCACCTTATGAAACTTTCATCTTTCAATTTACCTTTCACGTTTTCTTGTTGCTATTGCTATTCTTGCTATATTACTTACTTTTTTTATTGAGAATATGGAAGTGGTTGAGCATTCTTTGTATACTCTATATCTCCATGCTTTGGTAAAACAATCTCTGTTAAATGGAAATCTGCTATCATGAAGAATGCAATGCATATCTAATTATCTATTCTGGAATGCTTTTTGGTTTATCAGGTTGAAGGAACACCAGAAAGACCAAGGTTGTCTGTCTTCCGATCCAACAAGCATCTCTCTGTCCAGGTTATTGATGACACCAACATGCACACACTTGCTGCAGCTTCAACAACGCAGAAGACAATTTTTGAAGAGTTCAACTACACCTCTGGTCCTACAATTGTAAGTTCCTAAGATGCTATTAAGATGCTCTGATTATAATTTAATTGCTGCCAGTTTAGACTCAGTATTGTGTATAATACTGAATATATTGCCTTTGTTTCCCAATGATAAGAAAATTTCTCGTTTTCCTGATTGAAAGTCATAATGTTTCCTTGACAACGCATAAAATTAAACACTGATTTACGGAAATGAAATTAGTAATCCGTGGAAAACTCTTCGTACCAAAGAGGAAATAAATAGTATGCACTTTGCAAAGACAGATATTGTTCGCTGCCCTCACCCTCAGCTCCGGACGGCATGGCCCAGAGGCATGCACCTGATCTCAAAGAAAGATGCATTACTACGGCATTTTGTCATTAGACACCCTTCATTGTTATTGTCATCCTCTCTCTCTCTCCTCCTCTCAATAAACTTAATACCTATTTGCTAAAAGATTTTTTCTTGGATATAATTTTCAAACTTCACATTATAGCAATAAAACAAAGGAGAAGGAAGAATCTTCCGGGTTCCTTGAGTTTGTATATACACCTGTTCCCAGAGTAATCATTGTAAGTCAGCTATATCTGTTGCAGTTGAAGGCTCTCTAATTGCCAACCTCACAATAGTGGAGACTGAGATTATTGGCAATGGATTCATGCTGAATATGAAACAAATTACCTTTGACTCTGATGTTGATGTTCTTTCTCAATGCCAAAGTAGTGGGGATTGTTGTATTTTCATTTGATTCACAACACTTTATAGACTTAGAGAAGCAAGAAACGATAACAAGAAACCATTTACACCCTGAAGTTCATCTCCACTTTCTATGGTAATAGCTAATAACAATTATTTTATAAGTTAAATTAATCTTTTGGTCCCTACAGCTTCACTGAATTTTTAAATAGGTCCCTATAGTTTAGAAGTTTTTAATTAGATCCCTATACTTAAAAAAAAAAAAAAGGTCCCTACTAGCTGATGGTCATTAAAATAGGGACCTATTTAAATCTATTTAAAAAGCACAAGAACTTTTACTAAAAACTTTTAAACTATAAGGATCTATTTGAAAATCGAGTGAAACTGTAGTGACCAAAAGATTAATTTAACTTATATTAAAAAGTATTACATTTTCAACAGTTCATTAGGGTTCGAAGATTTTTCTTTTTTTCCCTCAAATATATCAATAGATACTTAAAGCAGGAGGCAAAATGACTCGAATTGAAGTGGCTACTGATAGAGAAGCGGTTACTGATGCAGTTACTGGTGTAGGGACGGTTACTGATGCAGTTACTAGTGTAGGGACAGTTGGTAAGCCATGTGTATGGAGAGTCTATGAGAGGAGGTTTAGGAAAGAGAAGGGGGATGATGTGGTGACACGTGGGGCAGTTGTTTAGGCAGTTATCAATGGGTGAGAGGTGGTTTAGGAAAGAGATGGGGGATGATGTGGTGACACGTGGGGCAGTTGTTTAGGCAGTTATCAATGGGTTTGTTTAGGAACTGTTATATTGTGTAGTGGGTGTGTGAATAGGGATCATCTTATGTATTGTGTATGTTTTAGGCAGAGAGCAGTTTGCTCTCTGAAGGAGCATTGTGCTCTGTGTCAGTAAAGGATCAATCTGTCCATTACTGTGTATTTCTGTTTCTAATTCAATAAAACCACACGTTCATCTCTCTTTCACTGGTATACATTTCTGTTTTTCTATTAATTGGTCCGACCTGCTGGATTCGATTGATTGGAGAGAAAGAGAGAGACATCAGAAACCAGCGTTTTGAACGAATGCCACCCAAGAAGATGGAGACGAAGGTGAATGAATTGGAGATGGAGGTCGTATCACTCAAACAGACTTTGATGGAGATGCGACTCCAAGCCGCTCAGGATCAGGAGAAACTCATTTCACTCATTTCCACAAGTATTGCGGAGAAGAGTGGGAATTCGGGGACGCCGAAGAGCCACGGCCAACAATTTCAGAACGAAAATCTCGATGAATTTCGTCAATCTGTGAAGAAGGTGGAACTTCCCTCGTTCGATGGCGAAGATCTCGCAGGGTGGATAGCGCGGGCTGAGATTTACTTCAGGGTCCTTGATACTAGCCCAGAATTGAAGGTAAGTTTGGCCCAACTGTGTATGGAGGGGTCAACAATTCATTTTTTCAAGGCTCTGGCGGAGGAAGAATCGGATCTGACTTGGGAGAAGTTCAAGGAAGCCCTACTTGAACGATATGGAGGAATTGGAGAAGGGAATTTGTTCGAACAACTCTCTTCGATTCAACAGGAAGGAAGTGTAGAAGAATATATCAAGGATTTTGAGAAGTTGGTGGCGCAAGTGGACCGAATACCCGATTCGCAGTATATGGGGTACTTCCTGCATGGGCTTCGAGAAGGAATAAGGGGGCAAGTGAGGAGTATGATGGCGATGGGGCCGGTTTCGCGCTCAAGGTTGATGAATATGGCGCGGGCGGTGGAGATGGAATTGAAGGAGAAGAAACCAAATTGGATTGGGTCTCGAGGAACCAACCAGAGAAGTGGATCGGGAGGATTCTTCAATCGGTCGAATTCACAACAGGCTGGGGGGTTTCGCTTGAGTGGATCAGAATGGGTGAAGTCCAATAAGGAGAGTGGAAATGGGACTGGGCCGAAGAGTGAAAGCAGGGGGCGTGATATGCCCAAGGACAGAGGAGTTCGACACTTACCATATCATGAATTGATGGAAAGAAAGAGGAAAGGACTCTGCTACAAGTGTGGGGGAAACTATCACCCTCAACACCAATGTCCTGACCGCCATTTTAAAGTGATGGTGCTGGACAAAATTGATGAAGAAGATGGGGAAGCCATGGTCATGGAGGATGAGAAGGAGGAACAGGTAGTGGAACACAAAGAAGAGGAGTACAGCAGCATGTCTCTGAGCAACATCACTGAGATGGAGAAAAGAAGACCACGGTGCATGAAATTGAAAGCTTTGATCAATGGAGTGCCCATTTTGCTCTTGGTGGATAGTGGTGCTACTCACAATTTCATCTCTGGGAAGTTGGTGAGAGCACTTGGGTGGCCCATTATAATAACAGAGACAATGAGCATTAAATTGGGCGACGGATTTCAAACTACTACACAGGGAAAATGTACTGACATTAAAGTTGAGGTTGGTACCACTAACTTCACTATTGAGGCTGTGTTATTTGACTTAGAAGGAGTGGACCTAGTGTTGGGAATGGATTGGCTTGAAACGGTTGGAAGAATGTGGGTAGATTGGAAAGAGAAGATTATGGAATTCCAATTTAAAGGACAATGGGTTCAATTTGGTGGAAGAGGAGGTGATGTAGAGCAACCCGTTGGCTTTACAAAGTTTGTTGGGAAGGTGTAAACAGTTGGTGGAAGGCCTGTTAATTTCCACTGAAATGCTACTGATGAATGACATGGAGGAAAACGTATGGGGACAGCAAGTGAAAGACAAATTGAGCAAGGAATTACAGGGGGTTTTGGATTGCTTTGTTGCAGTTTTCAGTGAACCCAAGGGACTACCCCCAAAAAGGGGCAAGGAGCATGCCATCTGTATTGAGGAGGGAAAAGGACCTGTGAATGTTAGACCGTATCGTTATCCACATCATCACAAAGATGAGATCGAGAAGCAGGTGCAGGAATTGTTGAAAACTGGGATGATTAGACATAGTCAGAGTGCGTATTCCAGCCTGGTCATTTTGGTAAAGAAGAAAGACAACACATGGAGGATGTGCATCGATTACAGAGCTTTGAACAAGGTCACCATACCTGACAAATTCCTAATTCCGGTGATTGAAGATCTCTTGGACGAATTACATGGTGCTAAATATTTTTCCAAACTCGACCTTAAATCTGGGTACCATCAAGTTAGAGTGAAGGAGGAGGACATCCGCAAGACCGCTTTCAGGACTCACGAGGGCCACTACGAATTTATGGTAATGTCGTTTGGACTAATGAATGCCCCTTCCACTTTTCAGTCTTTAATGAATGCTCTATTTAGACCAATGATGAGGAAATTTGTGTTAGTGTTTTTTGATGACATTTTGGTCTATAGTCCAAGTTGGGAGTCTCACATGAAGCATTTAAGGGAGGTTTTAGAGGTGCTGCAGCAGAACAAATTAGTGGCTAATAAAAAAAAATGTTCATTTGCTCAGGCTAAAATTGATTACTTGGGTCACATAATTTCGAAGGAAGGTGTGGCAGTGGATCCCAAGAAAGTTCAATGTGTGCAAGAGTGGCCAACTCCGAGGAATGTAAAAGGAGTGAGAGGATTTCTGGGCCTCACGGGGTATTATAGGAAGTTTATAAAAGATTATGGTAAGATTGCCAAGCCACTAACTGAGTTGACAAAAAAAGAGGAGCTCAAATTTAAACTTACTTCAGCACCAGTACTGACACTCCCAGATTTCTCACAAGAATTTTTTATAGAGAGTGATGCATCAGGAAGGGGAATAGGGGCAATTCTAATTCAACGGGGCAGACCTGTAGCTTTTTTCAGCAAAGCTCTGGGAGAGAGGAATCTTGCCAAATCAACCTATGAGAAAGAGTTGATGGCAGTAGCACTTGCTATTCAACATTGGCGACCCTATCTCTTAGGGAGAAAATTTACAGTATGCACCGATCACAAGAGTCTCAAGCAGTTGCTTCAGCAGAGGATAACCACTCCTGATCAACAGAATTGGGGGCCAAGTTATTGGGTTATCACTTTGACATTGTCTACAAACCAGGGCTAGAAAACAAGGGGGCTGATGCACTTTCTCGGGTTCACGAAGGGGCTGAAATGTCTACTATGATTTTTCAACCGAGTTGGACAGAAAGCAAGCAGGTTGTGGAGGAAGTACGTCAAGATTCCAAGCTGTCCAAAATCATAGCAGCATTGGAATCAGGTGAGGAGGTAAAGAAGGGGTTTTCTTACAAAAAAGGGGTGTTGTTTTATGAAGGAAGGCTGGTCTTGTCTGAGAAATCTGAAAGTATTCCAAAAATGTTGAAAGAATTCCATGAAACTCCTCAAGGAGGGCATTCGGGAGTGTATAGAACTTACCGAAGGTTAGCTGCCAATTTGTTCTGGTTTGGTATGATTAAGACTGTGCAGGAATATGTCAAGGCTTGTGATGTTTGTCAACGCCAAAAATACATGGCTGCTGCCCCGGGTTGATTGTTGCAACCTCTTAACATTCCTGATCAGATTTGGGAGGAGATATCTATGGATTTTATCACTGGACTTCCTAAGTCTAAGGGTTATGAGGCCATCTTAGTTGTGGTGGATAGACTCTCAAAATACAGCCACTTCATACCCCTCAAACATCCATACACCGCAAGGTTGTTGGCTGAGATTTTCACTAGGGAGGTGGTCCGTTTGCATGGCGTTCCAGCATCTATTCTCAGTGACAGAGATCCAATTTTTGTGAGTTCCTTTTGGAAGGAATTGTTCAAAATGCAAGGCACTCAGTTGTGTATGAGCACCGCATACCATCCTCAAACTGATGGTCAAACAGAGGTGATTAACAGGTGTTTGGAAACATTTCTCCGCTGTTTTACAGCAGATCAGCCCAAGCAGTGGGTGCAGTGGCTTCCTTGGGCTGAATATTGGTATAACACCAATTTCCATGTGTCTACTGGTACTACTCCATTTGAGTGTGTTTATGGGAGACCTCCTCCTGTTTTGAATCGGTTCCTGCCTGGCGAAATTAAGGTTGAAGCAGTGCAAAGAGAATTGAAGGATAGGGATGAAGCCATCAAACAATTGAAGTATCAATTACAGAGGGCACAGAATCAAATGAAAAGTCAAGCTGATAAGAAGAGGGTGGCTAGAGAATTTGATATTGGTGACTGGATATTTCTAAAGTTAAGACCTCATGGTCAGGTTACATTGGGTGCTCGCATTTGTCCAAAATTATCTCCCCGTTACTACGGGCCATTTCAGATTTTGGAAAAAGTTGGATCAGTGGCTTATAAACTTCAGCTGCCTCAATCTTCTCGCATTCACCCGGTGTTTCATGTGTCTTTATTAAAGAAGGCTGTTGGGAATTATAATGTGCAGGCCAGTTTACCTCAAGAGTTGGCAAGTGACACTGCCAATAACATGGAACCATAATCGGTGTTGGCCAGCAGGATTATTGCTAAAGGAGGAGATACTATCAGACAGGTGCTGGTCCAATGGAAGGGTCAAAGAGTCGAAGATGCAACCTGGGAAGATGCGTTAAACATCAGAAGTCAGTTTCCTAAACTGAGACTTGAGGACAAGTCTCCTTTTGTAGGAGGAGATATTGATAGAGAAGCGGTTACTGATGCAGTTACTGGTGTAGGGACAGTTGGTAAGCCATGTGTATGGAGAGTCTATGAGAGGAGGTTTAGGAAAGAGAAGGGGGATGATGTGGTGACACGTGGGGCAGTTGTTTAGGCAGTTATCAATGGGTGAGAGGAGGTTTAGGAAAGAGAAGGGGGATGATGTGGTGACACGTGGGGCAGTTGTTTAGGCAGTTATCAATGGGTTTGTTTAGGAACTGTTATATTGTGTAGTGGGTGTGTGAATAGGGATCATCTTATGTATTGTGTATGTTTTAGGCAGAGAGCAGTTTGCACTCTGAAGGAGCATTGTGCTCTGTGTCAGTAAAGGATCAATCTGTCCATTACTGTGTATTTCTGTTTCTAATTCAATAAAACCACACATTCATCTCTCTTTCACTGGTATACATTTCTGTTTTTCTATTAGCTACCAAGCTGTGGATTTGTACAACAATTTTCTATCAAATAAATACTCCTCAATCTACCAACAAATTAAATTTAGCAAATAATCTTCAAAATCTAATTGGTATTTGCACCAAAACAGTTTTAATCTTCGGATTTTCCTTTCATTACTAAATCTTAGAAACTTCTAATCAAGTATCATGTATATTTTGTAACTTGGTAAAGACATTTGTTTGTTTGGTTGTAGTGCCTCAGTCTCCCATCCTTAAAATATTTCTTGCTTTGTGTTCTTTTTCCTTACTTTTTCATTCACTGAATGATGGTCCTGACTCCTGATCCTTTCAAACTTACTGGCTTCAGGAAGTAGCAAAGAGGGTGGGTGAAATCATTGCAAAGTCCTGTCTGGAGAAAGGGATAAAAAAGGTGGCCTTTGACCGCGGTGGATACCCATACCATGGCCGCATTCAAGCACTTGCTGATGCAGCTCGTGAAAATGGCCTGGAGTTCTAAAATGAATAGTCTCTTTCCTTGTATTTCATGTTTAAATTTGTAACCCAAGGATTTAACAATTCTTTTTAATGGCATTTCCTATTTTCCAGTGCCTTTGTTATGCCCCAGTGGCTCTTAATTTATCCATCGATTTCTTTCGTTGAAGACTGTTTTCTACTAATCATCCGAAAAATCTAAGTTGTGGTTATACTATATGCAAATCTTATAGGAAATACAGTGTTTGAAACCTGTGTCCTTTAGATTAGAACCTAATAGGATGCAGCAATATATTTTTTAGATGCCAAAGCAGGAAGAGATTGATTCTAGCTAGCTATTATACTGTCATATAATATACGTGCAGTCTTAGGCTTGATATGCATGCAACATTGAATTTCTAGAGATCACTTAGTTTAATTGGTACAGCTGAACACTTTCCCATTCCAAATCACAGTAACATTGACAGAAATAGTCCAAGCCATATTCAGCCCCATCTGCTACTGCTATGTTCTGCTTGCTCAGATCATCTTTGGATTGCCAATGTAAGGTCATGTTATTACCAGATCCTAGTTTGTTTTTAACGCATATATGTTTGGTGCCTGAAACCACTGGGTGGACAATCAAATTATTTAGAGTACCATTGCTGCCCTCATGACTCTTTTTCAGTATGATTTATTTCAAAATATACAGACTTGGACAACACGAGCATATATTTAATGTGTTTATATCAAATTTGGCATTTCATGTTTCATAAGTCTACCATTGGTTTTCCTGTAAGTAACATGTAATCATGCTGTGACCGCATATCAGGAAACCGATTTCGGTTATTCAAATTGTGAGTCCAATATAACAAGGGAAGTGTTAGGAACACACTCTCTTTCCAACAAACGTTATCCTATTGGTTGAAATTAGTGTGGATCCCACTAACTTATGTGGGTCTCACTTGAATTCTGTAAGATCCATATAAATTTCAATCGATAGGAGAGAGTGTTACTAGCATTATTGACCTTAGTATCATCTGGGGGGAAATGAAATTGCAACAAAAACAAAAAACACTATCACAGATTTCCCCTTGTCAAAGCAATGCTTTCCTAAGGGGGAAAAAAAACAAAAAAGCAATGCTTTCCTATTATATTAAAAAAAAAAAAAAAAACAAACCAATGCTTTCCTAAGGCGCTAACGTTGGCTACAAATAACACGTCTCTTATAACTATGCAAAGGACGATCTTAGAATATAAGTTGTTCTTGCTAGAACAATAGAAATACAATAATCCCAGATATAAGCTATGCTCTCTCCCTCTCTGTCTCTCTCTGTATTCGTCACCCTTTTCCTTCAGCCTTCATTCTCCTTATATAGGTCCATTAGACATCTGGGAGGTGTGATTCCGTTATGCGAGAGGGGCCCACCCCAAGCCGTTAGCGGGATTTGCGGAATACGTATCGTAGTCACGCATTCCAGATTCTGTATGACGTGGTCTTCTGGAAGTTCCGGAGACCGAGAGGTTCGACACTGCTGGTTAATTTACCCGGGTTTTCTACATCTCGGGATTTGGAGCATGTATTGCCTGGCATCCCGAGTTCACGGTAACGCGTCCAGGTTTAAGCTCTCGGACTCCTTCTCCTTTTTGGAAATGTCTTCGGCTGTTGGGCCTAGACTCTTGAAATGGGCTTCCCCAGCGATGATAGGAACATAAGTGAACCTTACTCACTGAACCACTGAATTTTCAAATGAGGTCACTGTTCAGGTTAAATCTTTTACACCTTGTATATCATATATACAAATTAAATAATTCCCAAAGATATTCTTTGAATAGTGTTACTCAAATACAGAGTTGGCTAAAAAAATGTGCTATTTTTGTTGATACATACCAAAAAATGTAATTAAATCCTTCTTCTTTTGCACTTTTTCCTTCTTCTTTTTAGGCATCACTAGTAGAATCGTTCTTATCCTTATAGGCTTCATTGCGCACGGCTGAGGCAACGGCAATGGAGTAGAGGCTTATAAATGTTGCATAAGAAATGTCTGCGCATTTTACAAGAAAGTGATATCGATATATTTTTTATGCATCCTCATGTATTAAATAGCCTTCTAATTTTAAACGATTATATCAAATATAAAATTATAAATATTTTTTTATATGTTTGACATTGAAAATACTCAAGTGTCTTGCATTCTTGTGATTATATGAGTGCACCATTAAGCGTTTCCTACGAACTATTGATCTTTTTTACGAGAAAAAATAGGAAGGAAAATGCTCAAACCCATCATAAAAGTAGATATAGGAATACCAACACAATGGATAATCAATTGTCCACAGATATGTCAGATACATGCAAACTTTCAAGTCACACTTTCACTGACCCTTTTGAGGTTCAATAGTTAATGTTACATATGAAATACTGACTCCAGAACACAATAATACAGTTATACTAGTTTCTCTAATTCTACATGCATGCACATGATCTTACACACAACCATCCCACACAAAGTAGTTCACCAACACTAGTTAACACTCAAGAGGCAGCAATAGTTGGCTGAAATTCCTCCTCTGATCCTTTCATTGAAACCAAATCTGGTCCATTGTCAGCACAGAAGTTGTTCTCTATGTTGTCAACCACTTTTGTTGCTGATGAGGTAGGATATGGAGCTTTGCTCCCCAGCCTTCAACAAACATAAATCATGCACATAAGAAAACCGGTATATAACAATCATATACGAATTTGGAAATTCTAAACTGATTAGAGACCCCATTAAACATGCCAGGTAGAATGGTAGATAGTACCTGTCTCGCCGCTTCTCCAGAAACCTTTGAAGTGAATGTCTGCGTGCTATTGGAAATTCTGAAGAGAGATATGAAGCAAAAGGCACAAGAGAATTAAATTGTTGTTACATTAAAATAACAGACAAAAGAGTTAAATAGTAAATGATAAAGAAAAGAAAAATATTTGAGAGATTATCATCAAAATCTAGTACAATAATGGGAACATTACCACCTTGCAGCCTGCAGATGGAACTCTTCTCTGCGGTAAAGCAGAGTGCCTGCTGTGAAGCAACATTATTAGGGGTTCCACGTGGAGAAGAAGGCCTTGTGGGAACAGGTGAAATGAAAGGAGATTGTGTCTCAATCTTCTTCATTTCAGAAGATTTGGTGGCAGCAGCAGCAATAAGTATTATTTCATGCACCTGTTAGCAAATAAGCAAGTATATGTTTTGGATGGTATCATAACATGTTAAGTGGAGGGCTGGATTTAAAGCACAAAAGCTGCAAGATTCACTTATCACATCAAAGTGCAGCAAGGGGTTACCTTTTCTGCAGGGATTCCATCATAGACACAAATACTCCCATTATAGAAGATGGTAAGCTGACTTGTACTAGGAATCACTGCATTCAGTCCAG
This sequence comes from Ammopiptanthus mongolicus, assembly GCA_039655645.1. Classification (NCBI taxonomy): domain Eukaryota; kingdom Viridiplantae; phylum Streptophyta; class Magnoliopsida; order Fabales; family Fabaceae; genus Ammopiptanthus; species Ammopiptanthus mongolicus. The sequence continues at coordinate 87,955,487 of CM077345.1, forward strand.
ATGCTGGCACTGACCTAAAGAAAACAAAAAATCACCACACACACATACACAACAGCATCAGTAAGCTTGACATTGGTGGAAATTGTAACTTGGACTTTTATAGAATTGTGGATGCTTTAGAGTTGATTTGCTATATTTTCTAGATTTTGAAGAGTGATAAGCCCTGTGAAGTATTAAGAGATGTGACAAGATATGGTTCTGAAGTGAAGTGTAGACAGCTCAGTATAGGAGGCCTCTTTATGATATTTTTTTCCAGAAGGACAAAAAATGTATCAATGTTTAAGTTGAAGACTTAACATGAATGCTGAAGTTTAAATTTTTCCAGTGAATTATCCCTTTAAAAACATAGCAAAATTGGGGGATGAAGTCAGTATGATTCCCTTGATCAATTTTTAATCCCCTCACTCCATTAAAATCCTTGGCTAATAGTGAAAACCCTACATAATGTTACATAAAAAATAGCTAGTAAGATTACTTATTTTCAAAAGTCGAACTCACAAACATAAATCGATAACAATCAGATGGAACTTAAAGTGGCTAGGAACCACTTCATATTAGGTTTGAATGGCGAGTGTTAATAGTTATTACTCAAGTAGCCTGCCTTTTTCCCTGACCCACCAATAGGTCTTACTGTCTAAGTACCTCTCTTGTAACAAAAGTAAAAGGGGGATGCATGTAGAAGTCTCCTAATCCCAACTAAACAAAAGTGAAGGCATAGGCCATTACTGATGTTAAATTTTATCAAAGCAACGAGTGTACATTACGGCCATTATAAATGTGATTATATGTCATTACCAATGATTTCATACAACAAAGAGGAACAGAGAGAATAGTTGAGATACACACACATCTTTAGATTTATCATATAGCAGAGGTTAAATCCCACTTGCTTCCAATGCTTTTTATTAGAATATCATGAAAGTATCTTACAATATCTTTATTGTATCTTAGAATATTTAGAGTATCTTAGAGGTTTTTGAAGGATTTATTTCTTATTTATTATTTCATGTTTTGTTTCCTTATTTAACTAGGAGTAGGATTCTAATATTAGAATAAAAAGGGAATCTGGTTAGTGTTTTATATCATATTTTAATCTTATCAATAATATTAATAGAATATGCTTGTTACCCGTTTTACCCTCTCTTCTCTTGATTTCCTAACACTAAGCCTGAATCTTACAACATGCTATAAGAGCGGTACCATCCTCCATGACATCTCCTGTCACCACCCGCTATTGGGTTCCCTGAAATTTAGAACTCTTCATTCAAATCACCTCAGACAACCAAACTTCTTAATACCAGTCCTCCTCCTTTATCACCAAAACAACCGCTGCCTTCTTTGCAGCCTCTACCTTTATTGCGGTTTGCCCCATCCTTGTTTTGCGCCTTAAATGCGCTCACTAGCCGCTCACCATCATTGTCCAATGTTGTGGGTGCTGTCCGGCAACCTTTCAGCTGACAACCCCACCATCTGAATCACTTTACCGACCAGAGACGCGTCCTCACATGCCACCACTCTCCTCTGCGATCTGCCCCACAGAACATCATTCCAGCAGCGCGTGGTGGCGTGTCCGGCCTCCGTTCCGGCAGACATTTCCTGCATAGTGATCGTCGGCTTCTCTTCTACCCAAATCTATCCTCACATTGGCCAAATAGCACCCTTCACCTGCCCACCAACAGACTGCCTTCATTGCGGCTGTCACTTTTTGGGCAGCTCCGTCATTCGGTTGCCTCATTGCTATCTCTCCAGTCAGGCCTAGCCCCTATCCCCTTTGTTCTTCAACCTTATGTGACTGTTTGGCTCTCTTGGGCTGTGTTCTGCCATGTTTGCCTCTTTCTCCCACTGAAGCACTAATCTGCCTCTTTGTGTTGTTACAGCAGCCAGCCTTCATTGCTGCTATTTTTCCTGCTGCTGCCCAACCTGCCTCCACTGCAGCCATCGCGGCAACCAGTCTTTACTGCGGCGTTCTTCTTCCTGTCCTGCATTGCAGTAACATCCGATCAACCTTCATTGTTGGTCCGTCTTTTCCACTGCAGTAGCCGCCTTCATCACGGCCAGTGTCTCTTGCTTCGCGCCTTCATTGCACCGATCAGCCTTCATTGCTGGTCTGTCTTCGCCATCGCAGCAGCGCCTTCATTGCGGACTATTTCTCTTGCTTTGTGCCTTCATTGCGCCCTTGCAAATTATTATTATTATTATTATTTGGTTTATTTTTTTGGGTGCTTTTAATTGTAACAATCTAAAGCTTGGTAAGCTTTAGATTGAGGGGGAGTATTAAAATATCAGAAAATTATCTTTATTGTATTGTCGAATATCTTAGAAGGTTTTCAAAGATTTATTTCTTATTTATTATTTCATGATTTATGATTTATTTCCTTATTTAACTAGGAGTAGGAATGTAGGATTCTAATATTATTATAAAAGGGGAATTCGGTTAGTGTTTTGTATCATATTTTTCATCTTATAATTAATATTATTAGAGTAGGCTTGGTAGCCGTTTTCCCCTCTCGTTTATTTATTTCCTAACACTAAACCTAAATTTTTCAACACTTTGGTTATTTTAACATTTGAGAAGTTTATTGTGTTTGTTTTTGCTAAATCAAGATTATGGGTTTATAGTATTCCTTTTATTGAATTTGAAATGAAAAGTCATAAATCATAATAGGCTAGCAAAGACCCACGTATCGTTAAAAAGTTGGTAAAATGAGAAAGTGATAAGTCAAACACGTTCAGAATCCAAAAAAAACCTGCCATTAAGCCATCTGAGGGAGAATTCTCCCCAAATAGCTCTATCCTTTATCCAAGTGAGAAAATAAATGAACAAAACATTTTTACTCTAAAGCAAACCAGAGGCACTTCCAAATGATAACCTAGAGCACTATGGTAAAGCCTCAGACTCATCTTTGAAATAAGGGGAAATTTGGTTATCCTGGAATGTTTTAAGTTTTTTTAGAATACTGTACCATTTCCACGATCAGTTCAAGGTTAGGAAAAGAATTTCTACGAATTGACCTAAGAAAAGCCTACGATAGTGTGCCACTAAAAATCTTATGGAATGCTCTAGAGAAGGAAGGTGTTCATACCACATATACTCAAGCTTAATGCCTTTTTGCAAAGATTATGTCCTTCAGTTGAGAGAAAGAGGAGGTTTTGAAATGTCTTGAAGGAAAAAATTGGAGATCACAACACATCACACCAGAAGTTCCACAGTTTAGGTATCCGGAATTTATTTTACTAAGGTTCATGTCCAGCTCATAGCTTTCTTAGGTTAATGAAAAGTTGACCTAATCCTAAATATGGTTCTAATCCAAAAGTTCTCTGAATGCATTAGAACGTTTTCAACTCAGAAAAAAGTAATTTACACGCACAATTCAAGTCCTTCCAGATACTTTTTCCGATTAATATCCTTGTCTAATCTAGATCTCCCGCAGTAAATAAAATCCCTTTTCAGGCACATACAATTTTTTTCTCCCATTAATTAAATGTCCAAACTTAGTGAACCCAAAAGCATAGGGTCCTTCATCCTCACCTCACACTAATAGAAACTATTTAAGGCAGTAACTAAGAAACACCATAGTTTATTGTTCATCCATGCATGGTTTGGCATCCACAAAAATTAGAAAACTTCACTAAAATTAAAATGAACAAAGCAAGTGGGTAGTTGTCAATGAAAAGAAAATTAAAAACAAAAACAAAACAAAAAATGGAAACAAAAGAATGGGTCTTGTGGGGAAACATACTACATATACAGAAAGAGACATATGAGTTATGAGACACCTACTTGTTTGTTGGGAGATTCTTCATTAACCCGTCATCCACCTTGTTCTGGACTAGGTGTTCCTCCATGTGAGTAATAACTCCATCAACACTGTCTCCATGATTCTCCATAGCAGGAGGAGAAGATTCTAGACCCAAAACCTGCTCTGCCTCAGGCTCCAAAGTGACACCATCCATAGTTAGAGAACCCGACAAGTGGATCAGAACTTCAGCGTAGAATGCTTGAATGAAAGGTACAAATTTTAGGACCCAAATTTATAATTCTTGGAATTTCGATGCTTTTAAGAAAGCTGAAAATATGAAATGATTCCGGCTAAGCTGTAGTGACCAACTATCCATTATTTTTATAATTATTATTATTATAATTCATTGCCAACTTCTTTAAGGAACATGAGTTTTTTGTGCTTCAATTATTATTATTATTATTATTTTCATAATAAATATCTTCTTACCACGAGTGACTGAAATGCTCAGGTAAAAAAAAGTATATCTCTTTTTTCTTTTCTCCCTCACACTCTCATATATAACGATAGAGATGATTTTGGATCATTTTAACCTAAAATCATCCATTTATTTTATTTTTTTCTTCTTTTCTTTTCGTAAGTGGGTTTTTCATATAGATCTGGTTCTTTTGTGTGGGTTTTTCACATAGATATGAAACTTTATGTTTTTTTTTTTTGTTCTTCTTAGTCTTGGTGTGGCTTTATTTGGTTTCTCGTCTTGGTGCGGTGCTGTTTGATTCCTATCTTGATGCGGTGTTCGTTTGTTCCAGATTGACAGATCTGCTTCGATCCATCATAGATTTGATTAAGATTTGGGTCTCAATGCTACAGATCCGAAAGTATGGGTATTCCGGTGACTTCGATGGTGTCATTTTTATAGACAATTTGACTTTGTTGTATTAGGCTTTTAACCTGGATGCTGTGAGTTTGTTTGCAGTCTCATTCCTTTCGGTTTTTAACAATTTTGGATATGTATTATCATCAATGTACTTTATCAATTTAAATGAATGAATGTCTTTCCTTATCAAAAAAACTACTTACCACTAGTTAAATAAATAAACAAATAAAGTTAATTCTATTAGAAAATTAAATAGTATTTAATAGATATGCATCCCTAGTGTAAAAGAATTTTAAACTTTAAATTATTTATAAATTGTGTGGTTATTATAAATATTTATCTTTTATCATAACTATTTTAAAAGTCACACATACGTAGGATGAGTTGTAATTCGTTAACAATGTAAAACAATGACAATATATTAAAATTAAACTCAATTAAATATACTAATGTCAAAAATATTATTTTTAGTAATTTCATTTTTTAACTTCTTAATGTCGGTTTGTTTTAGATTTTTTACCATAGAATCACGTTTTAAAATCACGTTATCCAAAAGGTTCTTTCACATGCCTTTTGAAAATGTTTCTCTAAACTTGTTTTTCTCACTTTTGAGGTTAGAATATTCTCAACTAAGCAGGTTTTTAATAGACAATGATTGTATTTGTTGTTGGATTTAATTGATATATATGATCATTATAAATATTTTTTATGTTGTCAGTCAATTATAAATTATCACATTATTAAAAATATTTAATTTTATCATTATTATCTTGAAAGGTAATATATAGATGAGCACAAAAAAAAAAGCCAATATATATATAAGAAGATCTATGACCGATTAAGAATGTACAAAAATCATTAGAAAACTTTTAGTCCGCAGCAAAAATAATTAACCACGGGTCTTTAAATTTTTAAGTTTTTTAGACGAAGGATCCATTTTGATTAAAAAAAAAAAACAGCAGGAACACTTTTCCCGGGAAAAAAAGAAAAAGTAAATACTAAATTTAGTTTTTAAAATTATAGGATCATATCAACTTATTCTTTTATATTATTAATATTTCAAAATGAACATTGAAATTGTAAAATATTAATCAGGTTCCTCTCTCCGTTAATATTTGTATGGATTATAATAACATTAAGTTGGTAATATCTGGAATGCATTTAAAACTAAATGAGTGAATAATGTCAGTAATACATTTACTACATTTTATAATTTTAATGACCAGTTTAAAATATTAATAATGTAAATAATTAAGTTGATACAATCCTATAATTTTAACGATCAAATTGAATATTTACTAGTAAAAAAGATTAACATGTTAATCTGCTGTGTAATGTTCATTAGCTGACACATTATATGCGCTAATGTGCGCGCACGCACACACCCTGCGACAAATAAAGAAAAAGGTCTCATCAAGTATCAAACCACCTCAATACACCATCAACTCAGGAATATTAGCTTCATTCTTGGACCATTGTGAGGCCCACTTATGATTATCTGGCCACTTTTGTAAGGCCCGTCAAGAAATTCAACACAGCTTGGTTTGGCTACTTTAATATAGTGTGGGTTTGTTTCATGTTATTTAAACACGTTAATGTAAATATTGAAAAATGGATTTGCATGTTTGTTAGGAAGCTAGAAAATTTATTTTTGAGTATAATAATTTCTAGAAATAAAATAATTTTCATTTTGCCATGCTTTTATTTCAAAGAAAGGGGTGGGAAAAAAGGTTTTCATGAAGGTAGGAATAAAATTTGTGTAACTAACTCAATATCTCACTCTGACAAATGATTTCTGGAACGTTATAAGTATTAGTCAAATTTTTTTTTTAAAAAAACACAGAGAATAAGATTCCCATCATTATTTTTCCGATAAAATTATTCGTGGGAGTAATTTTTGAAACCATGAAACAAACATTCCTATAGTGTTTGGTTGGAGGGGAATGGATAGAAGGAGAGGAATTTTTTAAACATTTATTGTTTGGTTCAATTTTTAATAGGCGAGAGAGGAAAATCCATCATCACCCAATTTTGGCTCTCCTCTAATATTGGGGAGTTTGGAGGGAGAGGTGATTCAAAATATTTTAAATGCATTGACTAAAATATCCTTCGTTATGTATTTTAAAATCTAAAATTATAAGGATATAAAAGTAAGTTAGTTTTGAAATATATTCCCTCCCTTCATGAACCAAACATGAATAGAGTTATTTTCTTTCTCCTCCATTACAATCTCTCACCTCCCCTCCAAACTAAGTAAAGATCCTCTCCATTTCTCAAAGGGCTTCATTACTATAATTTTGGATGTATAAATCACATAAAAACCTAGTAAGTGTCACCCATTGTAGAAATAAATGTCTTTATACACTCAAAACTATAGTAATAGAGCCTTCCATTTCTCAAAAGCCATTTCTCAAAAGAAATGGAGAGAATCTTTACTCCTCCAAACCCCCCATATTATAGAAGAGCCAAACAATAAATGTTTAAAAAATCAACCAATCTTCCCTCCATTAAATCTTCTCTCATTCTCTCCCATAAATTGAATCAAATAATATTAATAAATGTTTAAAAAACATATATGTCATCCCTTAACTCTTACAAACCAATCTTCCCTCCACTAAAATCCTTAGTCTTCTTTTCTCTCCACCAGACACACTGTCTAATCAAAATCTATCCCCGCCCCCCTCCCCTAGATAGCCTAACCATAGACGAGGTTTTCACGGACTCGTAAGTTGTTGTTAGCGGACGGTGACGACGGTGGTTGTGTCTCATGAAATCTGGTCGTGTTGAAGCAGTCCTCCAGGGCGAAGTGATCATTGAAATCCTGTCATGGGTTCCAGTGAAACCTCTTCTCCGATTCAGGTGCGTTTGCAAGTTCTGGAAATCCCTAATCTCTGATCCATATTTTGTGAAATTACACCTTCAAAGATCTCCCAGAAATGCCAACCTTATATTAACCTTACACCCACCCAGCTTGTTTGTTGGAACCCATCGCTATAACTCTGTCATGTCTTCCTCTAAGGATTCTTTACTTGACAACTCATATCCTGATGCTGAGGATGATCACCTCCCATCGGACTGCAAATATAGTATTTTAGGTTCCTGCAATGGATTGGTCTGTTTACATACTTCTTTTTATGACGGTCCATTTACAAAATATTTTGTCCGTTTTTGGAACCCTGAAATGAGGTTAAAATCTAAAGATTCCCCAGGTTTATATTTGGGCTTCAATGAATTGGGTTATACCAAATCTGGGTTTGGCTATGATAAGTCAAGTGACACTTACAAGGTGGTGACAGTCATTTGTGATAGAAATTCTGTGGCCTATGGAGGATTCAAAGAGAGCCATGTGAAAGTTTATATCATGGGTGGTAGTTGTTGGAGGGACATTCCAAGATTCCCTGCCTTTCCAAGTGTATCTTCTAAGGAGGGTAAATTTCTGAATGGCACTCTTAATTGGTTAGCCATAAGAAACTCTGCTTCTTCTAATTGTAAGCAATTAGTCATTGTTTTACTTGATCTGGGGAAGGAGACATACGAGGAAATGTTGTTGCCTGATGGTTTTGATCAAACTCCCCATTTTGAACCAAATATTGGGGTTTTGGGCGATTCCCTATGTCTTTTTCATGATTACAAGAGAACCCATTTTTCTGTATGGCAAATGAAAGAGTTTGGAGTTGAAAAGTCTTGGACTCAAATTTGTGAATGTTAGTTATGAGCATCTTCAAATTGGAGGGCGATTCAAACCTTCTGAACTTGTACCATTGTACATATCAGAGAATGGTGATGTCTTCATGCTGCTAACCCATTTGGAAATAATTGTTTATAACCGGAGAGGTAATAGAGTACAACGTGCTAAAATTCGCAACAGAGTTCGGGATGCCAAGGATCACATTCAAAGCTTGATTCCGCCTTGCTGAAATTAAGTTCCTCTGCATGGTTTACTTATCTGAATTTATGAATTTATGTTAAATCATGTATGTTATTTTAAATACTTGTAATTTCATGTAGGGATAGATAGGACAGATGGTGTGAATATTTTTGTGGTGCCTTACTAATATGTTGGATCGTTGTTTTGATTTTATTTTTATTATATGCTTGAAGATGATTATATAAAATAGAAATTGATTCTCTTCTAAGCATTCTGTTCTTGAGTCGGTCTTAAAAAAGTCTAAACAAATTGAAGGGAAAACGCCATAATTTCTTTATTTCTTCATGTAAGACTAATTTCATTTACTCTAAAATTTCCTTACAGATATGGAATATCCTAACTGCTTATTTTTATCATGTTTATTATGTATAATCTCGTTTGGCTTGCATTGGACCTGTCGAACATCTTAGGAAGTCTTGATTGCTGTCTGTAATCTGTATGTAGAAAAGATTCCTCTTGAACATCTCAATACAAAAATTCTGACTTGTTTTATTCAGTCTTTGATTTTGTACCATTCCATGATAGAAGCTTCTAATTTACAATTAGCTAGGGCTGAGAACAAGATAGGTGGCAACTGGTAAACTTGGGTGTTATTTTAAATTTTTAATTAAAACAGACATGGCATTGTGATAGTAAGAATATAAAATAAAGCATGTAGAAATGAGTGGTGCGATTTTGGTATCTTGCTAAAAGTAATGAAAATATGTAATAGCATGGGATTGATATAGCAAAGAAGCACATTGGCCTTTTATGATTGTAGGATACTTATAATGCCAAATAGTAAGCACATAAAGCACTTTTATATTAGGTTAAAGATGCGAAGGAACTAAAGGTAGAAAACATATATAATAAATTTGGGCATGAACAGCTGAGCATAGCTCACTCAGTATCTCTCTTGGTCTTTACAAGGGAGCTATGTGAACAATTTGTATTTTAATGACATATTGTATGATTATTATTATTATTATGATGAACAGGGAAGGATCTGTTAGATAAATATCTAATAGGACAGCAACTAAAGGGAGACTGAATTTTATTATACGAGTTTAGTCAGGTAAAAGGAAGACAGTATTTTTATCATTTTAAGATAATTTTAACGAGGCATCATAGGAGTGGCTGAGATGACCAGAGTAGCAACTCTAATAATAGTAATTATATTGATTGGCTGTTAGCCCTTATCACTTGCTATTGATGGCAGTTGAGAACTTCAGATGATTTAGCATAGGTGGCAAGATTTCAGCAGAGGCATGGGTGTCATGGTAGAATTAACTATGAAGTATAATATTACAGCATCAAGAAAGATAAGATTTTCTATAGGTGAATTTTCTGGTACTCAAAAAACGGAAGGGTAAAAGTACCCTACCCAATCAAAATGTGTCACCTCAATTAAATGAATCAAGTTAATGGGTCATGTCAAATGGTTTCCACCATCTAATTGGGTCATCTAAGCAGGGTAAACTTTTACCCTTCCGTTTTTTGGGTATCAGATAATTCATCTTTTCTATAGCCAATGTATCAAATAGCAATGAAGGCAATGAAATATTACAGCATTAATAAGAACCAATGTTTTGTAGAGCAAGAAGAATTACCTGTTACTCGATTAATATGTGTGGCATATTAGTCATATCCAGTCTTAGTAGTTTGAGATTTTACATGATACCTGGTCTAGTTACCTTCTTTATACTCTAGTTAATATAATTAAACAGCCTGATAGACAACTATGCATTTAAATACAGAATAGCTTGTTCTATGTTAAAGCAATAGCTGTAATCTTTGGTCAAAATTGTTATGCTTTTCCGTTCGATTTAATGCTATAGCTTCAAGCCTTCAATAAATACAGGGAGTATATATGATATAAGGATCGTCCTTTGTGGTTTTCTAGCTATATTATGAATAACTTAGAATGAATTCTTGTTTCTTCTACTAGGTTGGAGAAACTTTCAAGTCGTTATCCCACTTGCCTTTTAGGATTGCTAATGCTGTATTAATCCAATTTGTTTATGCAACATAAAGCACATCTTTAATGCCTGAAATTTGCCTTTTTTCCCCCTAAATCATAAAAATGCTAGTATTTTGCAGTACAGGGAAGGTCCATTCAATCAATGGTTTCAAGTTGGAGTTACTGGTAGACATTTTTTACGTCCAGGATTATTGCTGGTGCTATTTTTAATTTTCATTGTCAATTTCATTGTGCTTTAGCCTTACTGTGCTTCATTTTTTTCCTCATCTTGTAATGACATCATTAGTTTTGTATATGAGGTCGATATTATTACGGGGTCATTTATGCATTACATATTTTCTTTGGCACAAATCTGGGAGTGGGAGGGATGTTTCTGATAGACCTTCTGTTACTAAGGTTTGTGAGAGGAAGGGTAGGAAAACAAGAGCTTGAAGATCCCATGTGGTTGAGAAGGATAATATGGGAATTGTGGGAAATATGCATGTCGTTGGAGAGGAAAATAATAGAATGGCTGATGTGGCAGAGGGGCAGCAAGGGGAATTGGTTAGTGGGGTACCAGAGGGAATTGAGAGTGGTGGGGGCATGCTTGTTGTGAGTGAAGAAAGGTTTGGGGAGGGGGGGGGGGGGAATGCACAAAGGTCTGTTGGGGTCGATACTTGTTTCTTTTTCTTTTTTCCTGTTGCTGGGTGTAATTCATTGTTATTATGTGCTGATATCTTTCAGATATCAGTAGCAGAGAAGGTGTCTCTCGTTAGTATAGATACTATAGTGTTTAATCTTCAATATCCTATCAGAATCACATGCTTATTCAGATTGAGTAAGAAACATTGTTACAATATATACTGATATACTTTAGTTTTTAATTCAAATGTGGATTCAAAAATCACACCAACTGAAGAAAATAAGCCTCTATGAGGTATTAAAGTAAAGAGTGTAAGTGTGGAATGCCTCTCTGCAAAACTTATTTGGCCATTTGAGTTTGGTCAACTTCAAGTAAATGAAAGGAGTTTCTTTTCCCCTCCATTTTTTGCCTTCTCTGACACTTCTTTAGTGAGTAAAATTATGGCCTGGGGAAATCCTAATAAACGAGTGCATCAGCGCTTGTTTGATTTATCATTTTTTGGATAAAAAATAAGAATTCATCTTGAGAGGCTAGAAATACAATGAAGGAGGATCAGAATCATCGTAAAACGGAAACAAAATCAACACTGGAAATGAAGTAAAAATGGAAGTGCATCAGCTCATAAGAGTTTTGTCCCTTTGCACATTAGACTGAGATGCACCCTTGATATATCCTTTAGGTATAACTCCTAACTAAGAAAACAACCCTATCCCATAGAAAATAAGAAGGAAGGAATTTCTGGGTAAAGATTCTGTAATTATGCTCCAGCCAAGTACACCATGATGGTTGATTGTTAATTTGTTCTTTCTACACTCCTTTCTAGTAACAAGAAATTATAGTTACATTCATCAGGATAATTTGCTTCATTTATTATGTAGAAATTTCTTTAAGATATACATTAATAAAGCAGTTATGATTCTCTTTATGTCCATGCTCATTAAGGACTAAGTTACATATGATACCTCTGTGTTTAGGTTATAGTAAGCATCGTCAATCAAATTGATTATAGTTTTTGTTCTCTTGGTTTTAGGGACAAGGTTGGAGTACAGAAAGCAGAAGGTAATTCATCCTTTTCTCTTGCTATAATTTAGCTTCTTACAGTATTATTACTGTCGTTGTTCTAATGCAGTGCAAGAGAGATCTAATAAAAATAAGTAAATAAATAAATAAATAAATTAGGGAACAACCTTCTTAGTTGCAAATCCTAGCTGACTGCTTCTTATTCAGGTGAAACCCTTAGATTGTGTTCCAGCTACTTATTCATGTGCTCTGGTGCCCACAGACCTGAAGGCTGAAAATATTATCCTACTCCGAGAGTTCTTTGTTAGTAGAACAATAAGTTCTGGCTCTAAAATGCAACAGACAGGAGTTTAGTTAATCTGTTTCTAGAATGGCATGAATTTGTATGTAACGAACATGGAGCAAGGATGAAGACCTATATAGGTAATAGGACACATTTGCAACAAGATAACTTAGGTAAACTTGCTTGATGTATCTTTTATTATGGATCTATCTGTTGTTAAGCTTTCTTTACATTCTGCGAAATGATAACCAAGTCATGGAAATGATTCAGTGTGCTTAGGTTGCATTTGATGTTGTGCAGAATCATAGGATTGGAAATAGGTTAGACTGCTATTGGAGCCCTATGGCCTGGCCTGATTTGATTAGTGAAAAGGTCAAGTCTAGACTTGGTATCTTGCTAAAAATACTGAAAAAATGTAATATACAAGTATGATGTTGCACAAGCATGGGATTGATATAGCAAAGAAGCACATTTTCCCTTTTATTTTTGTAGGATACTTATTATGCCAAATAGTAAACACGTACGACACTCTTTTATTAGGTTAAAGACGAGAACTGTAGGTAGAAAACATATATAATATAATAAATTTGGACTTGACCAGCTGAGCATAGCTCAATTAGTATCTCCCTTGTGGTCTCTTTACATGGAGGCTAATAATAATAATAATAATAATAATAATAATAATTAACCTATTATTATTATTATTATTGTTATTGTTATTGTTATTGTTTGTAGCATATGCTTGTTGACAGGGCAGGATCTGTTAGATAAATATCTAATGGGATAGATATCAACTAAAGGGAGGCTGAATTTTATTACATGAGTTTAGTCAAATAAAAGAAAGACGGTATTTTTATCATTTTAAGATATTTTTTTTAGCAAATGAGGCATCATAGGATTGGCTGAGATGACAAGAGTAGCAACTCTAATAATAGTAATGATATTGATTGGCTGTTAGCCTTTGCTACTTGCTATTGATGGTAGTTGAGAACTTTTGATGATATATGATAGAAGGTGGCAAGACTTCAGCAGAGGCATCATGGTGGAAATTAGAATCAACTACCAAGTATAATATTACAGCATTAAGAAAGATAGGATTTTCTATAAGCCAATGTATCAAATAGCAATGATGGCAATGAAATATTTTTTCCCTTAAGTAATTTTTGGGTTTTCTGACTCAGTTGTGTTATGTTCAGAACAAGAAAACTGCGTCTGTAGGAGTAAAAACTAGTTGAATTGCTTGGCCTCCTCGCTCTCCAAACTCTGATTTGGTTTTCTCCAGTTTGGGATTTGTTTCATTTGCTTGGGCTTGGCCTGGTATGGACATGCATTGAAGGATTTATTTGTGTGATTAGATACGAAATAATTTACTGTAAGCTTATTATCTATATGCTTCCAGATACATCTGTATATTGTTTTGTAAGTATTAAGTAGTCATGATTAACAAGAACCAATGTTTTTTAGAGCAAGAAGAATTAACTGTTACTCGATTAATATATTTGGCATATTATTCATATCCAGTCAGTTAAAGACCTTAATGCAAAATAAACTTTTAAATATGTTTTTAGGTCAGATTAGTCTTCTAAAAAGGTCAATCAGGTTAGGTCAAGCCTTAAAAAATGACCTATAGCAGGTAACAAGCAAGACTTAGGTCACGTATTTTTTAAGAGGAGATATCACTTTACACAAGTGAGAGTCATTTTTCGCATATACTCATTGATTTTATTTTCATCCAACGGTGTAAATTATTCAAATCACAATCCTTGTTGGATGAAAATAAAATCAATGACTAAGGGCTAAGGGTGGGTGTGAGCAAAAAATGACTTACACTGGTGTGAATCGATCTCACCTCATTTTCTAAATTGATCAAATCTAATTAATTAAGGATGTGTTTGGAAAAGCTTATGAGAATAGCTTATTGAAATAAACTTATGCAAATAGTTTATGGTCTTTCATAAGCTTTTTTTAGCTTATTTGAAAAAGAGCTTATTGAATAAGCGTTTAATTAAGTTGTTTACCCAAAAGCATCCTAAGTCTAGCCTAACTTGACATATTTTCACCCCTACAAAATCCTAACATGCAATGTGATAATTATGACGTTTTGCGAATTTGTGAATAAGCAAACATTAACCAGACCAAAATTGGTGTTGAGAATGTTTGATGATGTGAATGTTTGGAAATGAATCCGTTATTTGTCATCTTTAATTTTTATGAATCTGATTTTAACAAATTTAGCATCATTAAGCCCATGATAGTATCAATAATTCAAGCAGAAATTGTTACTTAGTTTAATAGCAACGTACCTAATTAGATATTAATTTTTTATACAATATTTTAAATTTAATCCAACAATGTAATCATATCTTTAATCGAATATCAAGTGGCTTGAATCCCTTAAGCAAGTGATCAGTTGTTTGAATCCTGGCTCTTCCAAATGAAAAAAATCTGATTGGAAGGGGACGATCCATCTTGTGTGTCTTCAGGTTTCCCGGCGGAGATCAATTATTGTTAACAGCGGTGGATACTTCGCATCTATCACATGGGTACAAAAAAAAATATCTTTAACCGAATAAACTTGAATAACATGATAGCTTTTTTAATGGAGAATGCTACTGCCCTTAAGACATTGGTTAAAGAAGCAAAAGAAAAAAAAGAAATTTATCACTGGAAAATGGTGCATTCAATATTTGAAGTATTCTATTTAGTTTTTCAATAAAGACTTGCTTTTATCAGAATCCTTAACCAATGCCCTTGGATCACTGGTTAGCAACACCCTTTTTAATTAGTCCACTAAAAATAAAAAAGGAGTAAATTATATTCTATCACCTTAAAGTTTATCAAAATAAGAGCAAATAGCAACATGACCACCAATTACACCCCACCTAATTGTTAGTGTTAACTAACCATTCACTTAACACTATTAAGTTACTTAAAAATAAAAATATTTATAATTAGTTATTGAGTAAATCATCATTTTGGTCCCTGAAAGTATAAGCCGCTGTCAATTCAGTCCCTGAAAGCAATTAAATTATGAAAAAGTCCCTCAATATTAATTTTTTCAGTCAAATTAGTCCCTCAATGTTAATTTCGCTAGTCAAGATAGTCCCTGTCAGGGACTAATTTTACTAAGGAAATTAACATTCAGGGGCTTTTTCGTAATTTAACTGCTTTCAGGGACTGAATTGACAGCGCCTTACACTTTCAGGGACCAAAATGATGGTTTACTCTTAGTTATTTGACATTTATATGTTAAAAAGGGTTTTGAAAGATTTATCTTAGGATTTCTTGTTTACAAATTAAAGTTGATTTTTTAATCGAAAAATAAAATATACAATTTGAAAATATTACAAAAAGGAATATATTCATCTACGTATTTATCTTTTCAATCTATTATATATATTTATTTTGCTTTTTAGTATATACTCTAACAAATGATGAATATTAAATGTGTATTTATCATGTGAAAAATGATTTTTTGTTATATTCTTATTTCTTGTTTTTGAGTCATTTAGCTCAATAATTTTTAAACAATTATCACGTCATTTACTTTGCACGTCACAATTTGACAAAACTTATATTTAGTCTTATATTAAAATATGTTTGTCTGAACGACATTTTTGCCATTTTTATCAAGAACAACTATCGTAATAACTCATATCTTTTATAGACAAAATAATTAAAAGCAAGATATTTATCTAGAAATTATTGACCTAAATGACTAAAACACAAGAATATTCTTACACAATAGATACACGTTTAATATCCATCATTTGTTAGAGTGTATACTAATTAAAAAAATATTTGTTTGAGTAAAATAAATATATAAATGGATTGAAAAAATAAATATTTATTTGATTATTCTCATTTTTATAATATTTTCAAATTTAAAAATTTTCTTTTTGAATTAAGAAATTCAAGTTCTTTAATACAAGGCTAATATATAAGATTTATGAAAAGTCTTTAAGTCTGCTACGCTAACCCGTTTATAAATATATTTTTTTTATAATATTCTATAATAGGACTTTAAAGGCCTATTGGTTTATTTAAAGGCTTTAATGCAAAATAGACTTTTAAATATGCTTTTAGGCCAGCCTAAGCTTCTAAAAAGGCCAACTCAGGCTAGGCCAAATCTTAAAAAATGGTTTATAGCAGGTAACAAGCAAGGCTTAGGTCATGTATTCTTTGAGAGGAGAGATCGGTTTACACCAGTATAAGTTATGTTTCGCTGACACACTTCTAATAATTGTTTTTATTTTCATTTAACGATGTAAACTAGTCAAATCATAATCACTTTTGGATAAAAATAAAATCATCGACTGAGGGTGGGTGTGAGCAAAAAAATCGATTGACAGTGATATAAATTGATCTTACCTCATTTGTTAAATAGGTCAGACCTATTTAACTCTAACCTGACTTCACATATTTCACCCCTACAAAATCGTAACATGCCATGGAGTCATTATGACTGTTTGTGAATTTGTGAATAAGCAAACATTAAGCAGACCAAAATTGGTGATGTTAATGTTTGGAAGTGAATCGTTATTTTTCACCTTTAATTTTTATTACTATGATTTAACAAGTTTAACATCATTAAGCCCATGATAGAATCAACAATTCGAGGAGAAATTGTTACTTAGTTTAATCCAACAATGGAGTCATATCTTTAACCGAATAAAGATAGCTTTTTTTTTAATTATTCCACTAAAAATTAAAAAGACTTGACATAAAAAAAGAAGAAGAGTAAATTAAATTTTTTATATAAAAAAGAGCAAACCGCAAACATGATCATAAATTACACCCACCTAATTTTTAGTGTTAATGTTGAGTGTAACGCCTAAGGCTGATGAGGGCGGGGAACAATCGTCGGTGCATGAGGTACGGATAAGGAACGGCTCCCGGTAGGCTTCTAGGCAAAGGGATACATGAATGAACCAAATTCACATTGGAATAAGAGGGATCTTGAGGCTGTGTAGGTATGAGACTGTACAGTTGAAGGGAGGCTTATAAGAATTGATTGGTACTACCTATAGCAACAAGATGCATATTCTTTTCGGGAGCCCAGATCATAAGAACTCCATAGTTAAGCATGCTTGACTTAGAACACTTGTAGGATGGGTGACCTTCTGGAAAGTTTCCCAGAAAGCGTGTGAGTGAGGATAAAGCACGTTGAAAAGACCCATGTTGGTTTGTGGGGACAGTCGACAATCCTGAAAGTAGCCCGACCGTTACATTGAGGGATCCATAAGGTGCATATTGAGTTCTAGGAGTGCTCTTCTTTTATTAGAAAAAGGTTGCTCGCCAAACCAACCCGGTGCCCCCATAGTTCATGATATTCAGCTTATGCTGCAATATTTCCTAAGTATTATCTGGAGCCACACTTTTTGGGAGGCTAATGTTTGTGCAGGCCGCATGGCTAATAAGGGTCATTCTTTAGAATGGGGCCTTCACTCTTTTATCTTGCTTTCATTTGAGATGTTTCTGGAACTCTTTTTTATAGAGTTATTTAGTTTGTAGTCTTTATTGGGCCTTTTGGCCCATTTATCCACCAAAAAACTAACCATTCACTTAACCCTATTATGTTACTTAAAAAATAAAAAATATTTATAATTAGTTATTTGACATTCGTATGTTAAATGATTAATATTAAATGTGTATCTATTATGTAAAAATCATCTTTTGTCATATTCTTGTTTTTGAGTCATATAGCTTAATAGTTTTTAAACAATTATCATGCCATTTACTTTTATCTCATAAATTGACAAACTTATATTCAATCACATAATCAAATATGTTTGTTTAAACAACATTTTGTCATATTTATCAAGAACAACTATTGTAATAAATCATATCTTCTATAGACAAAATTATTGAAAGCATGATATTTATTTAGAATTTATTGAGCTAAATGACTAAGAGTCTATTTGTTTTAGATTCTGTAAAGACAAAATCACGTTTGAAAATCCCTTTGGGAGAAAGCTCATCTCACATAGCTTCCAAAATAATTATCTCGGGAAGTGTTATTTTCACGTTTGCGTTGAAAATAATCTAAACCAAACCGACACTAAAACACGAGAATATTTTTCACATAATAGATACACGTTTTCTATCCATCATTTGCTAGAATGTATACTAATTAAAAAAATATTTGTTTGAGTAAAATAAATATATAAATGGACTGAAAAATAAATACTTATATGATTATACTCATTTTATATGATTTTAAAATTATCTATTTCACTTTTCAAATTTAAAAATATATTTTATTTTGTAAAAGAAAACATAAGATTGATCTTTCAAAACATTTTATAGTATATAAATATCAAATATTTTATTATAATTTTTTTAGTAACTAAACAATATTAAGTAAATAGTTCGTCAACACTAAAAAATGGAGTGAATTTCTAATTTATAATCAAGTTTGTGATTTGTTGTTATTTTGATAAACTTGAATATGGTACTCGATACAAAATCGTAAAATATATGTCCATTCAGACATAATTGTGTGAATTGGCCAAATTGATGAGTCTAATCGCAAAATCTGTTACCTAATGTAGTCTTGATCCGATGAGTTTAGTAGTAGAGAAAGAATCTCCCAAAAGCACATGAATAAGGAGCTGATTGTTTAAGATTTTTTTTAAAAAAATTGATTTTCATATAAAATAATATAGTGATTATTTTTTTAAAGATTTTTAAGTAAAATAAAAGTTAATATGTGTTTGTTTACAATCATAAAAATCACTTAAATATTTGCTCAGAATAGTTTTGTCTGAGAAATTCCGCAAAAATAACTTTAGATTTTTTTAGATTAATGATTTTATTATAATTCTGATTTTTTTTTCGAAAGCTGAATAAAACATATAAACAATCCTTATTTTTTTAAAATAATTAATTTTTTCATAAAAAAAACCGTAACAAATAGGCTCTAAGTCTTCTATGAGTAGCCAATCAAATACTCTCAAGTCATTAAATGGTAATAAAGCGGTTATTGCAATTATTTTAGTTGTCTTAAAATTGTATCCAATCGGAACATGCAAGAATCACTTCGTGCATGGTGCAAAAACCAAATACTCTTGAATCTTGATAGTGAGCAAGGTTGCAGTGTAGTGTTGAATCTTCCACCTAGGTGCCTCTCATGGAAACCCTCAGGGACGAACACATCATGGAAATCCTTTCATGGCTTCCTGTGAAATCTCTTGTGCGTCTGCAAGTCTTGGAAATCTCTTATCTGCGAAACAAGTTTTGTCAATTTGCACCTTCAAAAATCTCCCAAGAATGCCAACCTTGTATTGACATTAAAGCATATACTTGACCATGATAGTGATATGTATGTCATGTCTTGCTCTAAACGTTCCACCATGGAGGACCCATCAAGATCATCCACCCTTGCTGCTCGAGAGGGTTACATGCTATTAGAAAACAAATACTGGGTCATAGGTTCCTGCAATGGCTTGGTCTGTTTGCGTGGTCACGTTCGCGGAGATGATTCTGGAAGAGTACCACAATATTGGGTCCTTTTTTGGAACCCTGCTACAAGGTTAACATCCATAGAATCACCATTAGTACCTAATGATTTCGGACCTATCATTGAATTTGGTTCAACTAAATTTGGGTTTGGCTATGACAAGTCAAGTGAAACTTACAAGGTAGTGTTGGTCATTAATGATAGAAATGCTATAGAGGATTCAGGGTGAACCCAGGTGAAAGTTTACAAAATGGGTGCTCAACAAGATGGTTGGAGGAACATTCGAAGTTTCCCTGTTATAGTTCTAAACCACGGAACATTTGTCAGTGACACTCTTAATTGGTTAGGCATTCGGAACTATACTTCTCCTTTTAACTGGGACACTCTTTCACTTAATCAACTAGTCATTGTTTCAATTGATATGGAGAAGGAAACATTCAAGCAATTTTTGCTGCCTGGTCTTGATGAAACCCCCGACTTTGAACCAACTATTGGGGTTTTGGGGGATTGCTTAGGTCTCTTTCATGGTTACAAGAGAACCCATTTTGTTGTATGGGAAATGAAAGAGTATGGAGTTGAAGAGTCTTGGACTCCATTTGTGAAGGTTAGTTATGAGAATTTTGAAGTTGAAAGGCCTCGCTGGACTTTGTTTCAAACTTCTTTAGTGCTACCCTTGTGCATATCTGAGGATGGTGATGTCTTGATGCTGAAAGTCCAGAAAAATCATGAAATAATCCTGTATCATTTGAGAAATAATACAGTCGGCAATTTCCAACAGGGAATCAGAATCATGGATGCTCAGGATTATGTTCCAAGCTTGGTTCTTCCTCTTTGAAATCAAGTTCCTCTGAAATATACATTGTTCTAAATCCTTTTCATGTAGGGATAGTGGGAGTATTTTTGGTGTTGCTTTAGTGTGAGTAATTTCATTTGTAGGTGCATTACTGCTTTCTATTGGCATTGATGATTGTTGGGTTGAAATCTATGACTGACAGTGTGAGTATTTCTGGTGCTGATTTCATTTGTAGGTGCATTACTGCTTTCTATTGGCATTGATGATTGTTGAATTGAAATCTATGAATTGGATGAAAACTAGTTTCTTTGCTTCTACATGCATGCACATGATCTTACACACACAACCATCCCACATAAAGTATAACCAACATTAGTTAACACTCAAGAGGCAGCAATAGTTGGCGGAAATTCCTCCTGTGATCCTTTCATTGAAGCCAAATCTGGTGCATTTTCAGCACAGAAGTTGTGTTTCTATGTTTTCAGCCACTTTTGTTGTTGATGAGGTAGGATATGGAGCTTTGCTCCCCAGCCTTCAACAAACATAAATCATGCACATAAGAAAAGCAGTATATAACAATCATATATGAAATTGAAAATTCTAAACTGATTAGACACCCCATTAAACATGCCAGGTAGATAGTACCTGTCTCCCCACTTCTCCAGAAACCTTTGAAGTGAATGTCTGCGTGCCATTGGAAATTATGCAGAGAGATATCAAGCAAAAGCCACGAGAGAATTAAATTTTTGATACATTAAAATAACAGACAAAAGAGTTAAATAGTAAATGATAATGAAAAGAATTTTTTTTGAGAGGCTATCATCTAAATCTAGTACAATAATGGGAACATTACCACCTTGCAGCCTGCAGATGGAACTCTACTCTGTAGTAAAGCAGAGTGCCTGCAGTGAAGCAACATTATTAGGGGTTCCATGTGGAGTAGAAGGTCTTGTGGCCTGAGGGAACGGGTGAAATGAAGAGAGTTTGTGTCCCAATCTTCTTCATTTCAGCAGACTTGGCAGCAGCAGCAGCAATAAGCATTATTTCATGTTCCTTTTAGCAAATAAGCAAGTATATGATTTGTATTGTATCATAACATGTAAAGTAGAGGGCTGGATTTAAGGCACAACAGCTGCAAGATTCACTTATCACATCAAAGTTCAGGAAGGGGTTACCTTTTCTGCAGGTATTCCATCATAGACACAAACACTCCCATTATAGAAAATCGTATGCTGACTTGTACTAGGAATCAATGCATTCAGTCCAGATGTTGGCACTGACCCAAAGGAAACAAAAAATCACCACACACAAAAGCATCAGTGAGCTTGACATTGGTGGAAATTGTAACTTGGTATAGAATTGTGGATGCTTTAGAGTTAATAGATTTGCCATATTTTCATGATTTTGTAGAGTGACAAGTTCTGTGAAGTATTGAGATATGACAAGAATTGATTGTGAAGTCTAGACAGCTCAGTATAAGAGATCTCTTTATGATATTTTTGCCTCAGGGACCAAAATATGTATCAAAGTTTAAGTTGACGACTTAACACGAATGCTGAAGTTTTAAGTTTTTTTCAGTGAACTGTCCCTTCAAAAACATAGCAAAATAGTGGGATGAAGTCAGTATGATTCCCTTGATCCATTTTTAATCCCCTGGCTCCATTAGAATCCTTGGCTAATGGTGAAAAATTGATGAAATTGCTAAAAATTTCTACAGTTAACTAGATTAATCTGAGCTATAGAGATGTGTGGAAAAATCTAGACAAAGAACAACTAAACCACCGCCTAACAGAGGCGGTGACAAATGGCTATAAATAGCCTTATAGTGTTATGTAGATGTGCTGCAGCTGCAACTTATGGAGCAAGTATTAGTCATGAAAATACATAATAGCTGCCAATATCCTCCTTGTACTATCATTACTTATCACTAATAAAATTATTGCATTATGTCATCTATTTTACCCTTCTACCTTATCATGTCCTCCTCCTAAAATCCAACAAAAACCCGTAAATAATGTTACATGAAAAATGCCTAGTAAGATTAATTATTTTCAAAAGTCAAATCACAAACATAAATCAATAACAATCGGATGGATCTTACCAAGCCAATGGCCTTGAAGCCAAGTGGCTAGGAACCACTTGATACTGGGTTTGACCAGTGAGTGTTAATACTCAAAGTAGCCTGCCTTTTTCCCCGACCCACCAATAGGTCTTACTGTCTTAGTACCTATCTTGTAACAAAAATAAAAGGGGGATGCATATGTAGAAGTCTCCTAATCCAACCTAAACAAAAATAAAGGCATAGGCCATTACTGATGTTGAAGTTTATCCAAGCAACGAGCGTGCATTACGGCCATGATAAATGTGGTTATTTGTGACTATCAATGATTTCATACAACAATGAGGAACAGGGAGAATAGTTGAGGTACACGTCTTTCATACAGTTATGCTGTTATTTTCTTTATCTGAGTATCTAACTCCGGACAAGAACTAATTCACAACTTCAGAATACGTACTAAAATTGGCTTGCTAAGGCAAGCATGTCATCCTAAGTAGGAAATCAGTTAGAGAGAACCAAACATGAATTTTATAGGCAAAAGGATATAAGTCTATGATCTAATATAGAGACTAAGGTTTCCATATTCTTACAAAGGTTGGACGAAAATATATAATATCTTCCCTTCAATAGCTTCGACTAATCAGTTTGGCTTCATTGTGAACCTAAACTATAAAAGAATTTGATTAAGGTTGAAATGTATACATAAACTAGAATTTTATTAAGGTTGAAATTTATACATAAACTAAATTGTAATTTTGTTTTTATATTTTATAGTGTTAAAACTGGAATTAATTTACAATAAGTGCGATGATAATAAGAGAATATTATTTGTGTGAAACAACGAAAAGTAATAGAAGACTTATTTTTTATTATTACCAATTTAAATGGTTGATTTACATATTTGAAAATGTCATGATTCTTATTGATTTTGATTTCATCGTATAAGGCATCATATTAGCATTATGTGGCAGATTATAAAATTGGTTTCAAAGTGCTCTTCTACAAGTATTTCGGGTGACTTATGCTTATACTTAAATGCATCAATCAAAGTAGCACATTCAATTTGCCTTCGGTGCTTCTACATTTTGCATTGGCAGAATGCTGAACCCAATGCTCCTAAAATAGCATGCATGATTGTCAATATAATAGCAAACTGAGCTACAACATCCAAAAATCAATAATTAAAATGCTTTCAAGCGTTTGGTAAAAACATCACAATTATAAAATTAATAGCAGTAAACCATGCTTGATTTTCAAAACAATGCTCGGTCTCACAAGGTGGAGTGCATATTGGAGAAGAGCTCCCCTCCTTAATGAGCAGGCTGGTAAAACATTCAAGTGTTTCCAAATTATTGATTGTACATAAAAATAATGCAGTGGCACCTTTTTTCAAGAAAAGACATGTGGGTATATAAATATAAAAAAAACTCTTATTTTCTGCAACTAAGGGGTTTAGACCTACCAAAGATTATAAGAGAGCAAAAGAAGCATTTGAGAAAGCCTCAAAAGGACAAGAGATGCTTTCTTAGTATCCTTATTTCATTTAGTATAGGCTTATTCTTCATCTTCTTCAAAGAGAATAAACAAATGATCCATTTGAATTATGTTGTTGTCGTATTTTGTATAGATATAGTCTTCTATAATGTTACTATATTCATATAGTGTCAAACTGTGTCTCTTTATCCTTCCTTGACAAGTAAACCAAGTCCTGGGATGCAGCTAAGCAAATAGAATTTGCTACTGTCATGTGACTCATGTCAAAGAAACCACTTTTTTTCTCATTGACATTTTGTCACACATATTGATACAAAAGCACTTGAGAAAGGATGAATTGATAATCAAGTACTTCTTCAATTATTATTATGATTAAAAAACACACTTCAAAAACACCAAAACAAATATATATATATATATATATATATATATATATATATATATATGTGTGTGTGTGTGTGTGTGTGTGGGTGTGTGTGTTTGTGTGTGCGCGCGCGCGTGTGACAGATTTAATAGATGTGTTGTGATTTAATCACCAAGATCGTTAATGAAATTCCTGAAATTGAAATTAAAGAATTGAACCAGTAACTTGTTTATAATAGTGTAAATCAATTATGCCATAAACAAGAAGATTATAAAGCTATGAAGAATGCAGTATCAAAAGCTACAGAATTAAAGCAAGTAATTCTTAGAGATTAAAGGAAAGAAATACACCAGAATTGGTAACCCACTTCAGAGTTTCCTCCTACATCTAGGGGACAGAATCCGAGCCAATGATTTACTATGATTGAGTTGTTACACCTTATGAGTTCTTCAAGAACTTGCTCTTGCAATCACCTAGTTCCTCCCGAAGCATCCACTTACTTTGTTCTCTCTCAATCTCTCTATCTTTCTCAGTATTTCTGTTTCAACTAGATTTTGACCCACGCGTTGCGCGGTTGCATTTTTGTTTTAAAATTTTATAATGTTAAATTGGGAATAAATTGACAACAAATAAGATGGTAATAAAAGTCAATATTTGTGTCGAACAATGAAAGGTTATCGAAGACTTGTTTCTAATTACCGTCAATTTAAATGATTGAATTATAATGTTAAGGACATATTTTGTTTTTTTGTTTTTGCTTTTTTTTTTTTTTTACTCTTGGCCTTGCTATTGTTGCTTTTACCTTCTGATTTATCTCTATTACTTCTCCTGAAGCTTTCTATAAGGATTGTTTTCTGAGAATGTTGTGTCATGCATTTATATGTTTGAAAAGGATAGGCATCTTGAAGGTCCTTTTTCACTTCTTCATCTTTCTTGTCATGTATGCCTCAAATGATTGCCAATTTTTTGTGTGGTGACAATAGCACTAAAAGGCTCATTATATTAATGTGGCATCTGCTGAAACCCAGAATAGTTTTGGTTTCTTAAACCTTTGCTGCAATGATTTAGAAATTTCAGATCCTATAAATCATTAGCCAAAGCAAATAACAAATGCGAGTAAAATGTGTTTATCCAATTCTTTTTTTGCTATAAAAAAATGACATTTTCAAGGTTGAGATTTTGTGCAGTTCTTTTAAAACTGCACCAGATTCAATTCTCATATGAATAAACTTTTATTGTTACCAACTTTTAAAGTACAATAAACTTTTATTGCGTTGTACTATAAAATATGTCCATCTATTCTACAATCAACTCTTTACAGTGGATTATTATCGGTGAAACTAAGTGACTTCAAATACCATACAGAGCATCCAATCTCAACATAGAATGCAAACCATCATGGCAGTTAAGTTAAAAAAAAATTTCAAAAAAGATGACTATTCAACAGGTTGACCAAATTTTAAACATATATCATGTATAAAGGCATTAGAAAAATTGTATGAATAAAAAAAAACTAACTAGCTAACTAATCATAGATTAACTTTGGCATTGCATCTAACACATCTACAGTGAAGTTCAATTCTACCTATACATAGCAATAACATGGCCTAAGAGAAGCAATGACCTTTTTGGGCTCCCAAATGCATCACGTCTCCTTCAACTAACACATAGGAGGCTGCCCACTCAACACACGCAAGTTCCATCTAAGGATATTGGTGATCTGCTTGCTAAACCCGCCTTATGACCAAGGACAGACCAGTTGAATTTGTTTAAGCATGATACCTCTATCCACAACCTAGAAAAATTAACAGATTGCTATATGTAAAATGACAACAATCAACATTGCCAAATCAAATTCATATAAAATGTATGACCAAATATTATGTTGTATAAAACATTATAGTTAAACCCACTTTTCATTGCAAATTAGGTGCATGTTTGTCACCCTCTAATTACCAAAACCACCCATTCAACAATTTTCTCTATATTATCTATTTTAGAATATGATCAGAATGAAATTTCAGCAATACGAAACTAAACACAGAATAGGGAAAAACTATCAGAGGTAATATTATTTGCTTTCATCACTATATTATAAATAAGGATATAGTGAGCTAGTTTTAGTGAAAACACATGTCGGTCTTCATGTTAAAATCTTATACATAAACTGGTCTAAGACTCAACCAAATACTAACTCATATCCCAAATCCAAGCCAAAGAAGGACGATAGTTTATCATGATGATTAAACCCATGGAAAAATAAAAGAGCAATCAGATGAAGATGGTGGAGGAATCTGATTGAATATCCTCATTGTCTGACATCTTCTACTATCTGCTGGATAAATAATAAATAGGTAGTACTCAATAGAAATGTTATATGGATGAGCACTATATTCTTACACTATTTATAAATGATGCCCGCAAAAGAGAACTTGCATAGGAGTTAGAATTCATATGCTAGTACTAATTACCTGTTACTCGATTAATATGGGTGGCATATTAGTCATATCCAGTCTTAGTAGTTTGAGATTTTACATGATACCTGGTCTAGTTACCTTCTTTATACTCTAGTTAATATAATTAAACAGCCTGATAGACAACTATGCATTTAAATTAAAGCAATAGCCGTAATCTTTGGTCAAAATTGTTATGCTTTTCCGTTCGATTTAATGCTATAGCTTCAAGCCTTCAATAAACTAGTCTCATTAAGTGCCAAATTAGTCGCACATGTGCTTCGTAGCCTATTGATGTTAAAAGTTGCACAATCATGATACTTGAAAGACCAAAATTGCACAATCGTGATACTTGGGGGACCAAAATTGCACAATCATGATACGTGGGGGACCCAATTGGCGCAATTGAAATTTGGGGGACCAAAATTGTACAATCGTGATACTTGGGGTACCCAATTGACACAATTAAAACCCGGGGGACCAAAATTGTACAATCGTGATACCTGGGGAACCAAAAATGCAATTAAGCCAAATATTTAAGAACACAAAAAACAGAGACAAATGTCAATAAATGAAGGATAGTTACGAAGAAGCTTTGTTAGAGGTTTTTCGCTAATTCAATCAATGAATAAGACACTAAGCAATCTTTGATTCTCCTAGCCTCTTAGTTCACAAGTAGCTTTGTTCAACCTTAACATCTCCAAGATAGCATGTAATATTTTTCATCCACATTAGCCTCCCCAAGCTAGTAACCGAGTAGTTTTCTCTCCAATCTAGAAAAGAGTGTTTTTATTCAAGAAAAATATAGAAACACTTTGGTGTAAAACTTACAAATAAGATCAAGAAAATGCCATTGGTAACTTTCAAGAAAAAATAGTTGGTTTTAATGTAATTGGTTTCTCAAGTTTAGAAACTGATATTGATAACAGAATCGTGGGTTGTAAGGAAGTATTAATCTTAATTACGGAGGATAATCATGCACACCCACAAACTTCTAATGATCGTTTCAAACACAGCTCCCGTATGACCGGGATTTTGGTCAAGGTATTCACTTATTACTTTCATGTCCAATATTTGGAACCTTGCTATTGTACATACTAAAAGGAAACAATCTTATTCACAAGGTATGCTCTTGTTCCATGTCTATTCCAAATTAAGGTTGAAATTCATCCTCATTATTTTCAAGTTCAGTCTTCAAAATCTGTTATTTATTTATTTATTTATAGTTTATATATTTTTCTACAACATATGCAGGTTTTGTTTAATTTAGAATAAGCTAGCCATGTATATACAACTTATAATAGAAGTTTTCTTATCCCTTGCATCCTTTTTAAGGTTTGTTGTTTTCCATGAGTTTCTTTCCAACAGATGTGGAGAGAGATTATGGATAGTGCCATTATTTGAATTGCAGAGTGTTGACCATATTTGAAGGTAGCTTTATTAGAAAGCAGATTGCAGACAATGAAGAAAAAGAAGTCAAAAGCTTAGATACTTGTTCATTTCCACCAGAGAGAGTTCAACTTGCAATAGATTGCTTGCCTATATCTTCAGAAGAAACACTTGATGAAACAATACCTTCATTCTATCGCTGGACAATAATGGATTATTCCAAAGCTTACAACTCAGGGAGTATAACACTACACCTGGTATTTCATCCTTTAGATATCCCTTTAGCATGTTCATTATTGTGTTTATCAGAACTGCAGTAAGCAGTTAGCAAGCATAAAGTTTTATAGTTTAAAATTTTACATTAAATAATATGCTTTTGTAGCCACAAGTCCTTCATATTTCTAGCTTTTTTGAATTAGAATGTACTTTTCCATTGATTGGCTTTCTTTTTCAAATTTCACAGGTTGCAGAACGATTTAAATCTGTTACGATGCACAGATAAATTATATAGTGTTGTTGCTTCTGGAAAAAAAATAAATAAATAAACAATTAAATAACTTACAAATTATTTAATTAATTTCAGAAAAGACATGATGGTGTCATGCATGACTCACTAACTTGATAAAGAAATGATGGAGGGTAAGTAAAAACATGCAACCAGTCGGTGGGTAAGTAAAGAAATAGATAAGGAATAGCGAAAAGATGGTGCATAGCAAGATAAGAAAAAAATCAGAGACTCACAAGTCGCCACTTGAAAAATCAGAGGCTCGCTACTTGAAAATCAGAGGCTCATGATACTTGTTTGCTGAAGCAAAGTTGGTTTCGCTGGAGTAGTTGAGTTTGAGTGAAGTCTGATGCGTTGCAAATTGGTATTGAAGGTGCTCTGTTCTGGCTCTTGGATAAATTGATATAAATAGGCATATAGATGAAGAGGTGAGCATAAATGGTGATATAAATTGCAATTAATTGGGAGTCTCAACTTTCAAAGTGAAAAATAGGAAGAGTCATGGAAATGATGTTGTATTCTTAAGGCATAGACACAGCCACGTATGCTTAATAGCATATGTGGAACAATTTGCAATAGGTGGCAAAAAAAAAACAGGTTGATGTGCCTTTGGTTGATCTTGGAGCTTGGATTTAATATATTATGATAGGTAATAGATAATAGATTCTCATATTATAATCTTTATTTATTTTATTTTTTTAAGGATGATATAAGAAATTTATTTGTATATTTATTTGTGAAGGTTTAAAGATCTATTTATCAGTATAGGTCTATCGATCTTTTTATCATTAGAGACTTACACACTTATTTATAAGTAAAGGCCTCTGCCTATTTACAGGTGGAGGTATATTTAAAGGTCTTGTTGAAAAATGGGCTTTTAAATAGGCTTCCAAGTCAGACCAGACTTTGAAGTAGACCAGATCAGACTTTAAAAATTGACATATATCAAACTAATAGATCATACTCCGCCCTTAAAATTGGAACACATGCCAGACTCTGATGTGTGAAGGCTTAGTGGGGTGTATTGGATTGAGATTTTAAAAGACTATTTTGGTATAAAAAAGTCTTGTGGATTTTAAAAGACCATGTTGAAATGTAATGACCTATAAGATTTTTTTTTGAAGTCTTTTATAATCAAGATTTTATAGATGGGATGTAATGGACTGCCTCTGTCTTTCTCATGAATACAAGAAAACCCATTTTGTTGTATGGCAAATGAAGGAGTTTGGAGTTGATAAGTCTTGGACTCAATTTATGAAAGTTAGTCATCAACAACTTCAGATTGAAAGGTATTGGGACCCTCAATGTTTTTCAGTGCTACCATTGCGCATATCTCATAATGGCGATGCCTTGATGCTGATGGCCGATCAAAATCATGGAACCATTCTGTATAACATGAAAGATAATAGAGTAGAGCGTAGCTACAACAAAATTTGGGGTCGAGCCATGGATTTCGTTCAAAGCTTGGTTCTGCCTTGGTGAAATTAATTTCCTCTGCAACAGTTTGGTTATCTAAAGTTTTGTTAAATTATGTGTGTTAATTAGTTTTAAATGCTTGCCATTTCATATAAGGGTAGATAAATGCAGAATTCATAGTGTTTAGTTTTTTTGGTGTTGCCTTAATGATTGGATGATAGAAGTGTTTTTGTTCTGATTATAAAGGATAGTGAATTCTGATTATGATTATTCTTCTTTTCCTCTCTTTTGTTAAATTACTTGTAGATTCTGGAACCTAAGATGTTGTTTTTTGTGTGCTTAAACTGCCTGAATCAAATCAATTGTTTTCTATTTGGAAAAATAGAGAATACTTGATTTTGTAACCATCCGAGTGTAAAGGTGATGCCATAAGCAACCATGCTACTGTAAGTAACCATCCGAGTGTAAAGAAGATGCCATAAAGTATTCCATATTGGAAAATTTTGTCTAGACCTGTCCCTATTGGTAAATTTTAGCTAGCCTTGATGTAAACATTAAATAAAACAAATAGGAACTAGAGAACAGAACACATTGGTGCCCGCTCTCCAAAATAGATGCTGCAAGAATTGGCAACAAGATTGCTACATATCTGATTCTGACCACCTTCTAACAATTCTCTAATTTATTGTTGAGCATCTTTCAAAGAAGAAATAAAGAACCAAAGTTAGTGCATGGCAGCTAAGAATTCCACTACTACCAACTTTCTAATTTGTCTCACAGACCCGTGAACACTTGAAGTAAATTTCTTTTGCTAAGAAATTATGAACACCTCGCTATATACACGTAACACAAGACCGACTTTATTACTTAGTTCAAAAACATTCCAACAATTCTTTAATTTATTTAGGAGCACCGATCAGAGAAGAATTGAAAAAACAAAGTTAGTGCAGAGCCAGCTAGGAATTCAACTAATACGATTTTTAAGTTATCTTGAAGGCCCCACGAGCATGTTGAAGTCAATTTCTCTTGCTAAGAAATTATGAGGGACTAACTATATGCACTTTGAGCTGAGTTTATTACGTATTCTACATCCATTTTTCTCTCCTCTAATCTCATCACATATTCTTCTTGAGATCATGGCAGAAGCAATTGTGGGTGGAGCTTTCATCTCTGCTTTTATCCTTTGATTTGGTTTTATCCAGTTTGAGATTTGTCCCTTTGCACTTCAGACTGAGATGCACCCTTGAAATTTAATATCCATTAGCTGAAATTTAAACCCCCCCCCCCCGCTTCCATCCCAGAAAAATAAAAAGGAAGGAATTTCTGGCTAGATTCTTGTATTATGGTCCCGCCAAGTACATGTTGATGGTTGATTGTTAATTTTTTCTTTCTACTATTCTTGTGCATAAGAAAATATCATTGTATATTCATCGGGATAATTTGCTTTATTTAATATGTAGAGATTTCTATAAGATGTACATCAATGTAGTAGTTACGACTCTCCCTATGTCTATGTCATTAAGGACTGTCTTTATTGCATATGGTACTTCTATGTAGGCTTTCTTCAGATTCCTCAACTAATTGATATAGTATTGCTGTTTTTGTTCTCTTGGTTGCTGGGGCAAGGTTGGTGCATAAAAACCACAATGTAATTCATTCTTTCTTGCTATAATTTAGCTTCTTACAGTATTATTACTGTGAATTTCTAATGCAATGCAAGATAGATCTAATTAAAATAAATAAATAAAGAAGCAACCTTTGTAGTTGCAAATCCTAGCTGATTGCTTCTTTTTCAGGTGAAACACCCTTAGATTGTGTTCTAGCTACTTGTGCATGCGCTTTGGTGCAGAAATACCTAAGGCTGAAATATTATCATAGACCAAGAGTTCTCTGTTAGCAGAACAAAAATTTTCTGATTCTATATAATGCGTCAGACAGGAGTTTAATTAATCTGTTTATGGAATGACATGATTTTGTATGTAATGAACATGGAGCAGAGCAGTGGATGCAGACCTATACAGGACACAACTTTGCAAGTAGGTATCGTAGGCAGCATATAGTATGTAAACTTGCTTGATGAATCTTTTATCATGGATCTCTTTGTTGTTAAGCTTTCTTACATTCTGCTAAATTAAACTAATATTACTTATTTAATTTTCCTGTTCCTGTTTTTGTGTTCTACTATTTATTTCTTGCTTTCTGTTTGAATATGCTGTTATCCGGTTTCATGGTATGGTCATTGCTTTTTTGTTTTTACTTTTTACTTTATCCTTCCCCCCTTCTGTTTTCTTTTTCCTTTAATTGCAAGCATTGATTCATAATCACTACTCCTTTTTGTTACACGATAACCGATTATGGAAATGATGCAACGTGCTTAGGTTGCATCTGGCTAGGTTGTCGGAATCCATGCTTGGAATCTGGTCATTTAATTTGTGATTTTGTAAAAAAGCAAGCAGACAATAATTGCTAGTGTTGAGTGATTGGAAATGAATCCGTTTATCTTTTACATATGAAATTTCATTACTCTAATTCTAACAAATTTAGCATCCTCAAGGCCATGATAGCAGCAATAGTTTATGGTGCAATTATTATATACTCTCGTAGTCCCTAATGAGATAATTTTATTATAGGAGAATGCTATAGTCACAACAATATGTAGTCACAATACTACATTTTTAATTTGACAAAATATGTTGATTGATCTTTTATGTTTATTTAAATTTTCATATCAATCACGTAAGTTTTTTTTGTTTTTAAATTGGTCCTACAGGTTATATTTCGTTTGCACGTTAGTTTTTTTCGTCAATTTCGACCTTAAGACGTCAGATCAAGAGCTATATATAGCACTAATATTGTAGTCATGTCAGCTCAAAATTAACGGCGTTAGGTCGAAATTGATGAAAATAATTAACGTAAAAACGAAATATAACTTGTGGGACAAAATTGAAAAAAAAAAACTTATGGGACCAATATAAAAATTTAAATAAGTATATAGGATCAATCAATCTATTTTATGTATTTACTTGTCTGGCAGAGCTCAAAAAACGTGATACAATTATTGTTTAAATTTATTCTGCTTAAAATAAAAACTTGTAAAACACCTGTCCATTTAGACATAGTTGTATGGCTTGCAGGCTTGGCTTTGGGTAGTCAGTTTGGTTTAAAAAATGTCACCTGACTTTTTGCTTGATGCCTTTTAAAAAATCTAAAGCATTTACGTATAATTAGGTAAATTGAGAAAATCATTTATTTAGGTAAAAAATTTAATATTTAAATTTTTTTGAGTATTTTTAATGTAATATATTTCATTTTTGTCGTAAAGAGAGTGAGGTGACACGAGTCACGAGAGCACTATTATTCGGTAGACATCCATGAAAAAGTTGTAAAGCTTCATATATGGAAACATAATTACATATCCCACGCTTACAAGTCCTTTAGTATAGATATAGATAATAGATTAATATATCTAATCTATTTCTACCATAAGAAAACAAAACCCTGTTAGGATATTTGTCAAACTCTCCTTCTCCCACTTTCCCGCTTCTTTCCTTTTTTTCTATTCCTTTTAATATTTCTTTTAATTCCTTTCAAACTCATCTTTTAACATTTGTGTTATCATTTCATGCTCAGACTAATAGTATTCTCCTAAAATTTTCTCGATCAACACCCTAAAATTGATTCCTTTTCCCCCTCTCTCACTCCATTTCACGTTCTTCTTCCTTCTCTCTTTCTCTCTCTCTCTCTTTTTCTCTCTCAATCTCTTCCTTTCGTCAGGACACCATTTCCCTCTTTCTCTCCTACTCCATTTTTTCAAGTTCGAAATTTGAAATCTATAACAAGTTCGAAATTTTTTCAAGGTCGGGTGGTGGATTGTGTATAGAATAGGGTTGTTTGGGTTTCTCTAGACTTTGATGATGGGTTGGAACACGTTGGGGATAAGCTGAAGAATATCTGGCAAGTTATATGGAGCTGTGCCTCACTTCTCCTTCTTGCTTCTTCAAAGGTGAGTTTCTTTGCTCCTGCGTGTGGTTATTTATGAGTATAGTTGTAGGTGGGTTTTCTATGTTGTTTAATTGTGTGTTTGATGAAAACCGGCACTTAAGATTTGAAAACTGTCAAGGCATATGTTTAACTTTCCCAATTGTGGAGATCTTGTGGTTTGTTCGAACTGATATGGAGTTAATTATTGGTATTAGTAAAAAAATAAAAAAAGTTGGTATTACTAAATAGGAAGGATCGTTCAAATAAAAAAGTTGTTTTTGTGTAAAAAATAAGCAAAACCAAACATGTTATCACCCTTTACGGGTTCAACCCCTTGAAATGGTCAACTTTCCTTTTTTTTTTTTTTATTTTATAAAACATTTCCTTTTTCTTAATTTATAATCTTGGGTTCTTATCATTTGATACTGGATTTGGAGGCTTGACCCCCTCCAAGTGGCCACTCACCTTGCTTCTTCCTCTCTTTTTTCTTAATTTATTTTGGATTCTTATTTATGGATATTGATGTAATGCTACCTTACTATAGTTTCGTTTTCCATTAATACTTAATTTGCAGGACTTATATGGAAAGGTGACAGCTTAATAGAAGGAGTTCCTGAAACACTTGACTTTGCCTACAAGTTTGAATATTAACTACTCTTCTATTTGTTTTTTTTTTTTTTTAAAGTTTTTGGGTTTTATTTCCATTATGTTACCATCCATTAGAAACAGCTTCAGATAGCAAAAACTCAGAGACTTGATAAACTTTCTTTATTTAGGGAAAACGATTAGTCCACAGTTTAATGTTCTCCACTTCCTTTGTTTACATAGTTTTTGTTAATCAATAATCATTAATTCATTATATTTAACTATTGAGTTTTTTCAGAAGGAAATTTTTGCATCATCTTTTGCCGCTAGTGCATATTTGAAGTCCATTAATTTCCCAAAAAAATAAAAAGGTAACATGCACCATCTTTTGCTTTGCAGTATGACTGAAACTAACATTAAGCATTTAATCACCAAAGCTAGGTTTGTTTTGTTTTACACCACAAATTTTACATTTACACCACAAATTATACATTTAAGTTTTGTTTTACTAGCATGTAATTTCAATACTAACAGGAGCCTTAGCCAACACCTTTACATTTGTTCTTATATAAACATAAACATCTTTTTTAACATAACAATCTCTCTCACACCTATGTATATTGATTTCGTGGAGTATGAAAAACTATTGTGGTGTAAATTTTGAACCATATTTTGATCCTTCATCAGTTATGTGAGGATGCAACATTTTTAACAAATATATATTGGTACAATTTGAGAAACAGAAGATGCTGTCGAATAGGAGTTTGTTGTCTTAACTGTTGAGAAAGGTAAATGGAAGGATCTATCAATGTTTCACAGTGAGGTAACCTGTAATCAAGTTAAATAATTACAGATACTGCTATGCCAATAAATTTTCATGCACAATAAGCAAGTGAAGTATGATAACTATGGGTTTTGTTGGATTGAACTTTTAGCGTTCAGTATGTTAAAGATTACTTATTACTTGATGCCTTGGTGGATGGCTCCCATGCTTGTGAAAAATGCTCACCAAGTACCAGAATATGAGATTGATCCTTCTGAACTTGATTTTACAAATAGTGTTTGCACTTGGTTGATAAAAACTCATTTATGCTGGACTTTGATGATCATGGTGATGACAATGACATTAATTATGCACTAGAAGCTGGAAAAGAGAATATTAGTGAAGTTGATTGTGAATGCACGATTCAATTAAGAGAGTCCATGGGATGAGTAAATTTAATCTACTTATTTGCTTT
The DNA here is from genome assembly GCA_039655645.1 of Ammopiptanthus mongolicus. Taxonomy (NCBI): domain Eukaryota; kingdom Viridiplantae; phylum Streptophyta; class Magnoliopsida; order Fabales; family Fabaceae; genus Ammopiptanthus; species Ammopiptanthus mongolicus. The sequence continues at coordinate 87,991,656 of CM077345.1, forward strand.
GATCATCTTCTGTTTACTCATCCCATGGACTCTCTTAATTGAATCGTGCATTCACAATCAACTTCACTAATATTCTCTTTTCCAGCTTCTAGTGCATAATTAATGTCATTGTCATCATCGTGATCATCAAAGTCCAACATAAATGAGTTTTTATCAACCAAGTGCAAACACTATTTGTAAAATCAAGTTTAGAAGGATCAATCTCATATTCTGGTACTTGGTGAGCATTTTTCACATGCATGGGAGCCATCCACCAAGGCATCAAGTAATAAGTAATATTTAACATAATGAACGCTAAAAGTTCAATCCAACAAAACCCATAGTTATCATACTTCACTTGCTTATTGTGCATAAAAACTTATTGGCATAGCAGGATCTATAATTATTTAACCTGATTACAGGTTACCTCACTGTGAAACATTGATAGATCCTTCCATTTACCTTTCTCACCAGTTAAGGCAACAAACTCCTATTCAACAACATCTTCTGTTTCTCAAATTGTACCAATATATATTTGATAAAAATGTTGCATCCTCACATAACTGATAAAGGATCAAAATATGGTTCAAAATTTACACCACAATAGTTTTTCATACTCCACGAAATCAATATACATAGGTGTGAGAGAGATTGTTATGTTAAAAAAGATGTTTATGTTTATATAAGAACAAATGTAAAGGTGTTGTCTGAGGCTCCTGTTAGTATTGAAATTACATGTTAGTAAAACAAAACTTAAATGTAAAATTTGCGGTTTAGACCAAAACAATCGTAGCTTTGGTGATTAAATGCTTAGTGTTAGTTTCAGTCATACTGCAAAGCAAAAGATGGTGCATGTTACCTTTTTATTTTTTTGGGAGATTAATGGACTTCAAATATGCAGTAGCGGCAAAAGATGATGCAAAAATTTCCTCCTGAAAAAACTCAGTAGTTAAATATAATGAATTTATAATTATTGATTAACAAAAACTATGCAAACAAAAGAAGTGGAGAACGGTGGACTAATCGTTTTCCCTAAATAAAGAAAGTTTATCAAGTCTCAGAGTTTTTGCTATCTGAAGCTGTGTCTAATGGATGGTAACATAATGGAAATAAAACCCAAAAACTTTAAAAAAACAAAAAACAAATAGAAGAATAGTTAATATTCAAACTTGTAGGCAAAGTCAAGTGTTTTGGGGACTCCTTCTATTAAGCTGTCACCTTTCCATATAAGTCCTGCAAATTAAGTATTAATGGAAAACGAAACTATAGTAAGGTAGCATTACATCAATATCCATAAATAAGAATCCAGAATAAATTAAGAAAAAAGAGAGGAAGAAGCAAGGTGAGTGACCATTTGGAGGGGGTCAAGCCTCCAAATCCAGTATCAAATGATAAGAACCCAAGACTATAAATTAAGAAAAAGGAAATGTTTTATAAAAAAAGAAAAGAAGGAAAGGTGACCATTTCAAGGGGTTGAACCCGTAAAGGCTGATAACATGTTTGGTTTTGCTTATTTTTTACACAAAAACAACTTTTTTATTTAAACGATTCTTGCCTATTTAGTAATACCAACTTTTTTTTATTTTTTTACTAATACCAATAATTAACTCCATATCAGTTAGAACAAATCACAAGATCTCCACAATTGGGAAAGTTAAACATATGCCTTGACAGTTTTCAAATCTGAAGTGCCGGTTTTCATCAAACACACAATTAAACAACATAGAAAACCCACCTACAACTATACTCATAAACAACCACACGCAGTAGCAAGGAAACTCACCTTTGAAGAAGCAAGAAGGAGAAGTGAGGCACAGCTCCGTATTACTTGCCAGATATTCTTCAGCTTATCCTCAACGTGATCCAACCCATCATCAAAGTCTAGAGAAACCCAAACAACCCTATTCTAAACACAATCCACCACCCGACCTTGAAAAAATTTCGAACTTGTTATAGATTTCAAATTTCGAACTTGAAAAAATGGAGTGAGAGAGAAAGAGGGAAATGGTGTCCTGAAGAAAGGAAGAGATTGAGAGAGAAAAAGAGAGAGAGAGAGAGAGAGAGGGAAGAAGAACGTGAAATGGAGTGAGAGAGAGGGGGGGGAAAGGAAGTCAATTTTAGGGTGTTGATCGAGAAAATTTTATGAGAGTACTATTAGTCTGAGCATGAAATGATAACACAAAAGTTAAAAGGTAAGTTTGAAAGGAATATTAAAAGGAATTAAAAGGAATAGAAAAAAAGGAAGCACGCTGGAAAGAAAAGAAGCGGGAAAGTGGGAGAAGGAGAGTTTGAGAAGTGTCCCAACAAGATTTTGTTTTCGTATAGTAAAAATAGATTTGTCTACAAAAAAGCTCAATTAAAGAGTAAATTAGTGAACCATGACCTCAATAGACCAAAACATCTAGAATTAAAGAATTTAATATAATTGCCAACGAAAGTTGTTCCAGTTGGTAATTATACGATTTATATTCTACAAGGATGTGAGTTCGAATCCCGCTGCTGATGTAAGTACCACCTTGTTGGTAGGTAATCTGTAAATACCTTTATAAATATTTTTTGAACCATGAGACCTATCCTGATCCTAATGAGTCTCTGGGATCTAACTCACCTAAACTTTTATTAAAAAAGAATTTAATATAATTGACTTATGTCAAATATGAGTGAAAAAAAACATATAAAATTCAACAAGTTACGCATTTGAAGTCTGATCACCTCTGTGTTGAAAATCGCTCGTGCTCTATCAGTCTCCATGAACGAAGTCATGTTGGAAATTCTATAATGGGATCCGGTGAATCAATTTCATTTAGTAACCCAAATACAATCATTTGCTAGAAGATTAAAACTCTCAGAATTTTGGGCAAACGAGGAATCATCTGAAAATAAATTTCATTTTCTTATTTTTATATAAAAATTCAAATTGTTCTCCATTTTTTTAAACATTTTTCAAGTACACGTGTTTTATATAAGTTATATTCATCTCTATTAGATACATGAAAGTTATTGCACCAAAAAAAAGATATACATGAAAGTTATATATACATGTCACACGTAATCCTCAACTTTTAAATTCAATGTGTTTTTGTCAAAAAAAATATATTTCAATGTGTTATTTTCGTTTTATATTATTTACACCCTGCAAAATAGTTGCTTTTTAGCACACAAAAAAATTGAACTAGTTGCTTTTATTACATTAATAAAAAATGCATATTGTAACTGAAAACTATAATCAGAAAGCCAATCTCCACTAGGGTTTCCCTCTCTCCACTTAAAGCACCTCAACATGCCAAGCATGTTTCAACATAGCACCAATTCTACGAATCAGCTTTGGGCAGTCCACGTTATTATGATCTCCATCCAGAATCATACCAACAAGATGAGAGACACCCTCCTGCTGAGCTATCTCCAAACCAATCAACATATAAAGCATAACCTCTGACCCAACGGCTCATATCATCCCTCAATAAGCCCCCACAACCAGATTCATTCCTTTGAGGTCCAAGTGATGCAACATCCGAGTGGGGAGCTCAGGCAAATTATGTTTGATGATATCTCAAGGGCTTCTATGCCCCTTAGAGTCAGTATTAGATTTTAGTCTCTATTTTTTTTGTCTTTTTTTTGGGCCTTTGGCCCTCTTACTTACAAAAAAAATTGCATATTGTATTTATTTATTCAAGATAACTTTTTTAAAAAAGGTTGATTATGATAAATTTATAGAAGAATGCTAAGGAGTGCTCTAATGACATTGGTTAAGGAATCAAAAAAAGAAAAATTTTATTGGGAAATGGGATAATTAATATTTTGAGAAATTAAAAACTTAATTTTTCAATAAGAACTTATGGTTTCTTTAACTAATGGCTAGTGTTCTGGGTAGCAAGAACCAAATTTATATGATGGATAAGTTTAATACACGAATCATACTTAGATTGCGACACATTTTAAAGGATATTAAAACCCTTGCATATTAATCAGTTAGCCTAAGTTAGTTAGGTTAGTTATTCTTTTCTGTTATTAATGCAGTTAGAGGAAGTTAGAAGAGTCTCCCTAATATAAATAGGATCTCTTCCTTTGTAAATGTAACTTAACGAATTTTTCTTTTTCCAAGTTTTATGAAATGAAAGCATGATGTGCACATTGCTCCTTTCACCAAGCTCTCTGTTCATAGATTCAATATGGTATCAGTAGGAAAATCCTCTCCGCGTTCTCTGTTTTGTCACTGAATCCTTCTCTGATTCAGCTATTGCTTGTGTTGATTCAAGCATTTCTTTTCTGTTGCATTCGATTCAGTTTTCCTATGGCTCACATGGATGATCCCAATGTCAACCCTTTTTTTCTTTGTCCTTCCGATAATCCGGGCATTGTTCTGGTTTGTCACCCTTTATGTGGCGATAACTACAGTTCTTGGCGCAAGGCCATGAAAATGGCACTTCTTGGCAAGAACAAGTTCGGATTCGTGGACGGTACCATTGCTGAACCTGCTCCCGGTGATCCAACATTTCTGGCGTGGCAACGCAACAACAATATTGTTGCTTTTTGGATCCTAAACTCCATATCCAAGGAAATGCAATCCAGCGTTCTTCATTGCTCCACTGCCTTCGCGATTTGGACTGATCTCAAGGAGCGCTTTGATCAGCAAAATGGTCCACTCCTCTTTCAACTCAAGCATGAATTGATGGCCTTACAGCAAGGGTCCCTCTCAGTTAGTAATTACTATACCAAACTCAAGTCTATTTGGGAATCTTTGGCAGAAATTAAGCCTGTTCATACCTGTACCTGCAATGGCATCAATCCTTGGGTTCTTTTCAGTCAAACAGAATATGTGTTGCATTTTTTGATGGGCTTGAATGATTCTTTTTCTCTAATAAGAGGTCAAATCTTGTCTATGGATCCAATTCCACCAATAACTAGGGTTTTCTCATTGGTGGTTCAAGATGAGAAGCAAAGAGAAGTTAGCACTATTGATGTGCCTTCTGACTCTCAGCTTGCCTATGCTATTCAAACCAATGCTGGTTCGAAACAGACTACAGGCAAGAAAGATCGTCCTCTCTGCTTCCACTGTGGTCTGCTTGGGCATCTTAAAGAAAAATGTTTCAAGCTCCATGGATATCCACCTGGTTACAAAAAGGGGAAGACACCTCAAACAATGGTCAACCAGGTTACTGATCAAGATTCCAATTCTGATTTTCAAATGAACACTCAGCAATATCAGCAATTGATCTCTTACATTCAAGCTCAAATGGCCCGGAATTCAGTCACCGATTCAGGTCAAGGAGATAGTACTGGAGTTGGTATGAGCTATTCCATTCCCTTTACACATACGCAGTCTAAATTTTTTTCCAGTGTTTGGATCCTTGATTCAGGGGCAACATCCCACATTACCTACTCTTTAGATTTATTTGATTCCTACAAGCCTTTATCAAATAAATTTGTTGTACTTCCAAATAATACCAAGATTTCAGTCTCTGCTATAGGCATTGTTTCATTAGGCTCTACTCTTACCCTTAATAATGTTCTTTACATTCCTGAGTTTCATATCAACCTCATTTCTGTTAGTTCTTTACTTAGCAATTCTTTCTATTCTATAGTGTTAACTGACAGTAACTTCTTGATTCAGGACAACAAGAAACAACAGGTGATTGGTAAGGGTGCCCTTCAACAAGGCCTCTATGTCTACCAACCTATCACACACTCAACTAGATATGTTTTCCCTGGTTCTGCTCTTTCTTTCAATATTGCTACTAAATGTAATGTTGTTAGCAATAATAATTTCAGTATTTGGCATGCACGTCTAGGCCATTTATCTGATAAGGTTTTGAAACTTGTAAGCAATAAAATCTCTTTACATTTGCCTGCAAATGCTACTACTCCGTCTTGTCAAATTTGTCCTCTTTCTAAATTCCATAGACTCCCTTTTATAGCTCATAACAATCATTCATTATCTCCATTTGATCTAATACATTGTGATATATGGGGTCCTTTTAAAGAACCTACATATGCGAATAAACAACATTTCATTACTATTGTTGATGATTGCACAAGGTATACTTGGATTCATTTAATCAGGCAGAAATCTGAGGCTCCACATCTGATTCAGTGCTTCTTTAAATTTGTCAACACTCAGTTTGGCACCACTGTCAAAGCCATTTGAACAGATAATGCTAAGGAACAGCAGCTCCATTCCTTTTTATAGTCAGTAGGGGCAACACATCAATTCTCTTGTCCCTATAGACCTCAACAAAATTCAGTAGTTGAGAGAAAACATCAGCATCTCCTGAATGTGGCAAGAGCACTTCTCTATCAGTCCAAGGTACCTATAGCTTTCTGGGGTGAGTGCATCATCACTGCAGCCTATCTCATCAATAGAACGCCATCCACAAGTCTACACAACTGCTGTCCTTATGAGTTACTACACTCTACTGTCCCTGACTACACATCTCTTAGGGTTTTTGGGTGCTTGTATTATGCCTCCACCATTCCATATCATAGAAACAAGTTCAGTCCCAGAGCAACACCATGTGTCTTTATGGGCTACCCTCCAGGCATCAAAGGTTATCGGCTATATGACATCAAAAGTGGCACTTTTTTGGTCTCTAGAGATGTCCCTTTTCATGAGGAGATCTTTCCTTATCATTCATTTCCAAGTGATCCACATCTGCCACAATTGTTTGCTGATACAGTCATTCCCAGACCTGTGCCAGATCTAGCTGTCATCCCTCCACCTCTAGGTCCCCCTTTGGTTGATGCTCCTAGTCCTGCACTTCCTGCACCCCTTGAGCCACCTGATCCAGGGCATATTGATCCACCTGATCCCCCTCCACCTATCAGAAGAACAACTCGTGCTCATAGACCACCTGCATATCTTGAGCAATATCAATGCCAAGTGACATATCCTATACAGTCTCACATGTCCTATGACAAGCTGAGCTCCAACTACAAAGCCTATGTCTTGTAGGTCTCTAGTGTGTATGAACCTTCCTTCTATCATCAAGCAGTTGTGCATCCTGAGTGGAGAAAGGCCATGGCTGAAGAATTGGCAGCTTTGGAGGCCAATGCTACTTGGACCGTTCAACCTCTGCCCCCAGGAAAGAAAACAGTGGGATGCCGTTGGGTTTACAAAGTTAAAAACAAGGCTGATGGGACCTTGGACAGACACAAAGCTCGCTTAGTGGCCCAAGGTTTTACTCAGCAAGTAGGAATCGATTTCACGGATACCTTCTCCCCAGTGGCCAAGCTAACTACTGTGCGGATTCTGCTTTCCTTAGCTGCACAAAACCAGTGGAGTTTCATCCAGCTCGACATCAACAATGCCTTTCTAAATGGGGACTTGACCGAGGAGGTATAAATGCAACTCCCTAAGGGTTATCCTATCAAAGGGGAGAATTTAGTCTGCAAATTAAACAAATCTTTATATGGCTTGAGGCAAGCATCTCGACAATGGTTCCACAAGTTCAGTTCCACTATTACTCGGCTTGGTTTCCTTCAATCCTCAGGTGACCACTCTCTGTTTTCGATGGGCTCGGGCCCCTCCTTGGTTATCTTAGTAGTTTATGTGGATGACATAATTCTTGCTGGTCCTGACACAAGCAAGTTACACCAGATCCAAGTCCAGCTTCAAGCTCACTTCAAACTCAAGATAATTGGTGACTTGCAGTATTTTTTGGGACTTGAGATAGCTAAATCTCCAAAGGGAATCCATTTGTGTCAAAGAAAGTACACTGTGCAGCTTCTTCAAGACACTGGCTTCATCTCTGCTAAGCCCTCTCCTATTCCCATGGATCCCAACATTCCATTGAATGATAAAGATGGTGAATCCTTGGCTGATGTCTCAGCTTACCGTCGCCTCATTGGCCGCCTCATGTACCTTACAATTTCCAGGCCTGATATCACTTATGCCGTCAATCGGTTAAGTCAATTCATGGCTCATCCACGGACTCCCCATCTCCATGCAGTCCATCATGTTTTGCAGTACCTCAAGGCAACCCCTAGGCAAGGAATTCTATTCCCTACGTCCTCTACCCTCCGGGTTTCCGCCTATGTTGATGCTGACTGGGGCAGCTGCCAGGTAACTCGAAAATCTACCACTGGTTTTTGCATCTTCTTGGGTGATTCGCTGGTTGCTTGGAAGTCAAAAAAACCACCAACTGTTGCCCGCTCATCCGCCGAAGCTGAGTATAGGGTGTTGGCTTCTCTCACTTCCGAGCTTCTCTGGATTCGTCAACTCCTTCGCACATTTGAAGTTCACATGCCCTCTGTCATGGTTTTTTGCGATAGTAAATTTGCCATACAACTTGCCTCAAATCCTTTGAGTCACGAACGCTCCAAACATGTGGATATCGACTGTCATTTTATTCGGGAACACGTGCAAACCAAGTTCCTCAACCTCATACATGTCAATACCCACCAGCAGTTGGCCGATCCTCTTACAAAAGCTTTACCCAGGATCCAGTTCTAGACTCTCATTTCCAAGTTGGGACTTCTCAATATTTATCTCCCAACTTGAGGGGGAGTATTAGTCACTTAGCCTAAGTTAGTTAGGTTAGTTATTCTTTTCTGTTATTAATGCAGTTAGCGGAAGTTAGAAGAGTCTCCCTAATATAAATAGGATCTCTTCCTTTCTAAATGTAACTTAACGAAATTTTCTTTTTCCAGTTTTATGAAATGAAAGAATGATGAGCACATTGCTCCTTTCACCAAGCTCTCTGTTCATAGATTCAATATTGTAAGATCGCATGTTAAGCAAGCAGCCCATATATGCGATTTGCAGTCTAGGGTTTTCAATCTTTCTTAGAGTTGTTGTTATTGTTGTACAACGTTGCCGCCTCTGATGGAAATCCTGATGGAGGATGTCATCATGGAAATCCTTTCGTGGGTTCCTGTGAAATCTCTTTCCCGATTCAGGTGTGTCTGCAAGTCCTGGAATTCTCTCATCTTGCATCCATATTTTGTCAAATTGCACCTTCAAAGATCTCACAGAATTGCCAACATCCTTGTAACCTTAAAACTCCCACTAATTGAAGGTGATATGTGTGTCACGTCTTGCTCTAAACGTTCTTTCCTAGAGAACCCATTATCCATCATTGATGCTCCAGACATTCACATCCCAATAAAGTAAAATTTAAAGCACAAGTACTGGGTCATAGGTTCCTGCAATGGGTTGGGTTGTTTGCTGGGTCATTTTCGACAACACTGGTGGGTCTATTTTTGGAACCCTGCTACAAGCTTAATATCCAAAAAATCACGACAGTTATGTGTTGATTCCTGCATCCATCAATTTCGTGAAACTGACTTTGTGTTTGGCTATGATAAGTCAAGTCACAATTACAAGGTGGTGGCAGTCCTTAATAATGAAATGGTGAAAGCTTACACCATGGGTAATCGTAGTTGGAGGGACATTCAAGCATTCGTTGCCATTTGGTCATTATTGGGCATGTCTGACGATGATGATGTCTTGATGCTGATAGACGATACAAAATATGTAACAATTCTGTATAACCGGAGAGATAATAGAGTGGAACATACTTACAATCCCAATAAGAGAATTTGGGTCAATGCCATGGATTACGTTGAAAGCTTGGTTCAGCCTTGGTGAAATTAAGTTCCTCTACAACAGTTTGGTTGTCTGAAGTTATGTTAAATCATTTGTCTTATTTTAAATCCTTGCCTGCCATTTCATGTAGGGGTGGATAGATGTAGAATTTATAGTTTGAGTACTTTTGGTGCTGCCTTAATGTGACTAATTTGTTGGTGCTTTAAAATTTATGGATTGGATGAGAGAAGTGTTTTGTTCAAATTATCAAGGATAGTGAATTCTGATTATGATTGTTCTTGTCTTCCTCTCTTTCATTAAATTGCTTGTAGATTCTGGAACCAAATTTGTTTGTTTTGCTAAAATTGCCCGAATCAAATCAAGTATTTTCTAATTGGAAAATTAGAGAATACTTGATTTTGGAACCTTCCAAGTGTAATGAAGCTGCCATAAGCAACCATGGTACTGTTAAGCAACCATCCGAGTGTAAAGAAGATGCCATAAAGTATTATTGGAAAAATTTGTCACCAGATCTGTACCTATTAGTGAATTTTAGGCAGCTCCAATGTAAACAATGAATGAAACAAAAAGGAACTAGAAAAGCCTGACATAACACATTGGAGCCCACCCTCTATAATAGATGCTGCAAGAATTGGCAATGAGATTGCTACATAACCGACCACTTTCCAACTATTCTCTAATTTATTGTTGAGCATCTTTCAAAGAAGAAATAAAGAACCAAAGTTAGTGCATGCATAGCTAAGAATTCCACTACTACCAATTTTTTAATTTGTCTCACTGACCCGTGAACATAGCCAATTTCTTTTGCTAAGAAATTATAAACACCTCACTATGTACACATAAACAAGACCGAGTTTATTACTTAGTTCAAAAACTTTTCATCAATTCTTTAATTTATTTAGGAACATCATTCAGCTCAGAATTGAAAAAACGAAGTTAGTAGCAATTGTTGAGAGTAAATATCCAATTTGGTCCCTGAAATTGTAGGGTCGTATTAACTTAGTCCTCCACATTATTAATATTCCAAAATGATCCTTGAAATTGCAAAATGCAGCAAATGGATCCCGGACATTATTCACTTAGTTTCAAATGCATCCCTGACATTATCAACTTAATGCCATTATAGTCCATGCAAATATGAACGGAGGGACGAATCTGATTAACTTTCTGCAATTTCAGGGATCATTTTGGAATATTGATAATGTAAGGGATTAAGTTGATACGACCCTATAATTTTAGAGATCAAATTGAGTATTTACTCCAATTGTTGGATGGTTCCTTCACTTGGACAACTACCATCTGTTAAGTCCCTGGACATTAGCAATTGTTTTATGCTTCCTTCAATTGGTGATGAGTTTACAAAAGTGTGTGGAATCATTCTTCTTTGACAGCACCCTTTCCATCCCTGGAGGATCTGACATTTTATGGAATGTCATGTTGGGAGGTGTGGCAATCTGTATCAATTAGAGGATGCGAGGTAGTGAATTCCATGTTTCCGGCAATCACCATCAGCCACCTGACTTGTCTCGAATCTTAATGCATCATTGATTGTTTGTCTGCCATTTCATTGTATACCTTTGTCGGTGAAAACACTGGAAATCTCTGATTGTAGGAAACTAGAGTTCCCAAGCCAACAACAACATGAGCTGCTAGAGACTAGAGTCACTGTTAATAAGAAACAGCTGGGATACACCCACATCCTTCTCATTGGAGAGCTTTCCAAAACTCAAATTTATTGTGCTTCTATATTGTGAAACTCTGGAATCTCTTTCGGTGTCCCAGCCACAACATGCTGCTCTTCACCATCTCGAAATCATCTGCTGCCCTAATCTTGTGTTGTTCCCTGAAGAAGGATTGGCTGCACCCAGCATGAGTCATTTCATTGCAATAAATTGAGGTCATTGCCTTGACACATGAATACTCTTCTCCCAAAGTTAGAGGATCTTGAGATATCCGATTGCCCAGAAATCGAATTGTTTCCTGATGGGGGTTTGCCTCCTAACTTGAAATCAATTGGAATCTACAATTGCGAGAAACTATTAAGCAGCCTATCATCAATGGGCGTGCATGAGAGTCTCACTGTTCTTGACGTAGGTGGTCGATGTGAAAGTGTCAAGTCCTTCTCGAAGGAGGGTTTGCTGCCTCACCTTCCCTCCCTTACAACTCTGTGTCTGTATGTCTTTTCAAGTGTTGAGAGACATTGGAATGCAAGGAGCTTCTCCACTTCACCTCCCTTGAAGTATTATCAATTACAGGATCTCGGAAGCTGGAGAATATGATAGGAGAGAGGTTGCTTGCCTCTCTAATAAAACTTGAAATCGAAGTCAGTCCTTTGTTAGAAGAAGAGTGCAAGATGAACCACCCGCAATTTTGGGAAAGCTTTTAGCTTGGTATGATTTTTGACCTTAATAAATGGCTTGTTTATTTTTTTTTTTTTTTTTAAGCATATAAGGACATCAAAGCTACTAACTTGCTTATTGATTTTGCTGGGAATTCAAGCTTTTTATCTTTGGTTTGGCCAATCATGTGAGTTCTTAATCTTCCCCTTTAGTTTAGCACTTAGTTTTACTGTTCACACTTTTTCATGGAGAGGATAGTTCTTTAACCAGATTATTTGCGTACATTACTTTTTGTTGTAGTGTTGAAAGACTAACAAATGCTTTTTCTATCCTCACCACTTCACAGAGAGCATGAGGTTTTCACTAAACTTATTATTTGTATTTTACATTTTGTTATTGTGACTGCAGAAAGGATTTAGGAGGGTGCAGATGCATAAAGCTGGAGTTTATACTTGTTTCTTGATCTTTTTTTTCATCTGTTTCTGGGGGTATTTCATCTTCATTCTAGATTGATATCCCTCAAATATTAGTAGCAGATAAGGTGTCCCTTGTTAATGTCAATTATATAGTGTTTAATTTGATATCATATCAATATCACAGGCTTCTTCAGATGGAGGAAGCAACATAGATACAATAAATGTGGATTCAATACCAACCGAATAGATTAAGCCTATATTAGGTATTAAAGAGTGTAAGTGTGGAATGCCTCTTTGCATTTGTAATGCTCTGGAGTCCATTCGCTTCCACTAGTCCACTCCCTTGGCAACAAACAATTCTTATAATCATCATCAGTTATATTTTGTGGTGCAATTTACATCATCATGATTTTTTTTTTTTTTACTAAATCCTTTTTTATTAAGGAGATCTACTCCAATTTCATTACATGGTTTCAATTTTAATAAGTAATTGTTTCCATTTAAAGATCATCAAATGTGATGATTTTGCAGCTTATATTGTCGGGCCAAGCCACCAACCCATCGCTAAACGGGATGGGTTGGGAGGTTAAACTCACTTGGTCAAAATTGGTTGATCCCACCCTGTCCCATATTTTGTGGGTCAATGGCGGGGTGGGCGGAGTGAGACGGGTTGACTCATTTTGCCAACCATAATCAGCGCCAAAACTTTGCAGTAGTTTCACACTATTGAAACCTTCTTTATAAATAGAGGCACATTCGTTCATTCGGAGCAAGCAAGCAGAAGTGGAGAAACAAAAGCTTCTGATAGTGATAGAGAAAAATAGAGTGTAAATCGTAAAGAGTGTAGTGTGTGGGAAAAGTACACTAGGGAAATTTTGGGTGTCATCTCTATTACTCCTTGGTACTGAAATTACAAAAAATTGTAATATTTGAATAGGAGTGGCTCTCATTGATAATACTATATTTGTGTCTCTTTTGAGAGAGAGTGTATGGAGAGGATATTGTAATTATACTTAAGTATAGTGAAACATTTTTCGGAGTTTTGTATTGTGATTTTTTCCTCTATATTGGAGGATTTTTCATGTTAAAATTTGATGTTCCTTTTTCTTACACTTAGCTCACATTTAGTATCACTACGCTAAGTGAGTTCATAGATCTTGCTCTATCGGATCTACTTTGGTGTTCATTGTCGCACTACAATAGTATTTAATTTATGTTGTGTATCAATCCTTTAGCCCCACAAAACTGACATGTTTAATCACAAACTATTTTGCACATGGTTTCCATCACTTGAACTTTCATTTTTATTACAATGTAAAAATTTGGGAACGTCTTAATTCTTAACTCTTATACTGCAATATTCGTCATTGTTGGTGTTAAATCTAAATATAGTCGGTGGTACAAGGCTTGCAATAATTGTTTCCCAGGTTTGAAGGAACATATCAGAATGTAACATCTCGAAATTAGCTCTTAGATGGTTTTGATAGACGATAAATCCTTAGAATGCTTATATTAGAAGTTAAGAAGCGTTTGGATATCCCTAAATGACTTAAAAGAATGGTAAGTATGTAACTTTTTAGTAATTTAGGCTCAATTTCGCATGCGAGACCTCCTATCACCCGACATCAAACTTAAATTGGAGTTTTCCTATTCAAAACGACTTCTTTTGGCCTCGATGTCTCATAAGAATCGTACCTCTTGCTCTTAACTTTCCATAGATACCAATTTCATCCCAATTGGATTCTTGTAGCTCGAGTTATGACACAATATGTACAAGTTGTTCAGGTCCCAGCACCAGCGCTGTCACTTCTGACTTCTAGCCCAATTGTGACCCATTACACGTCCGTTTCAGCTTTTGTGATTGTCGTGAAGGTTATATATCTTTATGTTATATCTTTGGGTAAGTGGGGCCTAACGCGTTTTAACACATTGTTAGCTTTCAGAGGCTTATAAATAGTAACCTAAAAAGCATTAGGAGTGTTTTTAGAACTCTACTCACCTAAGAAACTCAAAAAAACTTTAGAGAGAGGAAATTTCGAAGAATTGGGAAAAATATTAGGAGAAAGAAGGCTTGAAGAAGGAAAATATAGAGGATTCTAGGATTGTGAAGGGGACGATTCAAGAGTTTGTTCTTGGAGTGCTTTGGGGGACTCTCTAGGAGGTCTACAAGAGATGAGTAAAACACATTTTTAAAATCTCGACAACATGATTTCTTGTTTTGGAATTGTCTTCTTGTATGATTTAAAATGTCAAAAATTGGGATTTCTTAATATTCTTGATTTCTTAGTTTATTTTGATGTTCTTTCTTGATTTTAAATTTAGAAAATTGGGGTTTGTTGATATTCTTGATTTTGTGATTTACTTCCATGTTTATTATGAACAATTGAAATTTTTGGCTTATTGATTCTTGATTTGAGATTCTTGAAACGTTTCATATGTTGTTTGGTGAATGAATTTTTATGGAAATTATAAAGAATTGTAGTTGATCTATGATAAGTTTTGAGTGGTCTAAGAATAGAATTTATGTGACATGCTGCCAATTGGACAAGTTTTGAGTGCTATAGGGAAGGAATTTATACGATATGTTGTCATTTGGGCATAACAAATAATTAATAAGATTGGTTTGAGTGTCAATTTTGTCTAGGGACGTGGCACTCTACGAAGGGATCATATTTGCTTTGAGCGTGACCATCCTAAGGGATAAATCAAATATAAATTAACCCAGAGAAAGATTAACATGGAGATTATTTTATTAAATTATGATATTGATTATATGTGTTATATTTTGAGTAAGAATGATGTTAGACTTGATTTAATTATTTATTGATGATGTTCAATATTATTAAATTATTTTCAAATTATTTATATTTTGGAAAATAGCGATTTGCCGTGGTTATTTTTCGGTTTCCGCATCAACTGAGAGCAGCATCTTTTTAAACTATTTTATAATTGTGTTTATTCACTGGGATTCTCAATCTCATCTGTGGTGTTTTTTTAGAGTTTGTAGCATAAGCTAAAATTGTACGAAGACTTATGGCATCCCTTAGAGTGGGAAGCTTATAGATATGATTTTTTTTTTTTTTTTTATGTTTTGTAAAGGAATGTAATAAGTTTACATTCATATTAGATGCCCAGTGTATAGTCATGAACGAGATTGATTTTTAAATATTTGATTATTTATATGTAATTTAGAGGACATTACATTATGGTATCCAAGTAGTTCAATCCTATCAGAATGTGATAATAGGTGAGTTGTGTCTAAGCTGAGCTATTAGAATGTGCCTTTGTTGTGTGTTGTTTGCATGTCGTACATTCTGGAATCTGGATGCTTGAATAATCGAGCTTGATCAACTCAATTTCTTGTTGATGGGTAAGTATGACATTTCAATATGTGAGGAAAAGAAAATCTTCATCCTATAGCTTTTGTGAAGAAAGCCGAGGTGGAGTGTTGCTAGATCGTGCATAGGGTTTCTTAAAAGGGGGAGTAATGTTAGGATAAGTAATAGTTTAGGGCGTCCATAGCCAAGAGTAGAAGGATTGTTTGTTGGATATTTTGTTTGGGTGTTTATGAAATTTGAGTTAAACGATATATTCTATAATTGTTTGTGTAACTTGAGTATTATTCATGGAAACAAATCAAGTGATTAAATTCCGGGTAAGTTGGGAACTAAATAATAATAATAATAATCATAATAATAATAACTTGTAGATGAACAATTTTTATTTCTCATACTAATTTGATTCTTATGCTAATAACTCATACCTTCGTGCTACTTGTGCTAATAACTCATACCTTCGTATTGTGACGCTCAATACTATTTTTTTTTTCTTTTTTTAGACACGACCCTGGCGTATCAACACATGGTCGTGTGACCTACCAAGTGAGGTTACTTGCGAGTTTTTGAGTGGGTCAGAATCCCGTCACACCCACACGTCTTTGGAAAAACTCATTTTTATATGTTTTGACTTACCTTAAGCTATATTAAGAACCTTTAATCATCCTAAGCTTCCAAATTAATTATTTCAGCTTTTCTAAGTCTAATAATCACCAGATTCAATAGATTCAATTGTAGGATGTTACAATCCTCAACTTTTACTTTAATTTTGTATCTTTAGTATTTTCAGGGAATAAATTGTTATGAGATACTAAGCATATTTATCCGGTGTGTTAGCGTTCAATTACTTTTTTTTTTTTTTTTTATGTTTTCTACTCAGATGTCAGTAGTATGAAATATATGTGTTAACATCAGCAATACTAACAATACAACTTATCTCATTCCTCTTATCACTTGGTAATTTTCATATAAATTGATATGTATGTATGTGCACATATATCATTTATTAAATTTATCCTTCAATTTATATTATTTTTGTGGTATATTATCTACAATCTCGCGCAAGGCGGGATTAATTATACTAGTTTTTATTTTACATTATTAAACAATACATATTATATATATTTATTTATGAATTTAATTTCTATGCACTCTGAATATAACACTACTTTACACAGACATCTAATAAAATTTCACCACATCATTATATGAATCAAATTAAATTTATAAATTAAAAGTTTAAAACAAATCAGAATCTCGACCTTCTTCCTTCCCCCACCGCCCACGTTCTCACATGCATTTGTTTCAAGGATTAAATTATATTTCCGGAAATCACATACTCGGGAATGCTATTATCAGGAATGACATTACTGGATATCTTGTAAAACATGTTTGTTTCGCAATTAAAATTCCTGGAATCTTTCTTGAAATTTTCAGGAATAATTCGAAACTTTGTTTGGTTCATTATGTATATTCATGGGAATAGATGTTGTAATTATCAAAATACACCTGTCATATAAAATGTTATTTAAATATCAATTATTCAATGTAATTGATAAGAAAATAAATAAAAATATAAAAATTAAGGTGATTATCATACTTATAACATTAAATAAATATTACTAATTTTTTTTTGAACATTTTAATAATTTGTTATAATTTGTCAAAAAAAAAAATTTGTTATAAATAATGTTATAATTTTGACCATATATAGTATGATATTAAAATAATATTAATTTTGAGATTAAAAATTAGACAACAATAATTGATTAGAACTTTTTTGCAGAGAACATGCAGCGGCTAGAAAGTTCATCGCCAAAGCATACCTAAATGAATATGCTGAATTCATATAAAAATAATAGGGCTAGACTTTCAACCTATGATGATAATATAGAGTGCGTTTGTTTTAGATTATTTGATCATAAAAATCATTTTTTTAAGTTAAAAATCATTTTTAGTGGATTTAATTGTGTTTGTTTAAGATTTTTTAGAAAATGATTTTTTTAAAAAAATCATTTTTATGGCTAAAATGAGAAGCTATTCCATTTAGCTTC
This sequence comes from Ammopiptanthus mongolicus, assembly GCA_039655645.1. NCBI lineage: Eukaryota > Viridiplantae > Streptophyta > Magnoliopsida > Fabales > Fabaceae > Ammopiptanthus > Ammopiptanthus mongolicus. The sequence goes on from CM077345.1 coordinate 88,009,323, forward strand.
TCACTAAAATCTGATTCTCTAGAGGAGAGAGAAAATATGTTTGTTACTGATTATGAAAAAATGATTTTTATTTAATCTCTAAGGGCCAGTTTGTTACAGATTATGAAAAAATGATTTCCATATAAAATAATTTAGAGATTAAATAAAAATCATTTTTTCATAATCAGTAACAAACATATTTTCTCTCTCCTCTAGAGAATCAGATTTTAGTGAGAAGCTAAATGAATAGCTTCTCATTTTAGCCATAAAAATGATTTTTTTAAAAAAATCATTTTCTAAAAAATCTTAAACAAACACAATTAAATCCACTAAAAATGATTTTTAACTTAAAAAAATGATTTTTATGATCAAATAATCTAAAACAAACGCACTCTAAATTATTTTATATGGAAATCATTTTTTCATAATCTGTAACAAACTGGCCCATAAACTGATTGAGTGCGCTGCTAGGTTGATAAATTGCAAAAGGTACAAGGTAGCTGCACTGGGTTTAATTGACAGCGTATTGCAAAATTTATTGATGGCTAGTTTTAAGCGTATGTATAAAATTAAAACTGAATGCAACCAACAGCAGTCATGCACTATCGAGAACGTGGGATTAGAAAGGGGGTACTAATGGGTTTTCATCTACTAAAGTAGATTCCCTCCACTTGGGAATCAAAGATACCCACCACCCTTTCATGGGAATGTAAATTAGATGAATATGGGTAAAAAGTTATCCGGGGTATTATGTATTGCTGGAAATATTATTTTATATCATTTATAAAGGCCCTTTTTTTGAATTTACTGTATTTTTCCCTTGCTCTGCCTGTTGTATCTACTATCTCCTCTTATTCTTCTCATTGTTTGAATAAAATTTCCATGAGTACTGTTTGTATTAAATTTGATTCTCCTCATTAGGAATGAGGCTTTTTGACATTATAAAATCATTGTCATGTTCCCTCGACAAATGGAAGCCCTATATGCTTCTGCTTAGGTGAAGAAGTTTTCTAGTTTAAAGTGAATTACATTAGTCTAGTTCAAAAATATTAAGAGACCCTGTGTTTTGTTTGTGGCTTTGTGCAATCCGAAAACAGTTTCGCTAATCAGTTCGTCGGGGTAAAAGGAAGGCTTAAATGAGTACCTGGGAAGCAAAGCATGCAAACCTTGATGCTGACTAAAAGATTTAATTTTTTTTTTTTTTTTTGCGTCTGTCTTTTTAACTAAAAGTGAATTACTACTTTATGCTTTTTAATTTGTAAAACAGATTATTCATGTAAACCGATTTCATATTTTTTTGATGAAATCTTAGTTTATGTTTTTAGTTGGAAACATTAATGCTTTTCATTTGTTTTGTCACTGTATGCTTTATTTATCTTGGGATGAGCTCATGGTTGGTTCCTGTCTCATATGTGCTTGCTACTAATTAGCTCATAGTCGGAACTCTGAAGTGTTGGTTCTAATTAATGTTGTCACTGGTATGGCTTCCTAAGCTGTATGAGCCCATGGAATTGGATATTTATCAGTTTTGCATCTGTCCTGTTTTTTATCTGTAACTTAACATACATTTTTTAAGATAACATTTTAATGTTCACTAAGCTCATAAGTCTTTTTGTTGTATATTTATCTGGTTTCCATGATATTTTATACCTTTTTTTTGTTATTTACATGAGTCTTTTTGTTGTATATTTATCTGCTAGTTACTTATTAGCTTATAAGTGCATCCGAGGTTGGTTATTCTTCCCCATTTGGCAGCTTCCTGATAGGGAAGAACATTCGGACTTTCTGTCGCGACCTCCGAGGCTGAGGGATTCCTCTCACACCTTTGGAGGGTCTGCCATTGTTGGGAGTGGGGAGCCTCTGCCTCTGCTCTTGCCCATGTCACTGGTAGCATGGCAGGGGTGGTGGAAAGGGCGGTGGCCGCTTACCGGCCAGGCAGAGAGGCCCCCCGCCGTTCTCTGGCTGAGCTCCAACAAGTGGTGGACGAGTTATCTTATAGTTGCTTGGTAATCAAATTCTTGGCGTTGATATCATTTTCCATAGGGTATTCATAAGATGCATATATAGTGGTCATTGTATGGTGTAATTATTGTGAAGCTCTGTCAGCCCTGTAAATGATGCTGTATTTGAGAAAGCAATAGAGTAGGCAAATTGGCTTTGCTTGTCTATATAGAATTGATAGGGTTTTAAGTTTTTAAGTAAGTGCTTTAAGTACCCTTTGTTAGATAGATCTAATATTTTGTAGATAGCTAATATGCATATATAGGATCGAATATTTAAAAAACAAAGGAAGGGATAACGAAAAAGCTTCTAAATTTGAATATGAGTGGTACACAATTTTTTAAATTTAGTAGGTGTGCCTTTTTAAATAGGCCAATTCTGTTTCATAATTTCATTTTCTTGGTGCATTATATTTGTTTCTTTAAAAATTGTACTTATAATCTTTGTACTTAGATTTTACTCATTTAAACTACTTAATGTGTAGGCTACTTGGCGGTGTTTAGGAAAAGCTATAGAAAAATGGTTGTAGTACAGGTAAAGTTAATAATCATATGGGATGCATATGCAATATAGCTAAATGCTAGTGTCGTAATTATAAACGTTCTGCACTATTTCCTTTATGCATCGTGGCAATGTATAATCTGCTTGATTGTATGACATTATCTTGTAGTCATTGTGGCAATGTTTTTATTGTGTATATCGAATAATACAAAATTTTGGAAGACATCCCTTTGATTCAGATTTGTGGTAGTTTTTGTTTTACCCCTTGGTGGAACCAGTGCTATTATGATTTTATCTTATTATGATTTTATCTTGCTATACTGTCAATGACACTAATACAAGCTGACAAACTTTTATAATATGTAGAATTTGTAGGGTTACACTTATAATTTTACTCCCATATTTGGTTGAATGACATCTTTCCCATGTAGGGGGAAAGTGGGAAATCGCTATTGATCTCTCTTTAAAAAGAAGGCGAAAAAAAAAAATGACATCTTTCTTAGGAATGTTAGTATTAGTTTCAAAAAATATATTAATGAAAATAAAAATAAATTTTTTTATAAAATGTTAAAAATTAAAATAATTTATACATAATATTAATTCCTTGATTTTATATCAGAATTCTTTTCTTTCAAATAAAAATATATTTAACATAATATTAATATTATCTCTGAGAAATTAGGATATAATAACCTGTTCAAGCAAAAAAACTCTTCCTGTCCTTGGGATACTAGCCTTGATTCTCCCTCTCTCTCATGACAATGTTTTTGGGGGAATCATAATAAAAAAAAATTCTTGTGAATGTTAGTTTATTGGGAATGTGATTTTTAAATTAGCACACCAAACATGGGAATTTAGGATTTTTAAGTAAGGATTCCTGACAATCTAAAAAAAATCTCTCTACCAAACGCTCCATATATCGTGTTTAAAGATTTAGCAACCGAAACCAATAGGGGTTAAAACATCTGATCAAATCTTCTATCCACATTCATTGTAGTTTGGGTTCAATTCTCATGCTTCTCCTATGTTAAGCGATATGCAAATTCCATTATAAATTTTCATTAAGGTTGGTGGCATTCCCTGACCTTACAAAGACGCGTACTTTTCCCTAATATAAACTTTTCTTTGTGCAAAAATAAAGATTAAGCCACGGAAAAAAGTTGGATACAAAATAGGCGTGGAAACTAGTGCTTGGCCATGCAATATATGTTAGTAATATGATTGAAAATAAATTAATTCTAAGAGAGCGAAGGGAGAATGTTTTCTTTAGAGATAAATTTTTGGAAAGGGAATTTTGTTTGAGATAGAAGATTTTTTTAAGAGGCACAAAAGTGTTTTAGAGGGAAATAGATTTTTAAGAAATTTTTTAGGGAATAAAAATGTTTTATCGTCTATGTCTTGTTGAAATCAAGTTCTTCTGCAACAATTTGGTTATCTGAAGTTATGTTAAATCATTCATGTTGTTTTAAATCTTTGTCATTTCATGTAGGGGTAGATAAATGTAGAATTCATAGTGTTGAGTATTTTTGGTGCTGCCTTAATTTGACTAATTTGTTGGTGCATTGAAATCTATCGATTGGATGAAAGAAGTGTTTGTTTAGATTATACAAAATAGTGAATTCTGATTATGATCTTTCTTCACTTACTCTCTTTTGTTAAACACCCCTAATTTACATCAATCATTGAGTTACCCACCAATCAATAACCTGTTTTTTTTTTTATTGTTCAATTACTTACCGAATTTCTGGACAGTGGCTATTCGTTTACTAAAACACCCTTCAAAATGAAAATCCTAAAATTTGAACTCCTAAAATTGAACTCCTAACGTCTAGATAAAGTTTGCCTAGAGTCACAATTCACTTTTATAATGACAACCAATTGCTCAAGTTCTATATTTTTTTTTGCTGGACCCATATTTTACATAAGGATAGAAATAGTATCAGAGCCCATTTGTTTGAGATTATTTGTTCAAGAGCTATAAAAATTATAAACCTGAAACCTTTGTCATAAGAAATCATTCCCTATTGACTACAAATAGAGATAGTTTTAGAGTCCGTTTTTTTTAGATTACTTTTTGGAAAAATCATTTTAAAAAAAATAATCACTTGTAAAGATTTTTTATGTATTTGTTTTAGCTTTTAAAAATAATCAAAATCTTAAAAAATCTGAAAAGTTATGAGAAGTTTTTTGAATAGCTTCTTATAAAAAAACTAACGTGAGAGTGTCAAAAAGATGATCTCTTGAATGATAAATAAACCCAGGTTAACTTTTATTTAAAAATTTTTAAAAAAATAATGACTAAACTACTTTATATAAAAATTGCTTTTTTTTATTGGAATGTACCCTTAGTCCATTGGAATTTAGAAAATTAGGTTTTCCATCTCAATCTCCTCTTTAGCATCCTGTGGAATGCTTCTAAGAGCATATTTGGGAAAAATTATTTTTTCCCATTTAAGCTGTTTTTGGCTAAAAAGCTATTACATACCTAATCTATCATGTTTGACAGGCTTAATGATATTTTTGGTCCCTGAAAATATAGGGATTTTTTGTTTTAGTCCATATCTTTTGTTTGCTTTACTTTTGGTACCTATAACTTTTTTTGTCTTGAAATTGGTCCCTGCCGTCAACTGCTATTGTTAACTGATGACGTGACAGACGGAAGGCCACGTCAGCATTGACATGTGGCATGACACGTCAGTATTTTATTTTTTTTAAATTGACACCTCAGTATTTAAATAAAATAAAAAATAAACAATTATTTTTAAAGAAAATCTTAAACCTTATTTGAAGCCCAACGTCCACTCCTCTCTCATTTTCATCTTCCTGGAGCTGCTTCTCTTCCATTTTCATCTTCGTCTCTTCTTCCATGAGTACTATGCCTCCACTCTGCATTATACCTCCACAACAGAGTATATTGTTTTTCTGCATCCCCTTCAACCACCTCCTTTGCAATTTGCTTAGCCTTGAACGCCCTCCATGCGGTTATCCCGGTTGAGTAAGTCCTCCTAATCTCATTCATTTTATATTGATTGTTTGATCTCACTTTTAATCACAACCTTAGCCACCCAAGTTGACTTGGCATTCTTGTTGTCGAAAACTCAACCACATGTGTGGGTTGGTCTAAGTGTCTTTAGCAGGTATGTGTGGGACTCTCCCACTCAAAGTAGCGTCTTTGGTGTTAGAAAAAAATAATAAAAATATCAGATTGACAAAAAGTGGGTTAGTTTAGTAAATAGTTTCAAAACATGATTATATTGATAAATAGTTTCTAAAAATGGATCAGTTTGATCAATTATCTATGCAGGTTGTCCAGGTTTTGTGAAAAAGGTCCTTAGTCTCATGTCTGGATTATTATTTGGTTCCTTTAAAATGAGGAAAGTTGTAAAGTAAGTAAGTAATGAACTGTTCATCTTGAACTATTTAGTGGGATGAAATTTTTATATATTTAATCAAATTAACGATTAATAATTTCTTATTTCTATACTCATCTTAGATAAACTAAATTCAGGAATCCGGATGTGGTAAGCTCTGTTTTTTGTCTTCTTTTTTTAAATTTATTTCAATTCAATGTATTATCATAATAATTTTAACGAGCTGTCAATGTCTTAGTGGTTGTCCCTACCATATTGCGACATATCTGACCACTTTGCAGCTACTTCTCTAAATTATTGTTGAGCATCTTTCAAAAGAAGAAATAAAGAACCCAAGTTAGTGCATGACATTGACACCTAAGAATTAAGAATTCCACTAGTGCCTCTAATTTGTCCGCAAGCTATTGGGAAGACCCAGCGAGCACGTGAAGTCAATTTATTCTGCTAAGAAAATACGAGGGACTGACTATATACACATTGAGCCCAGATTATTACATATTCTGCAACCATTTTTCTCTCCTATAATCTCATCACATATTCTTCTTGAGATCGATCATGGCAGCAGCTATTGTGGGTGAAGCTCTCCTCTCTGGTTTTATCGAGGTTGTTTTAGACAAACTCCTTTCCCCTGAGGCTGTCAACTTGATCCGAGGCAAGAAGCTTGACCAACACTTACTTGAAAGGTTGAAGACTGCTCTGCGTGCGGCTGAAGCTCTGCTTATTGATGCTGAGAAGAAACAATTCCATGACCCAACTGTGAAGAACTGGCTCGATGATCTCAAAGATGCTGTTTATACCGCTGATGACTTACTAGACCATGTTTTTACCAAAGCTGCAACTACTCAAAACAAGCAGCAGGTAAGTAACTTTCTGCCTCGCTTTCTCAATTTCAAAGACAGGGAGATGATAACTAAGATGGAAGATATCGTTAGAAGGATAGAAGATATTGAAAAACGCAAATATATCCTCCGTCTCAAAGAGATTCCAAAGGAGATTTTGTCATGGAGAACTCCATCAACATGTCTCGTCAAAGGGGAGATATATGGCAGGGAAAATGAGAAAGATGCCATGATCAAATTGTTAAAAGATGAAAACACGGGAGCTAAAATATCTATGATCCCTATTGTGGGCATGGGTGGGGTTGGGAAAACCACTTTAGCCCAATGGTTGTACAACAATGAGGATTTGATGAAGGATTTTGATTTGAAAGGTTGGGTTTGTGTTTCTGAAGACTTTAAAATTGTTAGGATTACACAAACTATAATAGAGGCAATTACTTCTAGACCTTGTGATATGAAGGATTTAAATTTACTTCAACTTGATTTGAAGGACAAGCTGATAGGAAAGAAGTTCTTTATTGTTCTCGACGATTTGTGGAATGATGATTATGATGATTGGAATAATTTGGAAAAACCTTTTCAATATGGGGTTAGGGGAAGTAAAATTTTAGTAACAACTCGTAGCGAAAAGGTTGCTTCGGTAGTCCAAACTTGTCCCTCTTACCTTCTCAAAGAGTTGTCTGATGAGTATTGTTGGTACGTGTTTGCAAACCATGCTTGTTTTTTGGAATCTACTGGGAATCCCACTCTAGAAGAAATTGGAAGAGAGATTGTTAAAAAGTGTAAGGGATTACCTTTAGCTGCACAAACACTTGGAGGCCTATTGCGAGTTAAACATGATGTCAAGGAGTGGAATACTATATTGACTAGTGAAATTTGGGAATTTTCTGTAAAAGACAGCAAGATTATTCCAGCATTGTTGATAAGTTATTACGATCTCCCTCCACATTTAAAACGTTGCTTTATTTACTGTTCATTGTATCCCAAGGATTATAGATTTTATAAAGATGACTTAATCTTATTGTGGATGGGGGAAGATCTTTTACCACCACCAAAGAGAGGAAAGACTTTGGAAGAAGTTGGTTATGAGTGTTTTGATGATTTAGCTTCTAGATTGTTTTTCAAACAATATAGTACTTATGATGATGAGTCTTTTGTGATGCATGATCTCATGCATGACTTAGCAACCTCCGTTGCTGGTGAATTCTTTTTCAGATCAGAAGAACTTGGGAATGCAGATGAGTTGAGTATGAGAACTCGACATTTGTCATATGGAAAGTTAAGTTTCTCAAAAATGTTTGATGCCATTGGTAGCGTAAAATCTCTGAGGACATTGCTGCCTATTGATTTCTTAACTCCTTCATTCAGTATTGGAAGCATGGCATTGGTCATACTATCCGAGTTGAAGTGCATAAGAGTTTTGTCCTTTGCTTGGTTTAGGGATCTTGATGTATTGCCTGATTCAATAGGTGAACTGATCCATCTGCGTTACTTGGATCTCTCTGGGACAAGTATCAAGACATTGCCGGAATCACTAAGTAACTTGTACAATCTACAAACATTGAAGTTGTCTTATTGTCCTAACTTGACGATGCTTCCCAGTGGCATGCAAAATCTTGTGAACTTGCGGCATCTTTATATTCGTGGAACTAATTTAAAAGAGATGCCTCGAGGAATGAGCAAATTAAAACATTTGCAGCATTTAGATGAATTTGTTGTGGGGAAGCATGAAGAGGAGAATGGGATCATGGAATTAGGTGAACTTTCAAATATTCATGGATCACTAATTATTAGTGAATTGGAGAATGTTGCGTGTAGCAGTGAGGCATTGAAGGCAAGAATAATGGATAAGACACACATTGAGACATTGGAGTTGGAATGGTCTACAAGTGGTGATATGGTTACAAGCTCGGAGATTGAACGAGATATATTGGACAAGTTACAACCTCACAAAGGCTTGCAAGAACTCACAATATGGGGGTACAGGGGTACAATATTTCCCGATTGGGTAGGGCATTCTTCCTACCACAGTATGACTCGTATATATTTGATGTCATGTAGCAATTGTTGTATGCTTCCTTCACTCGGACAACTACCATCTCTAAAGTCCCTGGAGATTAGGGACTGTAGTATGCTTCGTTCAATTGGTGAGGAGTTTTACAAAAGTGATGATGATCATTCTTCTTTGGCACCACCCTTTCCATCCCTCGAGGATCTGCAATTTGATGATATGCCGTATTGGGAGGTGTGGCATGCGTCCGAGTCCAATGCTTTTCCTCAACTGAAGAACCTAACAATCTCTTGTTGTCCGAGGTTAACGGGAAATCTGCCTGACCATCTTCCTGCTTTGGAAACACTTGAAATTGACGGTTGTGATAAGCTGGTTTCTTGTCTTCCAAAGGCTCCCGCACTTCGCAAATTAAGTATAGGAGGAAGCGGTAAAGTAGAGTTGCAAGAGATGCCATATTCGGTGCAGGATGTATCAATCCGAGGATGCGAGGTGGTGAAGTCCATGTTTCAGGGAATCACCATCACCCACCTAACTTCTCTCCGCATCGAAGATTGTTCGTGTGCCATATCATTTCCTGGGGATCGTATACCTGTGTCGGTGAAAACACTGGAAATCTCTGATTGTAGGAAACTAGAGTTCCCAAGGCAACAACATGAGCTGCTAGAGTCACTGTCAATAGAAAAGAGCTGTGATTCACTCACATCCTTCCCACTGGACAGCTTTCCAAAGCTCAAATCTCTCTATCTTCAAGATTGTGAAAATCTGGAATCTCTTTCGGTGTCCCAGCCACAGGATGCTGCTCTTCTCGATCTCGAAATCACGGGCTGCCCCAATCTTGTGTCGTTCCCTCGAGAAGGATTGGTTGCGCCCAGCATGAGCTATTTCTTGGTGTCCGAATGTTTGAAGTTGAAGTCATTGCCTTGTCACATGAATACTCTTCTCCCAAAGTTAAAGCAACTTGAGATATCCGACTGCCCAGAAATAGAAATGTTTCCTGATGGGGGTTTGCCGCCTAACTTGAAATCACTTCGAATCATCAATTGCGAGAAACTAATATTAAGCGGTGTATCATCAATGGGCGTGCATCAGGGTCTCACTTCTCTTCAAATTGGTGGTCCATGTGAAAGTGTGAAGTCCTTCCCGAAGCAGGGTTCGCTGCCTCACCTTCCCTCCCTTACAACTCTGCATCTGCATGGATTATCAAGTGTTGAGACATTGGATTGCAAGGAGCTTCTCCACCTCACATCCCTTCAAAAACTAATAATCGAAAGATGTCCGAAGCTGGAGAATACGACAGGAGACAGGTTGCCCGCTTCTCTAATACAGCTAGTAATCACATACTGTCCTTTGTTGGAAGAACGGTGCAAGATGAAGGACCCACAAATTTGGCCCATAATTTCCCACATCCCTGGCATTAGAGTTAATGACAAATGGATCACGTGACTTCGGATTCTGAACAGGTAATCGTGATGCACATTTCTGTTAGTCTTGCGCATTATGTCATTGTCATCATGATACCTCACCTCAATTTCTGATGCATTTTTTCTATTTCTTTTCTCTCTCCCTCTCTCTCTCCGTCTTATTCATGCCCCTCAATTTTGGTTATATCGTTAACCAGTTGCTTCTTTTTCTTTCTTCTTAGGAAATGAGACCTCTCAGCCAGCTGGACATTCCAACACTGCGAACTTTTATGGGAGTAAAGTGGTAAGCAGTTTGTGACTTGGAAGCCTCCATATATGTGTGTGTCTCTGTCTCTGTCTCTGCCCATCTCGCTTCAATTTAATACATACCCTAAAATCTTACTAGGCTACCAAAATTTCTCAGCCAAGTACTATCCTACAAAAATAATACGTTAACCCAACCCACCCACCAGTTAATAACATGATAGAATTGTCCAAGTCAGCTGTGAACTGTAATATGGAACTAACTGTTAACTGAAATGATGGATTTTGTATGCTACAATTTTCCCATAATAGAATAGGCACAAAATTGTGCACTTTTATTTTATTTTTTACAAAGCTGTCTGAGTCACAGGACAAAATAAAAATTGCATTATTTTGTGTCTTTGATGGAAATTGTCCAGCACATAGTCGGTCGAGTGTCGAGTTAGTTAATGGTATCACATCACATTTAACTGTCCATGAAATTTCTGTTGCTTTAACAAAAATCTGTTGTAAAACACTTTAATTTTCTATATTTCCCCTGGTTTGGCTTATTTGCATTGCTGTTGAATAGCATGAGCCATGGAACAAAGTAGGATATAAAATCTGTAGTAGATGGATAATCATGCAAATACTATTTTGTGGAAAATTATTATTTTATTTTTTTAGTATATAGGGACATCAAAGCGGCTAACTTGCTCGTATATTCTACTGGGAATGACAAGCTAGCAGTCTTTGGTTTGGCCAACCACGTAAGTTCTTAAACTTCCCCTTTAGTCTTACTCTTAGTTCTTCATGGAGAGGATGGTGTATTAAATAAATTGATTATTTGCATGTCACTTTTCGGTGTCGTGTTTTTTTTGTTGTAGTGTTGAATGACTAACAAATAGTTTTACCATCCTCACTCTTTCATGGAGAGTATGGTGCTTTCACTAAATTTATGTTCTGCATTTCACATTTTGTAGTGTTGAATGACTAGCAAATAGTTTTACTATCCTCACTCCTTCATTGAGAGTATGGTGCTTTCACTAAACTTATTTTTTGCATTTTACATTTTGTTGTAGTGTTGAATGACTAACAAATAGTTTTACTTTCCTCACTCCTTCATGGAGAGTATGGTGCTTTCACTATACTTATTTTTTGCATTTTACATTTTGTTGTAGTGTTGAATGACTAACAAATAGTTTTACTTTCCTCACTCCTTCATGCAGATGACAAGCCTGTACTGGTTTTTAGTCATGGGGATCTTCTTTCACTTTGTGACCGTGCATATTTGGAAGAGTTACTGGGAACTCCTCCAACAAGATAAACTTTTGACATCCCAAGTAGCTTTTCAAGTTATATCACCTTACCTTTCATTGAATATTGTTTGATGTCAATAAGGTTAAAGAAATTTAATAATTTCTCATCTGTCCCGCAGATTGTGATGACCTAGTGACTGAGAATGCCATAATCGAAATGCTATGATATAGTCTTGAGCATATGCTTACAGAAATTTTCCTCAGAAAAGCAAAGTTGTGGATAAGGTCTGTGTTCTCTTCCCAAGTTCATAGCTATATATATTTATAAGATGCTAACAAAATGATTAACTTCTTTTCTTCTTCATTTCTTATATGATTTTAATTATCTTACCATGTCTCGGGCTCATATTTCATAGCCTTTTAAGTTGATGTGACTGGATAAACTCTCTGTAGATGTTGCCATTCAGTATGCTTTAGGGGTTCAAAGTGTATGCTGCCATCATTCCAATTATTCTTGGTTTGATGGGCTCTTTTTAGTTTTTGTTATTCTTCTGAAATAGTTGCTAGAAAACCTTCAGACAGTAGGGACCTGTTGGTCGTTTACCTTTTTCAATCATCCTAGCATATTTTATCTTCAGATTTTGCAGTTTCTCTGCCAAAACAACCTCTATAATTTTACTAAAGGATATCCTGCTTGCACATAATAAATTTACTCACCCTTGTCATGCCCCCCAACGGTGGACAGTGGGGACCTTTTGGAGGTTTACCTTTTACAATCATCCTAGCATATTATCTTGAGATTTTGCATCTTCTCTCTTCCAAAACAACCAGTTATAAGTTTACTGAAGGATATCTTGCTTGCAGATTCACAAAATTCTCTATCATTATGCATGATTTTTGTTGATCTTTGTGCTAGCAGTTGCCATTGCCTTGGCACACAAGAAGTTTATACACCCTTGTCATCCCCCTCAACAGCAAGCTTGTAGCAGAAAAGTTCATGCCAAACGTCCAAAAGTGAAAGCTCCTGAAATGCATGTAGATTGACATAAAATTCGACATATATGGTACCTGTGCATAGTGCTGATATGGCTTGTATTAATGGTTATATAATATGGTTTGGAGCTAGGTGGAAACACTTGTGATATGGAAGTACTTGTTACCATTGAATTGACAACACTCAGCATGCGGGTGTATTTGATGAACTTTGTTTATGTTGTTTAACTTTCTAGGTATTTTGATGAAACTTGTGTATAACAATGAGAATTTTTTTTATGTTAATGACAATAACATGTTTGAATATTCTTTATTTAATTATATTCCATTGTCATAATGTGGACAGATATCGTCAATTAATTATATTAACTATTTATCAATTAGGAGCCTTAATTGATATGTGATCAAATTAAATGATAAGGCTAATTAAATTTCTGATTTGATAATAAATTAGTTAATTGATATGGGCTAAATATGAGTGGATGTCATTGATGACCCATTTCGAAATAATGGGAACCCTAATTGGCCATCACCCTATATATAGGTTATGATCCCCAATACACCGGACAATATGGCATACCGCCTCTTCTCCTCATCTGAAGAGCGACTAAGGCATAAGGAGTCCCGATTGAGGAAGAACTACAAGCCAACGGGTGTTCATTACCCGTCTCTCTTTTCTCTTCCCCTCTCCGTGTTTCAAGATTGCCATTCTCCGTTCGTGAAGGTTGGTGATCAAGTTCATCTTTTGAAGAACGTTCAGTTTAGGAACCGCTATGGATCCAGGTATATTCATAAATAACGAATCCTAGTAATCTGACATGATGTTGATCCTAGGCTATGTGGTAAATGTGCTCTGAGATGTATACCTATAAATTTAACGCTTCTGCATAAAGAATAAAGAACCTAAGGAAAATATCTTACATAACATAGATACAATATATGAATCACAGGCTTATTAAGATAAAGTAAGCAACATAGATACAATATATAAATTAGATCTTAATTCAAATGTGGATTCAAAAATCATACCAACTGAAGAAAATAAGCCTGTATCGGGTATTAAAGAGTGTGAATGTGGAATGCTTCTCTGCATTTGCAATGCTCAAGAGTCTAGTGGCTTCCACTCGCGTACTCCTTTAACAGCATATAATTCTTATAATCATCATTAGATACATTTGTGGTGCAATTCATATGATCATAGTTTTTTTTAATCACGTTTTGCTGAAGAGATCTATACCAGTTTCATTACATATTACATGTTTTTAATAAGTAGTTTTTTCCATTTAAGGATCATCAACCATGATAGTTCTGCAGCTTATATTGATGCAAAACTTATTTGGCCATTTGAGTTGCGTCAACTTCAAGTAAATGAAAAGAGTTTCTTTCCGCCCTGGTTTTTTTGGCCTTCTCTGTCTGTGAATAGAATTATGGACCGTGGAAATCCTAATAAACGAGTACACACTGTTGTTTGATTTATTATTTATTTCGATAAAAAAGATGAATTCATCTTGAGAGGCAAGAAATGCAATGAAGGAGGATCAGAATAATCGTAAAGCGAAAACAAAATCAACACTAGAAATGAAGTAAACATGGAAGTGCGTCAGCTCATAAGAGTTGCAACTTTGCACATTAGACTGAGATGCACACTTGAAATATCATTTAGCTAAAATTCATAAGTAACTAAGATAAAACCCTGTCCCATAGAGAAGGAAGGAATTTCTGATTAAAGATTGTGGAATTAAGCTCCAGCCAAGTACACCATGATGGTTGATTGTTAATTTGTGTTCTTTCTACTATCTTTTCTTGTAACAAGAAATTATCGTTGTATATTCAACAGGATAATTTGCTTTATCTAGTATGTAGAAATTTCTTTAAGATATACATTAACAAAGCAGTTCTGATTCTCTTTATGTCCATGCTCATTATGGACTAGGTTGCATATGGTGCCTCTGTGTGTAGGCTATAGTAAGCATCCTCAATCAAATTGATATCGTTTTTGTTCTCCTGGTTTTAGGGGCAAGGTTGGAGTACAAAAAGCACAAGGTAAATCATCCTTTTATCTTGCTATAATTTAGCTTCTTACAGTATTATTACTGTCGTTGTTCTAATGCAGTGCAAGAGAGATGAAATAAAAATAAGTAAATAAATAAATAAATTAGGGAACAACCTTCTTAATTGCAAATCCTAACTGACTGCTTCGTATTTAGGTGAAACCCTTAGATTGTGTTCTAGCTACTTATGCACGTGCTCTAGTGACCAAAGACGTGAAGGCTGAAGTATTATCCTAGTCCGAAAGTTCTTTGTTAAGTAGAACAAAAAATTTCTGACTCTATATAATGCAACAGACAGGAGTTTAGTTAATCTGTTTCTGGTATGGCATGATTTTGTATGTAATCAACATGGAGCAAGGACCTATATAGGACACATCTTTGCAACAAAACAAGGTAACTTAGGCGGCATATAGTATGTCTGGCAAACGGCTGGATTGGATAAATTTTTATTCGGATTATAATGGATGGATTAAAAACAATCCATTAATCCATTATGATCCATTAAAATTTCATTAAAAAAATACAATCCATCCATTAACAATTTTTTTACGGATGGATATCCAATTCATCCATGAAAAATATTTTAAAAAATTAAATAATTTTATGATTATTTTCAAGTAATATCTCTCATCCATCCACAAAAAAAAATTCTAAAATAAATTTTTTTCCTATTTTTTTTGTAATTAACAATTCGTCACAAATCCACCCCCCAAGAAATGCAAATCGTGATAGCAAAACACAAAAAATATACTTTTATGTTTATAATAGCAGCAAATTGATTTAATTTTTGAAGTAATGGTTTTTTTATCATTTATTTATTTTTTTATTTTTATCCAATGGATTATTTTTTTGTTTTATGAAGTGGTCCAATGGATTTTAGAATAATGATGGATGGATCACAACCATCCATAAAATAAAATAATCCAATCCATTGTTATTTTTTTTTTATAATAGATGAATTGGATGAATTTTTCTTTGAATGGATCGGATAAATGGTGGATAATTGAATTTTTTTTTTGTCACCCGTAACATATAGTATGTACACTGTGAATGATTGGAAATGAATCCGTTATTTTTCACCTTTCAATTTTTATTGCTCCGATTTTAACAAATTTAACATCATTAAGCCCACGATAGTATCGATAATTAATGGAGGATTACCTAGTCTAATAGCACCGTGCCTAATTAGATATAAATTTTATGATATAATATAATAGTTTAGATTTAATCCAACAATGTGGTCATATCTTTGACTGAATAATCTTGCATAACATGATGGGGGTTTTTTAAAAAAAAAAAAATATTATTCTACTAAAAATAAAAAAATTATAAAATATATGCCATTCAAACATAATTGTATGACTCAACCCAAATTAGTCACTCTAATCGCTTTAGTGTATCTGTTTTAATGTTTGCATCCTTCGAACCTACGTTTGCACCCACAACATACGTTTGAAGGTGACTTTTATGATGCATCAAATATAAGTGGGATATATGAAACACCTCACTTTTTTATCTATAATAACAAATTTTTATATATTTGTAAAAACAAGCTATTAGATTATAATATTTACCAAACACGAATGGGTGTAGGAAACACACAATTTCTTTTACCTATAATAACAAGTTTTTAGATTATAATATTTACAAATAAGTCTTAAGGATCATTTAGCAAAAATCCCAATCCATCGTCATCAGCATCAACATCACTGTCCATCTTTCTTCGACGATCGTCGTAACCACCGTGAAATTGCTTTGATGAGTGGTGATGTTGCCATGGACAACAGGATAGTAAAACAAAACAGTGAAAACAAAGACAGAAGAATGAAGCAGCTTTGCCGTTCATAGCACCCTAATTTTTGGATGGCAAAACCATTTCAAACCATTTTTGAAGCTTCAGCCAGCAAAACCATTTCAAACCCAATACACAGAAAATTTAAAAATAATAAAATAACCTAACTATTACACTACCACACAGAGAAGCAAAACACCAAAGGAGGGGTGACTGTACTGTTTGGATGGCACAGTGAACGATGGTTTTGGATGGATGGTGGTGGCACGACTGGACAGTGGTTCGGGCGGGTCTGGCTCTGATGCGGCTGGTGGCGCATAGTGTATGACAGATCTGGATGAAGACCGCACCGAATGACCGAAGAGGAGGCGAAACAGGGGAACACCGACGATGATGGTTCTAAGGCCTGGGGACCTGAGTTACGTGCTGAACAGAGGAAGAGTGGTGTTTCCGGTGGATCAAAGTGGCTCCGAGATGACAAAACTGGTGGTTACATGAAAGGAGGAGGGCAGTTCGGCGGTTACGGTTCTCCAGGGGTGCAAGATGGCAGTTATTATTTGAATAAAGGAAGTTACACAAATGATGTTGGAGTGGATTTCAGTAAAAAAAGATAACGGCCCATGTGATAAGTCAGTGCACGACGTTATTGCTGGAAAAATGATCATACATGACAACGGCCCAGGCGACTCACTTGCTAAAAATTAGGGTGTGGAGCAATCAATGCAAGTTACGGGTAGCTCCTCTAATATGCCGCACCATTCCTTGCTACAAGTCAAAGATGTTTCCAAAACTATTGACCATGAAATGCATGCGGAAAGAAAGAAGCGACCTACACATGCATTGGCAATTTACCCAATTTCTGCTGAAGCTATTGATGAAATGCATTATGTTCCAATTACTATAGATGATAGTGATCATTTTTTATTAGCGGGTCCTGGTTCCCAGGCAGGCCTGCCAGGACAAATGAGTATTTTAAGTTGGAATTGCCGAGGCCTGGGAAACTTTATGTCATGCTTCAAAAATTGATGAAATAAAATGTAGATTAAATTTCGATTATTCTTTTGCTGTTGATAGAGAAGGAAGGGGTGGTGGTGTAGCTGTTTTATGGAAGAAGGAGTTTAAATGTCAGATTATTTCATTTTCTTCCAATTTTATTGATCTTGAAGTCAGGGGAGAAAGTCAAGGTACATGGAGATTAACAGGTTTCTATGGCTATCCAGAAAGAGCCCGTCGGAGAGATTCTTAGAGGTTGCTCCGTCATCTAGCCAACTCTTCCTCTCACCCTTGGTGCATAATAGGAGATTTTAATGATTTGCTTAATTTAGAGGATAAGTGTGGTAATGTTAAACATCCTCAGTGGTTATTTGATGGATTTCGGGAAACTGTTAGAGATTGCAATCTTTTTTACCTTCATCTAGAGGGGTATCCGTATACATGGTGGCGGAGTCGGGGTACTGCAAATGCAGTGGAGGAGCGTTTGGATAGAGCTATGGTTTCAACATAGTGGTTGAATTTATTTCCTCATGTTAAGCTCTCAAATTTAATTACAACAATGTCTGACACTCCAATTCTCTTGAATGTTACTGAAAAATTATCCATTCTAGCCAATCACAGATTTCGTTTTGAAAATACATGGTTATTGGAAGATGGTTTGGAGGATATTGTTCATGGTAGTTGGCATTTGGCTAATAGAAATGATTTGCTCTCAAAGCTTCAGGGTTGTGTTGCGGATTTGCATGTGTGGGGACACAACATTAGGTCAAAATTTCGTGTAAACATTTCTCACTGTAAGCACAAATTAGAAGTGTGGTTACATAGAAAAAATGATCATTCTATTTCCCAATATAATGTTGTGAAGGAGAAGCTTGCTGTTCTATTAATTCAAGAGGATAATTTTTGGCGTCAAAGAGCAAAAACTCAATGGCTCAAAGAAGGTGATATGAACCCAAAATTTTTCCACTCAATGGCTACTACAAGGAAGAAACAGAATACCATTAAAAAACCCATTAACGATGATGGTCTGGAAGCTTGCGATAGGGAAGGATTATGTGATGTTGCACAGGGATATTTCCAAAATCTATTCTCCTAATTTCCAAGTGTTTGCGCTCCAGTTTTGGAAGCTGTCCAGTCCAGGGTGACCAGTTTTGATAATTCTTTATTGTTGGGTGCTTTCTCTCTGGAAGAATTTCGTGCAGCTTTGTTTCAAATGCATCCCAATAAATCTCCGGGTCCTGATGGTCTTAATGCAGCTTTTTATCGTCGCTTTTAGAATCTTTGTGGAGATGATATTTTTGGCAGATGTGTTAAGTGGCTTGAGGATGGTACTTTCCTATTGAGGTAAATGCTAGTAACATTGTACTTATTCCAAAAATAGATAATCCAGTGTCTATGAAAGATTTTCGGCCAATCTCTTTATGCAATGTTATTTATAAAATTCTTTCCAAGGTCTTGGCTAATAGACTTAAGAGAGTTTTGGATAAATATATCTCTGAGGAGCAGGCTGCTTTTATTTCTGGTAGATCTATTATGGATAATGTTCTAATTGCTTCTGAGGTTATTCATTTTATGAAGAACAAAAGGAGAGGTAAAATTGGTGATGTTGCTCTAAAGGTTGATATTAGCAAGGCATATGATAGGGTGGATTGGGGTTACTTGCATGCAATTATGTTGAAAATGGGCTTTGATTCTAAATGGGTGGCTTGGATTATGATGTGTGTGGAATTAGTTCATTATTCAATCTTGGGTAATTCTGATGCATTTGGTCCTGTCTTACCTAATAAGGGTTTTAGGCAAGGAGACCCACTATCTCCTTATCTTTTTCTCCTTTGTTCCGAAGGTCTTAGTGCTTTGCTTCATCAAGCAGTGGATAATAATGGTATTCAAATTTGCAGAAATGCCCCTATTTTATCTCATCTTCTATTTGCAGATGATTGTTTCTTATTTTTTAAAGCAAAGGATGAGGAGGTGGACACTATACAAAATATTTTACACACGTATGAATCAACTTCTGGCCAGGCCATCAATTTCCAAAAATCTGAAGTTTTCTTTAGCAACAATACTCTAGATACTTTGAGGAACTCTATTGCAGATAAATTGAGTGTCAGAACAATTCTTGGTACTGGAAAATATTTGGGGCTCCCCTCTATGGTGGGAAGGAGTAAAAGTTGCCACATGTCGGCCGACTCTTGGGGTTATAATGGACTGCCTGTGTCTTTCTCATGAATACAAGACAACTCATCTTGTTGTATGGCAAATGAAGGAGTTTGGAGTTGACAAGTCTTGGACTGTGTTTATGAAAGTTAGTTATCATCATCTCGAAATTGAAAGGTGTTGGCCTATATCCTTTTCAGTGCTACCATTGGACATATCTGATAATGGTGATGTCTTGATGCTTATAAACAATGAAAATTATGCAACAATTCTGTATAACCGTGGAGATAATACAGTCAAACATACTTACTGTCCCAGTAAAAGAATTTGGATGGATGCCAAGGATTTCGTTCAAAGCTTGGTCCTGCCTTGGTGAAATTAAGTTCCACTGCAACAGTTTGGTTTTCTGAAGTTATGTTCAAATCATGTGCGTTGTTTTAAATCCTTGCCATTTCATTTAGGGGTAGGTAAATGCAGAATTCGTAGTTATGACTATTAAGTATTTTTGGTGCTGCCTTAATGTGTCTAATTTGTTGGCGCATTAAAATCTATGGATTGGATGAAAGAAATGTTTTGTTCTGATTATAATTCTGATTATGATTGTTGTTCACTTATTATAATTCTGATTATGATTGTTCTTCACTTCTCTTTTGTTAAAGTACCGGTAGATTCTGGAACCAATGTTATTCGTTTTGCTAAAATTGGCTGCACCAAATTAGATGTCTACATATTGAGTAATGTGAATAGGGATTCACCGAGCTCGGGTGTTGTTGGGTTTGGGTGTGGGATTTGCTTGTAGTTTACTTTACACTGCATTGAGTTGAACATTGCTAGTTTATGGTTAAGGTCTTTCCTCTTCCGCATTTGGTTTTTGTCCAATGCAATCTTGGTTGCAGGATGTATAGGCAGCAAGATGTTTTATTGATATAATAATCTAGCCGAGTAGATTGTAGAGTAGTCTTGGTAATTTGATTGGAAGGCCTTATAGAAGGATTGGGCTTTGTGTTATAAAGTAGGTCAACAAAGGATATTGGTGGCCAATATTTCAAGATAATTGAATTTGCAACTCTGGCAGCCCCCTACTAATGCTTTGTCTGATTTTTTTATACAAATTCATTGACTGTCTTGATTCTAGGACGGAGTATAATGCATCATTGTGTCCGTAAAATTGCCAAAGGATTTATTTCATTGGCTGATGACAACTTTGTACTAATGGTTATCTAGATTTGCTGAGAATTATTGATCTTAAACTTAAATCTTCAATGGTTAATGTAGACCCCTTGACTTTTCCCTTCATTTATAAAGGCCCATTTTTTGAATTTACTGTATTTTTCCCTTGCTCTGCCTGTTGCATCTACTATCTCCTCTTATTCTTCTCATTGTTTGCATAAAATTTCCATGAGTACTGTTTGTATTCAATTTGATTCTCCTCATTAAGAATGAGGCTTTTTGACATTATAAAATCATTGTCATGTTCCCTCTACAAATGAAGCCCTATATGCTTCTGCTTAGGGGAAGAAGTTTTCTAGTTTAAAGTGAATTACATTAGTCTAGTTCAAAAATATTAGGAGTCCCTGTGTTTTGTTTGTGGCTTTGTGCAATCAGAAACAGTTTCGCTAATCATTCATCGGGGTAAAAGGAAGGCTTAAAATGAGTACCTGGGAAACAAAGCTTGTATACCTTGATGCTGACTAAAAGATTTAATTTTTTTTTTTTTTTTTTTTTGCTTTTCTGCCTTGCTAACTAAAAGTGATTTACTACTTTATGCTTTTTAATTTGTAAAACAGATTATTCATGTAAACCGATTTCATACTTTTTGATAGTTTATGTTTTTTCATTTGTTTTGTGACTTTATGCTTTATTTATCTTGGGATGAGCTCATAGTTGGTTTCTGTCTGATATGTGCTTGCTGCTAATTAGCTTATAGTCTGAACTCTGAAGTTTTGGTTCTAGTTAATGTTGTCACCGGTATGGCATCGTAAGCTGTATTAGCTCGTAAGTTGTATTAGCCCATGGAATTGGATATTTATCTGTAACTTAACATTCATTTTTTAAGATAACATTTTAATGTTCACTAAGCTCATTTAGAAGTCACTTCATTGATGTGCTAAGCTAATTTTTTTTTGAAAGAACTAGTGCTTATCTTGCCAGACTATCTTGATAGGTTGGTGCCTGCTGCCTATCTCTAGTATCCCTTCTACTTTTAGTCCAATTGTTAAAACTTATGTAAAGCATTTTCACTAACGTAATTAAGTTCTAATAATGGTTTTTTTATTACAAAGCTGAACTGGTTTTTTCTTCTTCTTTGTTACAAGGCTGAACTAAATGGTCATATAAATATATTTCCCTCAGCTTTGTATGTTATTAACATAGATGTAGATGTGAGTGCATATGTGATTGGTGGAAGAAGAGGTGATTATTATCATTGGAGCTACTGTAGCGTGATGTATGTTTGCTTTTGATGTTTCCAACACTTCCATGCAGGTTAACAAAGTTCATCTTTCGATGTTAAATGTTATCAATCATTATCTAGTCCAATGTGTGTCTCCAGTCTCCCTGCCACTCTTCTGGATTATTTTTTATGGTTTTTGTGTGTATATGATACCATAGGGCAATAAAAAACACCCTTACACATTATTGGGTGCTTAATATTTCCATTAATTGTTAGAACTATATGGTTGTTATCATGTGGGTGTGCTCAATCTTCGTGTCAATGCACTTGTTATTTTCTGGTTTCCATGATATGTTGTACTTTTTTTTGTTATTTACATCTGAGTCTTTTTGTTGTATATTTATCTGCTAGATACTTGTTAGCTTATAAGTGCATCCGATGTTGGTTATTCTTCCCCATTAGGCAGCTTCCTGACAGGGAAGAACATTCGGACTTTCCGTCGCGACCTCCACGGCTGAGGGATTCTTCTCAGACCTTTGGAGGGTCTGCCATTGTTTGGAGTGGGGGAGCCTCTGCCTCTGCACTTGCCCCTCCGTTCTGTGGCCGAGCTCCAACAAGTGATGGACGAGTTATCTTATAGTTGGTTGGTAATCAAATTCTTGGGGTTGATATCATATTCCACAGGGTATTCCCCCCCCCCCCCCCCCCCCTTTATAAGATGCATATATAGTGGTCATTGTATGGTGTAGATTTGTAATTATTGTGAAGCTTTGTCAGCCCTGTAAATGATGTTGTATTTGAGAAGCAGTAGAGTAGGCAAATTGGCTTTGCTTGTCTATATAGAATTGATAGGGTTTTAACTTTTTAAGTAAGTGCTTTAAGTGCCCTTTGTTCAGGATTATGGTGCCTTATCATATTAGCAATGGTTGTAGTTTGTGATGGGTTCTAATTAGTAGTTACTTTTGGTGCTAAAACCCATTATTTAAATACCTTTTTGTTAGATAGATCTAATATTTTGTAGATAGCTAATATGCATATATAGGATCGAATATTTAAAAAATAAAGGAAGGGATTAGGGAAAAAGCTTCTAAATTTGAATATGAGTGGTACGTAATTTTTGAAATTTAATAGGTGTCTTCCTTTTTAAATAGGCTTATTCTGTTTCATAATTTCATTTTCTTGGTGCATTATATTTGATACTTTAAAAATTGTACTTATAATCTTTATACTTAGATTTTACTCATTTAAACTATTTAAGGTGTAAGCTACTTGGCGGTGTTTAGGAAAAGCTATAGAAAAATGGTCGTAGTACAAGTAAATTTAATAATCATATGGGATGCAATATAGCTAAATGCTAGTGTTGCACTTATAAACGTTCTACACTATTCCCTTTATTCATCGTGGCAATGTATAATATGATTGATTGTATATGACATTATCTTGTAGTACAATTATAAGATTTGAACTCCTAACCTTTTAGATAAAGTTAGCGAGTCATAATTTTCACTACAACCAATACACTTTTTAGTCCTATGTTTTTTTACGGGACCCATTTTTGTTATTTTACTTTTAAGTTTTTAACATATATTTTTTTGGTAGAAAAGAGGTGAATAGTTTTTTTTTGAGGCAAAAATAAAGAATGATTCTAAATCCTCCTAAAAAAATTCCTATCTACTAAATAATGAAAGTATTAAATATTTTGAATATATTGAATGTATTAATGTATTAATTTTCATTTAATATCAGAGGTATTAATAGAAAATAAATTTATAGGAGGATGTAATAAAATTCAAAAATAAAATAGGATGAAAAATATGAGGTTAGCATGTAATAAACTCTCTCCCAAAATAACTGGAGAAAGGGTTAGCAAAGCAAGTAGTAACCGAAACTGTGAAAAGAGTACGAATGGGGCCGAAGGAAAATCGAGATTCCAGCCCCATTTCCTGCATTAAAAACCTGACATTTGTCTTCAGTTTCTTTTTCCTTATACGTTACCCAAAAAAAATAACCCTCACCTAATAAATTATAAAGTAAAAATATAAACATAAATGATAAAAAAAATGTTATCACTCATATAAGTTCCTCAATGAAATGACACGGATATCTTAACTAATGGTTACGAGTTCAAATCGGAGCCCTAGAATTATATCAGTGATAAAAAATTTAAGTGAGAGTTTTGTCACCTTTGTAATGTTATCCGATTCGAGCTATTAGCATTGGCAATTACGTGCGGGATGTATTTATTGGTAAATAAAAAAAATGCTATGTACGGAGCAATTCAAGTATAGATCGTTGCGCCGCATGATTCTATATAAGGATAAACATAAACCTTAGTAACCTCTAATAGTTTGAGAGAAACAAGAAAAGGTGTTGTTAAAGAATTAGAACCAACGATCTGAGAAGTTTCTTCATTCTCATAAGTTTTGATGCATATTCTGTTTTAAAACTTTGGATCATCTTTTAGAAATTCCTCTCTAGCTGAACCATTTATTTTTCTCACGCTTTCCGTCAATTCATGAAACTTTTCCCATCTGGGTGTTTGTTTATAGGACCTCAGGTGTAGTAGCAAATTTTCTGAACCAGACATTCCCATTTGAGTTTCTGTCGGTTAAAGCTGTGTTTTGAGGAGACCCTTTTGTCTCTGGATGAGAATGTCTTACGAAAGTTTGATCCTTGATGCAAGTTTTTGAATTGTTCTACTCCATTGATTTTCACAAGTTAAAAGGGTCTTTGACTCTTTGCTTTTTTTTTTTTTTTTAAAGGGAATATTGCTTTTTCTATTTGAACTTATCTGTTCCATTTAATTTTTTAATTTTTTTATGGTGATGAGGGATGTCAGAGTAAAATTTTGGTGTTATTATTATGTTTAAATTAAGGAACAGGCAAGGCCCTTTGCTCTTCTTGTTTCAGCATTCTCTGCATAACCATAGCCACCACCACCTTTTTATGGCTCATTTGTTAGGCTATGATTCTTGTTCCCATTTCAGCAGGGCCTTTTCTCAGCACCCTTCAGTTTCTTCTTATTCTGAGGTCAACAGAAACATTGGATTTGGTGTTAAAGGGTGCTTTGATTCAAATGGTGCTAATGATAATGGTAATGGTAATAGGGTCTTTGTGAAGGAAAAGACAAAGCCTTGTGGTTTTCAACCTCTTCTTCCTCCACCCTTGTTAGCTGATTTAGAGAAAGGTGTTTCTGTCAGAAATGTTGATGGCTGTGATGCTACTCTTGATAATGGTTATAATAGATCGCTAAGTGGAATTCCCACTAAACCATTTTCTTTCCCTGATCACCATTTTCCCCATAAACTTGTTGTTGCTGTTGATGTTGATGAAGGTATGTATGGATGCATATGCTAGTCCTTTTACCCTACATGTTATTTTCTAAGCTTGGCTGTGTTATGATTTTCTATGAAGAACTCATGCAGAATCGTGATCATGTTCCACTTTGGCAGTTTCAGTATCTATATTGATTTTTCCTATCTTATTTTTTTTATTTAAAGTATAATTGAAGTATTAAGAAACTAAAGTGTTCTGTAGAGATTTCTCAAATAGAATGTAAAGAAAGAAGATTCCTTTGTGATGAGAGTCTACAATATTCATGCCTGATACACACAGCATGGCAAAAAAATTATACTTCCTTATTCTGGATTCTTGGGTAGTTTGACTGTTTTATTATTACTAGTGTGAATAAAGTTCTTTATTTTATTAAATAATTGTCTACCCTAAGTGTGTACTAATAATCCATTACCTTTCTCTCACCTTAAGTAAGTTATGGTGCTTTCATGACTTTTTCAATAGTGTTGACTGACTTTCAATTTTAGGATTATCCACTTTTCTTCTGATGATGATGATGATGTGTATGTTTCCATCTGCTCTTTTTTTTATTCTTAATATGCAGTATTAGGAAACTTTGTGTCGGCTCTGAACAAGTTTATTGCGGATCGATACTCATCAAGTTATTCAGTTTCTGAGTATCATGTGTACGAGTTCTTCAAGGTATCACTGGTGGCTGCTTCAGTAATGCTATATTATGTGTCATTGGAATTTGCAAATTTTGTGTTCATAATACAACAGCTTGCATGTTCTTTCGGAGGCTGATCTTTGCCCCCCCCTATTCACCAATCTTCTATAAAAGAATGTAGCCTTACATTTGATAAAAAAGGAATGTAGTCTTAGAAGTTATTGGCGAAATAGTTTGTATGGAGAACCTATCTTTTATGAAATTGAGATGAGTTAATTTTCTTTGGTTAATATTAATCTTCATAATGTAATTTTGAAGGTTAATCCACCGAATTTTTATGGGTTGTTAGCTTGAGGTGTTGAAATTTGCAGTGTGTTTCATGTTCTCTTTATTCTTCATTTTGCCTACATATCATGACTAGGAACCTCCCCTCTGCATAATGTGATGGAGCATCATCAGTTAAATTGTGCCCTCTGTGCTTTATTTGTATGGAGGTTTCAATGTTTCATATTGTATTACTGTTTTTGTGGCCAATGCACAATGGTCCCCCATACAACATTCAGGGTCATAAATATTCGTCCATATTTTCCCTGAATATTGTTTAGGGCCCAAATTATGTATAAATCTTTCCTCTTGCTGTGTAGAACTACTTTTGATATAAATGGAAATATGGAATTCTGTTAAACTCACAATTTAGTTCTTTTATGGCTTTATTGGTGCTTCCGGACTTTGTGCACTCATTTTTTCTGAGTACTTGTACATTGTCATATCTTGAGCTGCTCTTTATTGTTTCATGAAGTGTATCTGCTTCTGACCCCTAGGTGCTATTAAAGAAAATTAGCTTTACATTTAGTATGTTCTATTGAGTCTGATGCACCCTTCCTTTCTGTTACAGATATGGAACTGTTCACGTGATGAAGGTAACTACATATCTTCAGACTGTCACACTCATATTGCATCTTTTGAAATTGTTTTACTACTCCATTTCTTATGAAAATTTGTGGAATAAGATGATAAATTATTTTTCTTTCTTATTTCATTTTCTCTACGTTCATTTGTTGAAGTCTGTTGTGTTTTGAAATTTCAGTATGTTACTTGAGATCAAGTTGTCCCTCAATCAAATTCTTAAATTCTCTCAAGAGTCAAATTATGGGCCAAAAAGAGTAAAATTCTAGTAGTTTTGTTACTTGATGACATACTCTAATGAGGCAAGGCTTCCTGATTTTGGTTTCTTGATTGTGTATTTCTTGAACTATTCAACACAGTGTTTCAATGTTGCTGTGTATTTCAGAAAATACAATGCCAATAGGGAGCAACCCTAGTAAAGTAAAAAAAACGGAAAACAAGAAGAAACCAGCCAAAGATCCCTGAGTTGTAGCTACGGATTCACATTACAAGATATACAAATGAATTCAAGGATACATTTTCTTTTTCTTTCGAATGTATACTATTGGAATGGTCTAAAGGGTCAAACAGTTCAATAATCTTATCATGTCTTTTATACAGAGAGGATTTTATGCCTAATGAATTTCTTATGTTTCATGATGACTAATGAACTGGTTGAAAATCAATACCTTTTTATTCTGCAGCTGATATCCGTGTTCACGAGTTTTTCAAGACACCATATTTCAAGTCAGGGATCCACCCTATCCCAGGTGCTCAGAAGGCCCTTCAGAAGTTATCAAGATTTTGTAACTTATCAGTTGTAACGTATGCTTTTGGTATTAATTTTACTTCAACCTTAACGAAATCCGATCAGTATCAACTAACAGCTGCTTGTTCATGTTCGTGATCAGATCACGGCAGAATGCAATCAAGGATCACACAATTGAGTGGATAGAGAAGAACTATCCAGGATTGTTTCAAGAGATTCACTTTGGAAACCACTTTGCTCTTGATGGGTTGTCAAGACCAAAGTCAGAGATTTGTAGGTATGCCCCTTAAATCTGTTCACCTTCATTTCTCTGTTTTTGCCTTAACCCTGATGTTTTCTTACCTATTTTTTAAACTATGTTGTGGATAGGCAGGATCAGGCTCCTCTAAAGTGAGCAAAAATGTAAAGTGGGAAAGAGTACATCAACCCTTGATTGTGGCTAAAATGGGTTGAGATCTCAATGCACTTTAAGTAATGAAGGGTGGATGCAGCCTTATTTTCTCACCTTACACTTTTGCTCACTTTATAAGAGTTTTATCCGCATAGCAGATCCGGATCCTTTTTCCCTTTTAAAGCTGCAAGGTTACTGGTTTCTAAGATTTCTTGTTGATAGATTTCGTGTATACTGTCATTATCAGGTCTTTGAATGCTAAGGTTCTTATTGATGATAACCCAAGATACGCCATAGAGTGTGCAGAAGTTGGAATTAGAGTCCTACTCTTCGATTATGAAAACTCATACCCTTGGTGCAAGACTGAGTCTGCTGATCAGCATCCTCTGGTGACCAAAGTTAAGAACTGGGAAGAAGTTGAACAACAATTGATGTTATTGATAGCTTCGTAGTTACTAAATCCTGCAACTAGGAGTTTTGAAAACCCTTCTTTTTACATGAAGTGCTAGACTAATTTTTATTAAGGTTCTCAAGCTCAAGAGTTCAGATAATTTTGTGGAGCTTCATTGAAACCCATCCATTAGTAGATGCCCACTATTTAGAGAGTAGAGAATAAAAATTGACGTATATAGGAGCAAATGTTTGAAATTCCCTATCTTTCATGCAAACCTGAAGATATTATTAACTCAATACTAATTTATATAAGAAATTGTTTAATTTCAAAATGTTTTAATTGCTTTTTTGTTCTTGATACAATTCAATGGCAAAGGGAGTATGATGGTGAAGATACAAAAATAAAAGATATTCCAAAATGCACTCTAAATTTTATGTCCTTTGGTTTTGTTGACTTAAAACATAATAAGAAGAGATGTTGAAAAATGGATAAAGTAGACAAAAGACCATTTCCCTTCTAATTCATCCACAGAGGGAGGGAAGGAATAATCGAGACTGTAGAAAAGAAACATAAAAATAACTTTTTTTTTATTTTTAAGTTGATACCAAACAATAAAATTCTTCCTTTTTTTCCATTCTAAAATTGCTGTACCAAATAAAGCTTTAACAATAAATAATTTATATACCAAGAGGGTTAGATGAAAACACAAAATGATCAATTAATCTGCACATAATGTATTCGGTATGATTTAACAAAAAATATGACGCTTTCAAAGACTCAAAATGAGTTAAATGACTCACAAGTAAACTTTGAGGGGTAAATTAAATACCCCAATTCTTCAAAGAGTGATTTACCAAAAAATATGACGCTTTCAATTTGATTCAAAATGCGTTAAATGACACAAAATAAGCTCAATACTTCAAAGAGTGATTTGTAATTTACCCAAAAATAATTTAATGCCACTTAATAATCTTATATTTGAGCTTACGCTGAACTTACGTACAACAACTCGTCTAGTTGAACACAATTAATTAATAACGTAAGAGTTATTCTAGAACCATCATTTGATTCTAAAGTTGTAAGAAAATACCCAAAATAGAGTTTCCCAAATGTGCATGAAAGGCCACAAAATCCTAGAGTCCACTCTTTTAATGCACGGAATGGGTACTTTTGCTACAAATTGAATTGACCCAATGAATTTTAATTCCTTATACTAATGTTGTGCCGTATATATATATATATATTTTTGGTACAAGTTGTGCCGTATATATAATGCAACCAGTTTCAACAAAAATGTTTCTTTAAAGTGAGTTTATTTTTAAAGTAAATGAGAAAAAAGATTTATTTATCTTTAAATTATTCAATGAATTAAATTTTTTATCGACTCTATTAAATAAAAAAAATACAGTTTTAATTACTCATTTTAGATTTATAGACAAATTGGCTTTAAAGCATGCTCATATTCATAGGAGGGATCTCAAATTGACAGCTGACCATAAATTCCTCGCTATTAACTTCCTATCCAAATGTTTTCCTTTCGTAGGATGTTGGGACTGGTTTGTTGGTTAGCACAATTCAGTTAAAAATATAATGAACTTATGGAAAAAAATTCGAGGGGAAAATCGCAAAAATGAATTGTTTTTTTATTTGATCGACTTTTTATAATTTTTGTTTTATTCATAGAGTTTAACTGAAGAATAATTAGCACATTTAATGGGATCAGCTTGTTGCAAGTGGGAATTCAGAGTTTTATTCAAGTGCCACATTGATGCATCTTTTTTTTTTTTTTTTTTTTTTGCTAACAGTAACCAAGTGGGAATTGGTAATTGGTATGTGTTTAGGAGCTGAGCTGGGTAATTTTATAGGTGTTAAGACTCATTGGTTTAAGCCTATTATGGATGTGCACTTGGGGGAAGGTGCTCGACTTTATTTCGCTATTAACTAGGGGTGACAAATGAATGGATTGGATAAATTTTTATTCGGATTATAATGGATGGATTAAAAATAATCCATTATGATCCATTAAAATTTCATTAAAAAAATCAAATCCATTCTTGATCTATTTAAAAAAATTCATCCAATCCATCCATTAATAATTTTTTTACGGATGGATATCCAATCCATCCATGAAAAATATTTTTAAAAATTAAATAATTTTTATGACTATTTCCAAATAATATCTCTCATCCATCCCCCAAAAAAAATTCCAAAATAAATTTTTTTCCTATTTTTTTTTTTGTAATTAACAATTCATCATAAATCCACCCCCCAAGGAATGTAAATCGTGATAGCAAAACACACAAAAATATACTGTTATGTTTATAATAGCAACAAATTGATTTAATTTTTGAAGTAATGGTTTTTTTATCATTTATTTATTTTTTCATTTTTATCCAATGGATTATTTTTTTGTTTTATGAAGTGGTCTAATGGATTTTAGAATAATGGTGGATGGATCACAACCATCCATAAAAATAAAATAATCCAATCTATCCAGTCCATTGTTACTTTTTTTTTTACAATGGATGGATCGGATGGATTTTCCTTTGGATGGACCGGATGGATGGTGAACAATTGGATTTTTTTGCGACCCCTACTATTAACTAGATGAAAGATCAACAGAGGGACAAAGTGATTTTTGAACTAGATTCCAAAATAGTTGTTGATAATATGCATTCTTCTTGTGAGAATAATTTCGAGTTTGGTGCTTTTATTTCTTCTTGTGAGGACTTGTTGTCTACTTTTTGTCAAAACTCTTATGTGGAGTTCACTAGGAGGCTTGTCAATATGGTTGCTCACAATCTTGCTAGGGTGGCCATAGATTATGTTAGTCCTCATCTTTTCCTTGATATTTCAACATGTATTGATTCGTTGATTATTAATGAAATACAGTAATCTTCTATTGTCAAAGAAAAAAAGGGATCAGCTAAAAGCTTGGATCACAATTTCTCAAACCATGCAATAATAGACTGGACACCATGTTGGAACCAAAGTGGTTATGATCCAAATAATCCCTTAAGTTTTGATGTTAACAAAGAGCTAATTTAAGATGAACAAAGATTTGTTATGTACTAACGTTTTATATTAAGTGTGCAGGATAAAACTTAATTGAGTCCAAAGACTATCCCTAGTCCAAAGACTTTATCTCGTCCAACATTTAATCTTGGTTTACGACTGGACGGTAATATATAGAACCATGAGTCCAAAAACTCTTTCGGTTACTTTTATAATAGCTAGTCCAATAAATGCTTTCATACTTCAAGCGCGAATTTCTTGTAAAAGCATTTGAATTTATTATTCCCTGTAAAAGGCTTATATCCTTGGGACAAAACATTCCTTGTAATATTCGTACATATGTAAAGCGTAAGCCAGTATGTCTCTATCACTTTAAGAAGTTAATCTTTTTCTTTTGGAAAAACAAAAGGCAACTTTCGCTCTACTCAGAGGATATGTCAGCACCACTTTTAACTATCATCCTGACAGTCTATCCTGCTGATCAGAAACTTCAGAAGCTATCAGACTCAACGGATCAAATGCATTCAATGCTCATCAGAACGGATCCTTTTCCATCCGTTGAAGAGTGAAGTCTGCTCAAAGACAAGAGGCTATATATACCTCCATCCCCTGAAAGTGCAAAAAAACAAAAGGAGATAGAACTTGAGCAAAAATACAAGTGAAGCAACACTTAGCGCTCAAAATCTTTCAAGAGATATAAGCAAACATTAGCTCAAGAAATCAAAGAGAAAGTCTCAAGCTTGCAAAGCTAGCAAAGCTACTCTGATCCTCATTTTCATATTACTCTCTGTGTAGAGGTGTTTTTAAGAGTCTAAGCTTTAGTTTCGAATTCTCACATTTAGTGAGTTAGTAGAACAAACTCTTTCAAAACCTTAGTTTGGTTGAGCCTGAAGAGGCTTGTTTGTAAAAGAATACTTAGAAAACCTGAAGAGGTTGAGAATATTGCCTGAAAAGGTGTTGAATACTTTGTAACAAAAGGTTTTTGTTATAGTGGATAAAGCTCTCAAATAGAGAGGACCGGACGTAGCTCTTTGGTGAAGATGAACCAGGATAATATCTTTGTGTTCTTTTCTCTCTTACCCTTACTTTAGTTTATTATCTAACTAACTAACTGGGATTGAATTGCTTTTTTCTACGCTGTCTTCTTATCTTACTCAAACTAAGTTAGCGTCCAACTTGGTGCTTGGAAGAGCTCTCTTAGCTTTTAATCGTTTTAGCGTCCAACCTTGCGAAAACTATTATCTGCTTACGAAAAAAATTTAAAATCTTCAGAAACATAACTCAACCCCCCTTCTTGTGTTTCAAACAGGTTCCTTCACACCAAAATATAGTGATGGCAATGGGTACTGGACCCGCTATGGATAGGGTAATTATCCGCTAATTGGGTATGGGTATGGGTACGGGTAATTACCCGTAAAAATTACTGGGGATGGGTGCGGGTACGGGCACTCTAGTACCCACCCCATCCCATATATATATATATATATATATATATATATATATATATATATATATATATATATATATATATATATATATATATAATATAATATAATAATATGATATATATTATATTATGATATATTAATTTAAAAAATTAGAAAAACTTAAAAATACCATGTGATGATGTGAGTCTGGGACTCTTGTCCCTTGGCTTGCATGACCGCATCCTCCAAAATAAATCCTGAGAACCTATTTCATTTTCAAATTTCACTTTCCTCTAAAAAAAATCTGAGTCTGACTTTCCTAGTGCCGGCAGCTCAGGAGAACCAAGTTTATGAATTATTGTTCTTAGAAGTTTATTTTAATATTTACTTGATGTTTTGGAAATTGATTAACGAATATTTTGTATTAAAACCTTTGCATTTCATGTTCACAAATAAATCATTAGATCCACAGATTGTATTTTTAGTTTAGAAGGTAAGAGTTTAGGCATTTTATTATTTAATTAAAATTTCTTATATTAAAGTGCGGATAATAGATGTGGATACGGATACTTAGGTACCCAGAAGGTAAGGGTAAGTGTATTGAAGTTACTACCCACGAGGATATGGATCCAGATAAAGGTACTTTTTCAAAACACGGATACGAAAATGAATTCTATAATATCCTACTCTTACCCTACTCATTATCAT
Organism: Ammopiptanthus mongolicus; assembly: GCA_039655645.1. Lineage (NCBI taxonomy): Eukaryota > Viridiplantae > Streptophyta > Magnoliopsida > Fabales > Fabaceae > Ammopiptanthus > Ammopiptanthus mongolicus. The sequence goes on from CM077345.1 coordinate 88,042,855, forward strand.
CCCTATCAAAATGATGAAAAATACAGGTCGAGTACATCAAATTCTAGTATCCTTGTCCAATTATACCAATATAGGCGCTTCATAGCCTTTGACATATAATACATTTTATGTGTAAATACTTAATTTGATTCTTAAAATTGTAGGATCGTATCAACTTAATCCCCTATATTATCAATATTCCAAAATGATCATTGGAATTGCAAAATTTTAATCAGGTTCGTCTCTCCATTTGGATCCGTTAGCAAATACATCCCTAATATTACCAACTTAATATCATTATAGTCCATACAAATATCAACGGAGGGACGAATCTGATTAAATTTCTGCAATTTCAGGGATCATTTTGAAATATTGATAATGTGGGGGATTAAGTTCATACGACTCTACAATTTTGAAAATCAGATCGGATATTTACTCTACATTTTATATACTGAACATAATATTTATATTTACATTTTTTATATATATCATCAAACTTAATTTTGTATATATATATATATATATATATATATATATCAAATTAATATAAAATTACTTTAAATAAAATGTTGAGACCAAGCTGTAAACGGCTCAACGCGTTTTGTTTTTGGGACGGGCATATCTTTAGACTTTAATGCAGGTCTCTGTTGGCTTCACTGTTTTTGACACGGACACAATTGTCAATTTTTTTCTTGATAGGGTGTACAATGTTTTGGATCAAACCATGAGTTGGCGGTTTATGACCAATAGACAGTGAGAGTTACTTTGGGTTTGTGGATCAGGTCACCCCTACATTATGGATCAGTTTTCATGTCAAGAAATTTCAACTCACACAAACCAAATTCAATCAACGTACATGGAGAACCATGCTTCGATGATGGAAGGCAATTATAAAAATTAAAGTCTATCTAACGAAGTTATTAGTATCAATTTTCATATAAAATATTTATAATTATTTATTATTTATTTTAAAACGTTAATTATATTAATAATTTATCAAAATATAGAATAATCTAGTCATTCAAAGTGAACTCTCATCTCCCGACACTTGCACACAACATTAGGGTTCAACACGCATTGGGTGTGTGCTGTTGATGACTTTTTGGATGTGACAGGTCGTTGGAATCCCAAACAGTCTACAAATCTTTAAACGGCTATAATTTTTGATCTGAGTGAATTTTTTATCATATTATTTATGCACGGAAAGCTCTTTTCGAGATTATCGTTCTGACAACTAATTTGTCGACAGCAAGGCCCGAACCCCCTAAAATACATATAAATCCGTCCCTACCTACATGTATATTTAAAAAGAAATATAAAAGTTGTTTAGCCCTCATTGTTAGTAAATTTTTTGGCTTGATACCCTTTTCAGGGAAAAAAGAAAACATTGTGATATTTCTTTTGGTAATTCCATTGTGATCATTTTAATTACAAGTATTATGGTTATGTTGAGAAAATGACTAAAGGTGTACTTGGATAAGTTTGGAAAAAAGAGATTTTAAGATAGCTCAAAACATATTTTTTTAGAAATTTTTATTAAAAACAAAAACTATTTTATATTTGGATATGGTTACAAAAAAGTATTTTTAACTTTCTCTCTTTTCTATTGCATTTTGTCTAAATTGTTTAAGAAGCTACTCATTTTAGTTTCTGATTTAGAAATAGAAAACTGCTTATTTTTTTTATTATATTATCCAAAAGGTTATGCATGTTCGAGAAGTGACTTTTTAATAAAAAAAAGTGGTTTTCTTATAAATTAAGAACAATTTAACGTACTATAGAGAAATTGAAAGATCGGTGGAGCATCTTATGCGTTATTATAATGAGAAATCGATAAATTACTCGGAAAATGAGAAAATTATCAAAAAAAATAAACAATTAAGTCAAAGATTACAATAATACATAAGAAAATTGTGATGGTTCACTAGGACCAACTTGGAATTCTGTCTTGGAAGAAGTGTTAACATTGTCAAACTCGTTTCTATCTCAACATACAACTCTATTAAAAGTCCAGTTCGGCGGTTGTACGTACGTTCAAAACAATCTAACATGCATGTAACATCATCATTATCTTCCAATGGAAGAACTATCCATCTTAGTATATTAGACCGTCATGGAAAATGATACACAACACTTGACCGTTGACACATACTGATTTGCTCAGGGTCTTAATATTGATTGAATTTTACTTTTCAGAACCTCAAATATAGTATCAAATTTAATCTTAATAGAATTTAGTGGAGGACCTACATACATTACTCTCTCATCACATCCTATCATATCTACCTTAGGTTCCATTTGCGAGTTAGGAGGAAAATTAAAGGAAGGGGATCAAAGAGGAATGAAGGGAGAGGGAGGGAAGGAGAAAAAGAGCATTATCCTTCTTCTTGTTTGAGAGTGCATATTATATGAGGGGAAGGAAATGGAGGGTATAAGACATATTTTTATAATTTTATTCTTACTTAAAAAAATTAACATAATTAATATTCTATAAATAATATTGATACCCAAAATAAAAGGTGTAAATTTTAAAAATGAATGAGTTTAAGTTAGTAATTTCAATTAGTTTTCCTCCAAAATACCCCAAATTGGGGGAACTTAAAAAAGTGGACATAGGAGGAGTTTGGAGGGTTTATTAAGATCCCCGAAGCCTTCCCTTCCAATTTTCTAAACTCTCAAACAAGGGTGACCTTCAAATAAACCTTCTATTTCTCTTCCTTTTCCTCCAAAAACCAACTCACAAACAAAGCCTTAAAGTCATATATAAAATAATTTATAATTGATTAACAGTGTAAAAAAGTTTTACACTATATCAAAATTAAACTCTTTAACTATTTAACTAACTTCCGGTCTTTTGTCAAAAAAAACTAACTTCCAGTCAAAAAAAAGCATCTAACTAATTTTACTTATAAATTTTTTCTATCAGATTAATGGCTATATATTTGCATAAATAACATCATTTTAAACAAACTTAAGTCAAACCTTTGCATATACAAGAGGAAGAGACTTGAATACTTTTCAATTTTAATGGCATTTTAATAATGCATTGCATCATCCATATTAATGTTTTTTATGTATTATGAATATATAAAGTTTTGTTAAAGTAAATAAGTGTGTACCTATAATTTAAAAAAATTGAGCTAAAAACTATTTTATATTAAATTAAATATAAATTTATTATCAGTATCTCCCTCAGTAAATAAATTCACTTTAAGTATTTTCCACTATGAATAATTGTTACTCTTTAATGCCATTCTAAATTTAAACGCACGTCCGCATCTATTACTAAGCATAATCAACCGTGGATCTGTCTTGGTTTGCCTACCCTGACTAGCCGCGGAAAACAATGTGAACAAACAAGATCTTCCCATACTTCCTTGTCTAAATGAAAAGGACACCGGCAAACATATAGCCATGTAGGTACCTTGTATCCACAAAACAATATAAAAAAAATTATTTTTTTAAGGAGAAATTACACTAATATATCTCTTAAGGTTTACCTTTAGAGTTTAATTATTATACATTATCAATGTAAAATTTTTTATATTATTAATCAATCACAAATCATGATATAAGTATCTTGAAGATAGTTAGGATAAAAGTCAAGCATAGTTATTCATGTGTCAATCTGTGATTGGTTGATAATATAAAATTTGTTACACTGACAATGTATATCAATTAAATCTAACTTTATTACACCCAATATTTTTTTTTTTAAAAGTTACTTAGTTTCTCTTAAGGAATGTCAGTTTAATGTTAAATGTTAATTTTTAGGAGGAACAAGTGTAAAAACAACTTAAATTTAATGTAATTTCTGAAACAAAATGAGTGTCAAATGTAATTTAAAACAAATTTTAGGAGATTTTGCTGTAATTCCCCCTATTTCTTATGATAGAGTGTCTTTGATATCATAAAGGAAAATGAAAAACAGAAAGGAAAAAATGAAAAAAATAAATGGAGAAATTATTACACCTCTAGTTTGTTATAACACAATACAAAAGAAAGGATGGTTCTTGTCTTCCTTACTTTAGTTCCTTGAAAGAAGAAAATAAAATATATGTAAATAAATATTAAATTATTTTAGGCTTAAACACTTTTGGTCCTTCTACTATTAGTCATCTGCAATTTTGATTCCTATATTTTTTTCTGCACATTTTATCTCTATTTTTTAAAAGTTACAAATTCGATCATTCCGTCTAATGTCTGTTAATTTTTCAATGATTAATAGAGAGGAACCGATGCTCTAAACGCATAGAACCTCTAGTCGAGCTTCTGTAGTAAAGGACCCTGTGATGAAACAAAAAAAAGGTTTCAGAAAAGAGGGACAAAACCCGTAAATAACAGAGAGGAACCATATAATCATGATGAATCAAAGAGGTAGATGAGGGAGAACCTCAACCAGAGGTTTTTTGTCGCTTAGTGAAGGGTTTCTTTATATTGATCATTAAAAAAATAGGGGGACCAAATGTGTACAAAATAACTATAAGGACCAAAATCGCACATGATCAATAATAGGGAGATTAAAAATGTAATTAAGCCATTATTTTATTATCTTTTTTAATAAAATTAATTAATAATAAAAGACTTAATAAATAAGCAAGGTGGGAAAAAAATTTATATATACCTACCAAAAAATGTTTTTTCTCTTCATTTGTCTTCCTTTTCACAAAAAAAATAAAAATTAGAAGGATATAAAAAGTAGGATTCATTACAATTCTTTCCATCATCTTAATACCAAACAAAAAGATAACTCTTTCCTTCTTCCTCTTTGTTTTTTCACCCAAAAAAATTTACATATAAAAAACACTTTAACAGATACAGTAGTGTGAAATTTTCTTTGAAGAGTCACATTGCCAAGAGAAAAGAGATATGCGATCCATCTACATTTAGACCTCAAGAAAGCGAAGTTCAAAAGGGGGGCAAAACTGATTTGGTAGAAGCTGTAGCAGTCCCTGTGGAAGGATGCAGCCATCAAAGGACAAGATGCCCTCAAGATTTGCATCTGGGTTTGGTTACATCACATCTAGGGATAGTAATTTGGATTCTATCTATTGGATACCCATAAAAAATATTCATGATAGATAGGATAAATATCCGTTTTATGGATATGAATGCGGGTCTGGGTAATTACCCACAAACAAACCCGCATATATAAATATATATTTATATATTTATATTAATACATATAACTATAATTATATATCAAATTTTAAAAATAAAGTTAATGTAACCTACGCTTTCTTAACTATTTTTTCTTTTCAGACTTAATCACCTACTGTCCTAAGCACTAATAGCAGTCACTGATGTTCGTTGTGTTATTTTTTCCTTTTTTCTTAGTTAAAGTGCTGGTAATGAGTGCGGATATGGGTACTTAGGTACCCAGAAGGTATGAATAAGGATACTTAAGTTAGTACCCACGAGGATACGGATTCGAATACGAATATTTTTTTAAAACGCGGATATAAAAATGAATACTATAATATCCTATCAGATCTTATTCATTATCATCCTTCTTTACATCGAAGAGTGTCACATGACCACGGATTCTTGTAAAACCCCTCTCTGTTGTGTAACCCCCTTACTTTTAACGGACGAGAATTTTCTGTTTCATTTTAATATATAATATTATATTTCAAGTAATAATATCTTATTATATAAATTAAAATTTTAATTAATATTAAAAAAAATAAAATACATGATAATATATTATTATTAATTATGATATAATATAATATATCAAAATAGACCGGCCTCATCCACTTTTATGATCCTATTTAATATACTTTCAGAGGCTAACCCTGTCTGTCACACAGGTGACACTACTCATAACGCTTATCTTACCTCCAACCCTCTTGAATTCTCTCACCTCCCCTGCAAACCAATTCATTCTAACATTTATTATTCCCCTGTTTGACTCTCTTTCCCTTTTAATCAATTTCATTACTTAAACATTTAATATATACTCCCACTTCATTTATATCTAAGTAAAAAAATATATAAATTTTTTAAACTCAAATATAAATAAAAGTCAATCAAATCAATCCTATTTAATGTCATTATGTCAAAAATACCCTTTGGTTAGTTGTTTTTTATTTTTCCAAAAGTATTATACACTTCCAAGATAAAACTTTCAAGAGCATTATATACTCCCAAAAAAGGATAGTTTAATAATTATAACTTATTTTTTATACAAATGAAGACAATTAAATTAATATAACTAACTTTCTTAATATGTGTGAAGTTAGGTTTTTTTGCTTATATATAGGTGTGGAGGGATTATGATATTCAGTCTCTCTTCTATAATTATCCAATACATTGATTTTGAGTTTTTTATATTCTACTATAAAATTCTCTCAATAATCTTATTAATAGTAAATAAATAAAATATTAACTAAAAAGATAAATACATATAATATCTTGAAAATATAAAAACATTTAATACTTCCTAATATAATAAAAAAGAGGATTAATAAGAAAATATATTAGAATGATTTGGAATTATTCATTTATTTTTTTTATCTCTTTTATTAACATGCAATACTTTCATTATCTTATATTTATTCTATTTCAAGATATGGTATATTTCTATATTCACCTATACTCTATTACAAGAAGATAGTGTTTGGTCGCAAAGAGAACATGCCAGAATAAAATATTCTATTATCTTCTTTTTGATTTCATCTCTTTTAATTGAATCAAAATGTTCTACTTCTTAATTTAATTTCCGATTATATTATGAAGTGTGTGTTTGGATGAGCGTTTGATAAACATGATTTTTGATAGAATGGATTATGCAGAATTGATTTTAATATAATTAAGTTTTGGAATGAATTGATTTATATTTGGATGTTTTTATTTTGAAAACAAGTTTGATGTAAAAATTAGTGTGATTTTTTCAATTCAATACAAAAACTACTATTTGTAGCTTCTACTAAAATCACTTTTGAAGGTAAAATCAATTTTATAGACGATAACCAAATACCTTTATTTTTATCAAAATCACCTTTGACAGAGACAAAATCACTTTTAATGTCTGAAGAAGTGAAACCAAACATACACTTCATCTCTTTCAGTTGAATCAGAATGTTCTACTTCTTAATTTAATTTCCCGTTATCTTCTATTTATAAAATATATCACACACAAAATAAAACCCCATCTACCTAACATTATGCAGAGTTTAGCTGTGAATATTACTAATGCTATAAAAAAAAAAAAAAAAAAAAAACATTCTTGCCCTTTAAATATGCAAATTGCAAGTGTGTCTCTCTCAAGTACTAACTGAGTTCTTCCATGCCAATGGCTCCTTCTTCAACAAAAGAGTTACATCAAATACCCACCATCACAATATTCATCTTCCTGTTGGTGTTCTTTCTTGGCATGTGCACCCCATTTGGTGCCAGTGCTCTTACTGGCGATAATACCGTGAGATCAGAGTGCCTGAAGGTTTCTCCTTCTGAATTTGTTGGCTCAGTGAAAGAAGTTGTGGATATTTTACAAGATGTTACCTCCATTCTGTCTGAGTTTGGCAATGTCTTTGGTGATTTTCGTCTTTCAAACGCAGTTTCTGACTGCCTCGATTTGCTTGACTTGTCCTCTGATGAACTCAGCTGGTCTGCCTCCGCCACTGAGAGTCCCAAAGGTACCATTGTCTCTGTTGGTTCTCACTTTCACTCTGAACCCTCACCTATCTTTAGGTCTCACTTGCTTTGGGCCGAATCGTGTTTAGCATTTTTTGTGAAAACAAACTCAGCCACAATAATTACACTTTATAAAACAATGGTCTAAGAGTTGCATGTGAGGCTTCTTCTTCATATTGATTTCTTCTTCTTAGCTTCTTGTCAAGCTGCAGGGGACCTTTAATTTATAGTCCTATACTATAAAGAATATTGATTTGTTGGGTTCAACTGCAAAAAAGTATAATCAATTAAACTTCATTAGTATTTTATTGTTTTTTTCACTAGTGAAAGTTGAAATAATGGGATTTCAACACATTTCCTGCTTAGTCACTTATAAATTGTCACTTGCCTAATTGATGTTTTCTTTTTTTTTTTTTAAGAGACTCTATTTATAATTCATCTGACTAAGAGAAAGGAATTATAACAAAAAAAAAAAAAAAAAAATTGGGTATTGTTTGTTGCAGGCAAGCATAACAGTACTGGGAATCTAAGCTCTGATTTGAGGACATGGCTAAGTGCTTCACTTGCGAATCCAGAGACATGCATGGATGGATTTCAAGGTACAAATAGCATTGTGGAGGGTCTAGTATCTAATGGCCTTGGTCAAGTGATGTCTTTGGTTCAACAACTTCTGACTCAGGTAAACCCTGTTGTGGATAATCACTTCTCCACCACAAAGGAGGGTGAATTTCCCAAATGGGTTAAACCAAGGGACAGAAAAAAGCTACTTCAAGCAAATGGGGTTGCTGTTGATGCTGTAGTAGCTGCTGATGGAACTGGGAACTACACTAAGGTGATGGATGCTGTGAAAGCAGCACCTGACTATAGCATGAAACGCTATGTGATATACATAAAGAAGGGTGTTTATAATGAGAACGTTGAGATCAAGAAGAAAAAGTGGAACCTCATGATGATTGGAGATGGCATGAATGCCACTGTTATCTCCGGTAACCGGAGTTTCATCGATGGTTGGACCACATTCCGATCAGCTACCTTTGGTAATAACACACTACCCCTACTCTATCTTTTGTTTTCTTTCAATTCATGGACACTGGAGACTGATACTAACTAATAATAAAAAAAATAATAATATGTACACTATTTAAAAATATTATTAATTATTAATTCTTACATTATTTTTAAATAATTCAATAAACAAACATTTATTATATATATTTTCTATCTTATTTTTACAAAAAAAATGTAAAGAAGTAACTATTTTCAACATCTTTGGCTCGGGTTTTTAAAAGCCAATCCCTGAAATAAAATTTTCAAAAGCTACATGACACAAGCTTTTATTCAACATGATTTTATACCGAAGATAATCTAAAACAAACAAATGCTTAAGTGTGTAGATAACAAGGTCCTACAAGATACACAATAGATTTTTTTATACGTTTCAAAAAAGATTTTTTTTTTATAAAAAATAAGTTTTTTTTTAATTTCTGATATGTTAAATGATATGATTTATTTTTATTTAAAATATTTAAATATTTAAATTTAAATTTTCAATAGATCCCCTAAAAACAATTGTTAACAAAAATCCATAGTAATATGATGAAAAATTGCATTGAGTTTGACATTATTTGAGACCTAAAGTTGACTGCTACACCATAGGTTAGGTAATGTCTACCCTCTATTGTTTGTGGAGTAATTTCTACTTGGGTAAATATATGAACAGACATGACTCACGAGATGTTATCATATTTATTAAATATTCATAATACAGTTAAAACAAAAATCTTAAAATAGTGTACCCTAGAACGACTTCAGTATTTAAATACTTAAATTTAACATTTTAATTGACATCTCTCATATTTACATATTATATATTTAATTCACCTTAAAATATAATGTATTTTGAAATTTAATTTTGGTATAATGTCAATATAAAAAAAATTATAATGTTAATCAATCACAAATCATCTTATACATGACTTTTAAGGTAGTAATTATGATAAAAGTTAAAAAATGTTAATGATAAGACAATGTATGATTGATTAATAGTACACAAAATTCTTTACCCTAATATTCTATACAAATTAAATCCTACATTTTGATGTTGATTTACATTTATATCAACATATAATATCCCTATCGTGTATCCAATCTAATTATTCAAAAAAATGTTTTCCAACCACGAACTAATCCAAAGGAACATTTGATGAAGTCCCTGAATAAATTTTCAACAGCTGTAGGGCCTAGAGCATCGTTACTTAAACATTATGCAACACAACATAATCCATGTCTGCAACCAACTAATAAAGAAGAGCATGTGCTGCAATTAAAGGCCTTAGCCCATGCATGTTTTCTCCAACAGCTGAAATCTCTGACCCAATTCTCATGTTTGTGTGGCTGCATGTGCAGCTGTCAGTGGCAGAGGATTTATAGCAAGAGACATTTCCTTCCAGAACACTGCAGGCCCCGAGAAGCACCAAGCAGTTGCACTAAGATCAGACTCAGACCTATCTGTTTTCTACCGATGTGGGATTTTTGGTTACCAAGATAGCCTCTATGCACACACCATGCGCCAATTCTATAGAGAATGCAAAATCAGTGGCACCGTTGACTTCATATTTGGTGATGCCACTGCTTTATTTCAAAACTGTCAAATACTTGCTAAGAAAGGACTACCAAATCAAAAAAACACCATCACAGCTCATGGTAGAAAGGACCCTGATGAACCAACTGGTTTCTCTATTCAATTCTGTAACATATCTGCAGATTATGACCTTCTTCCATTAGTTAATTCCACTCACACATACCTTGGTAGACCATGGAAGCCATATTCCAAAACAATTTTCATGCAATCCCACATAAGTGATGTGTTAAGGCCAGAAGGGTGGCTAGAGTGGAATGGTGACTTTGCTTTGGACACATTGTACTATGCTGAGTACATGAATTATGGACCAGGAGCTGGACTAGGTAACCGTGTGAAATGGCCAGGGTACCATATGATGAATGATTCTAGCCAAGCTAGTAACTTCACGGTAACCCAATTTATTGATGGGAATCTTTGGTTACCTTCAACAGGTGTAACGTTCACTGCTGGATTGGGGGTTTAATTAAAAACACTACCAAATCTTGTTAGTCCTTGTTGTACTTTCTTAGAGCAAAGAAAGGAGGGGGTTGCAAAAATTAATGGTTGGTGTTCACTTTCATTAATTTCTAGATTTGTCCTTGATTAATCAAGAATTCCCTACTTTGGTCTCAGATTGGGTGTTTCTCAATTCGGATGCAATTTGATTACTGCAGTACCCGATGCACAGCACAACTTGAACCAAGTTTAAAGGACTGTCTTGTGGAATATTTTGTAAAAAGTAATTATAGTAACTAGCGAGTGCAAGAACTTATGATTCAATTTCTCTTTTTTAGAGGACGGGCCTAGGGAAGTTATCATTGATGTGGTGCATCATACAAAAATAATTTTGCTTTATTAAGTGTATTTGTTTTGTGTAAGGTTATATTAATGTGATTACAAATCTACATTTTTAGTGGTTATGGGAGTTTCTATTGCCATTCCTCTCTCTTCCGGACAGCATGTAAATGCCCAAATAGGCCAGCCCAATAGGCTCTAGACCAGGCAAATCCACTCAATGGGCCTAACGATCCAAGTATATTAGTCCAAGAGGTCGGTTGACCACCTCCTTACAAGTGCCGCTTGAGCTACTATAGGGAGCAGATGACGAGACATTTGCCTGCCTTGCAATGCGGCTGACATAGCAAGGCCTCAACCCTTTGACACACGCCAAATTAAGTGCGCAATAAGGATGACTCAATTCATCCCCCTCCCCATACAGGTGGTCGAAAAATGATTGATGTACAACCACTAGTCTTCCCACTCAAAGGCTCTGCAGGCATGGAAATCCTATAAATCTAGAGGCTTCCACCCCAAAGGACCAAGCTATTCATTCACCTCTCACTCTCATATTACTTCAGCTCTCTTTGTAATTCTCAGGCCAACTAAGGCATCGAACCACCCCCCATAGGGGTATGCCCTACACTTTAAGCCAAGGGGCCGAGCAGACAAGGGCCTCGTCGGCTGTTCTCGAGTGCTCGAACAAACACATTAGAACTAGAGAGAGAAACACTTGTATACTTACACTAGTGAATATATTGAATTTTACACTAATCTTCTCGTATTATTGGGCCAATTGGTCTATAATCGAACACTATTTTTCTCTCTCGTTTTTCTAACATGTCCTTTATTAAATAATTAAGTTAAACCAGTAATCTATAATGGGTGCGTTTGGATAAACAACTTAATTAAGCGTAAACTCTTTTTCAAATAAGCTAAAAAAAATTTATTTTCATAAGCTTCTCTGTCAAGCTTATGGAAATAAGCTAAAAAGAACTTATAGGAAAATCATATATTATTTTCATAAATTATTTGTTTACGTTTATTTCCATAAGTTATTCTCATAAGCTTTTTATAAGCTCTTCCAAACGCACCCAATATATTGACAATCTCACACACAAATCTAAATTCCTTATTTACAATCATAAATAATTAATTTTAGATTAAAAAATTAATACCAAATTATACTTCTAGAAACAATTTGTACGAGTACGAGGTTGACGTGATTGAAAGGAGGTTAACGAATGTTCTTGATTTTGAGTTTTGATTCATCCTTTTCTTTATAGATTCTGTGGATGCAATAGATCTGGAAAGTTTTAATTTCAACTTTACCCCTTCGAACGTTTGGCCACTTTGGCCACAGGATATCCATTTAATTTTAGTTTGTGTACATTATCTGCACCCCTGGACCGCTCTTGAATGTTTTCTACTACTTGCGAAGCAAATGAGCTAATGCCAAATAATGCAGAGTGTACTTGTTTTGCTGCTTCTACAGGATGTTTCTGCTTTCATACTTCATAGGCATAAGCATAAAGCTTAAGTTGAAATTAAGTTCATTAATACATAAATGAAAGAGTTTAAATTTAGTACACTGTCTGTATAAAATTTTTTTACACTGTAACATACGACTGGAGAGTGAGGGAAAGGGAGAGTAGAGTTGCAGAGAGTGAGAAGAGGGAAGAAGGAAAAGTGAAAGGGGGAAGGGGGGCGCACGCTTGTATTATGGATTTCAGATGTCACTTATCATTAAATGCAAGAGTTTAGTGACTGATATAAATGCGATCGCTAAAAATATCTGTTGAACCATCGCTAATTCCATCGCAAATAGATCAACAAGTTTGACTTTTAAATTTTCTAAATTAGCGATGTCGCTAGTGATCAAATGTATAGTGATCGCCAATATCAGTTGCAAATTCGATCGTCAAAGTATAAGATGGGATCATTTTTTTAAAATGCAATACAATTACTCAATCGGTCGCTATTAGCAACTGATACGGTTCGGACGCTAATTTCCATCGCTAAATCATTAATTTCTTATAGTGTAACCTATTATAGTCGGTAAAATGAGCAAGTGAACCGGTTCTCCACAATTTAAATGGAGGATTGAAGACTTCCCTCGTGAGCACTCCTAATTGACATTCAGATGAAGCACGAGAATTAGCTACAATCATGTGTAACTTAAATAGATATAAAACACAATTAGTTTACTAGTGACATTTTTTTATTGAATAAAAATGATATATTATTAGTAAAAAAAATTATATATTACTTAAATTCTATTAAATAAGATTAAGACACTAATGGTGTGTGAGAAAGAGATCTCAGGGGTAGACCGTAGGCAAAGGTCCATAAAAATGTTATAAACAAATTTCTTCTCTTTCTTAAAACGCTAAAGAATCCGTAAATTTTTTAACCAGTAGTTGAGCCAACTCAAATTGAGTAAATACACATTAAAATAGTAGCTATGCTACCTGCTTACACATAAGAACCCTTAATCACTAATAGACCATAAATATAAGAGTGTTGTTAATTAGTGTCCTAAGAATATTGATTAATGAATTCATAAAAAGTAATTTTTTCTTGAAAAACTAAGTATTTAATTTTTCAAAATATTAAATATATTCATCCCAATAATTTTTTTCTTCTTTTGATACCTTAAACAATGTCCTTAGAACACTTATTAGTATTCTCCTAAATATAAATATTAAGTAAGTTTCAGTATTTGATCATAATTTTCTTTCCTTACTTCGAATTTAGTATCTTAAAATGTCAAACTTCTGCTACTTGTGTTTTCATATTAAGGTTGTTTACACAATCGCTTTTGTTACTGATGTGCTATGCCTTAAAACTTGATCTGTCAAATTTGATTGACAACTATATTAATACCAGCTATATAATTCTATACCATAAAAAACCCCAGCCAGTTGGCATAAATAGCATTACTTAACCAAATGTAAGTATCTCTCCGCGTATATTTTCAGATGAAAAGGACATGAATAGTTTTAACTCCATTTTAATGCAGTGGTATTTGAAATCTTGGCCTGCCTACCCTGACTGGTCTCGGAAAAGAATGTGGAAAAACAAAGACCCTGCCATACTTTGTTTAATTCCAAAGAATATCGTCAGCATGGGTCCCGTGTATTTGAAAAATGAAAATCAAACTTCTTTTATTTCTTACGGTGGAAGAAAAGGGAAGACGGTAATGTGAACATTTTTTTTTTGAGAAATGTTATATAATGAGAGTAAATTTGTAATTATTTAAAATGAAAGATTAAAGGAAGTAAAAGTTTGAAATTTTAACAGTAAAAGGTATGAAATAAATGGATATATTTTTTATATTATTAATCAATTAGATATTGACATATTGACATATCATTACAAATATTTGATTTTTATCTTAATTATCTTAAAAATTATTTATATTATGATTTTTGATTAATTAACTGTATAAAATTTTTTTACACTAATCATACATATCAATTTAACTCAAAAGTATTTATTAAGTTTTTCGAAAATTAAACCAGCATTACTAATGAGGAGCCCATAAAAGTTTGTGTCACATTTTTTGCTTCAACATGAAGTCAGATTTTGCCACTTATGACCTTTTCCACCTACACAAAAAAAATGTAAAACTAATAAACGCTTGATTGTTTTCGCCCTTTTTCAAGACTTACATGCCGAAGAGAGAAAAAGATACAGAAGTAGTTCAGGGCCTTTGCGACGGTGGGCGAGTTAGTCAAGTGGCTCACGGTGAGAGATGTTAGAGTGACCGGCTGTAGCAGGTATTGAATTAATTTGCAAGTTAATATGGTCTAGAATATTTGCACGGTAAGTCTCACGTAGGCCCCTATTTGAAAAAGTCGCAAACGATAAAAGAGTAGTCTTAACTTTAATGATATATTCCATCTCCATTTATATATAAACAAAAAAATATTTAAATTTTTTGGACTCAAATATAAGCAAAAATCAAGCAAATAAATTTTATTTAATGTTAGTGTTTCAAAAATACCTTTTGGTTAATTATTTTTTTTATTTTTTCAAGAGCATTATACACTCACAAAACACAACTTTCATGAGCATTATACACTTCTAAGAAATGATAGTTTAGTAACTATAATTTGTTTTTCACACAAATCAAGATAATTAAACTAATATAATTAACTTTCTTAATACGTGTAAAGTTAATTTTCTTTATTTATATATAGATCCAGAGGGAGTATCATATACTTTTGGATTCATATCTAGATACTTGAACTAACCTTTGTTTTTCTTTACGTAAAGTATTCTAAATTATTCTTCTATTTTCGGGATTTTATTCTTGAGATAAATTTCTTTCTAGACGTTTAATTCTTTTTCTAAAATAGTTTAGAGCCTCCTTTGTAACCATTACATGAAAAGTACTCAATCCTTCTATCACAGTAATTATTTGTCCTTGCATATATAATCCTAAATCGTTTAGATATACTTCCATTCCGAACTTTCTAGATTACTTAATTGATTCTCTAATTGGATAAGTTTCTTTTCCCTTCGAATCAGACATTCTTCTCTATATTCCCTAAATAATCTTTCAATATCATGTTCTTCTTTATTTTTGTAAATGTTTTGTCGGTATTCATAATCATCTTTAATTATTTTCTTAAGGATCCTAATTTTTTCTTTTAGAAAATTTTTTAAGCCTTCGCTCATTTTTTATCTTACTGCTAAGGATTTCCCCTGATAGCTCTGATACCAAATAATTGAGCCTATAATGAAACGCAAATAATTCCACGAATAAATCCAATAAATCCAATAATTCATATTCTATTTTTTAAATACAGCGTTAAATCATTAACCTGGTTTACTAATTTATTGATATCATTATTATCTTTAGTTCTTTCTAGTTCCAAAAAATAAATTGGTTTTGATATTTGATTAATTCTTAATGATCCTGATCCCTTTATAAAAGTTCCTAACTCTGTTATTTCATTTCTTTTTGGATAATAAATTTTTATTGTTTCTTCGAATAAACTTGGGACATCTATTCTATCATTATTTCTAAAAGTAATATTATGATGTGAATTGATTAATGCATAGTTAATACAGTATGTTACCGAGAATCTTTTATTTCTCTCTATCGTAGGTACTGATTTGTCATTCCAAATAAATACACTTAACCGGTTGTACACTACACATCACCAGCGTCTGATTTTTAATTGCTATATCGAACTGTCAGAAGTAGTCTCCCATGATGAGCGATATGATGTACAGGCTCACGCTAGAACCCGCCCTTTGTGAACCTTTTTCTGTGAGGAACAAAACTGAATTGAACCGAGCGCGCATATATATATATATATATATGTATATATATATATATATATATATATATATATATATATATATACTTATTTATTATATTATTAATATGCATCACCTTATTAAATTATTATTTGTTAGTTTTTATTTTTTTAATAATACTTATTAGTTTGATATATAGTATTTATTTTTCTAATATTTTTAATGATCCAAATGTAAATTTAATATTTGTTAGTTCATAATGTTTTAGTTTTTAGTATGTTTAATGTTGTATATATTGATATGTTATTTAGACAATTAATTTTTAATTTTTTTGGTAAAAATTAACGGAAACATCTGCCCCAACCACATCGCGACGGGAGCGACGAACCAAAATTAATTGGTTACAAAAAATGGAGTCACCACCAAAGTTTATTTATTAGGGAAAACATTGGAAAAACCCTTTTAAAAAAAGAATGGTTTTTGAAACTAGATTTAGAGTTCGGGAGTCGATTATGTGTAGGAAGGTATTAGCACCCTACAACATCCATTAAAAAAATGGTTACGAGCCTGTTTGGTAAAATTAGATGTTAGCGGATAAGCTAGCTGATAGCGGATAGCTTATAGCGAATAGCGGATAAGGTAGTTGATAGCGGATAGCGGATAAGCTAGCTTATTTTCTATGGAAGTGTTTGGTAAAACTAGCGGTTGAACTAGCTGAAAAATATAAAATGACATAAAAGGACATCTTCATTAATGATTTTACATAAAAGAGAGAGAAGAGAATAAAGGTAGAATTAAATGAAGATAATAAGGATAAAAGTGGAAAGAAAAATGAAACGCTATAAGCTATAAGCTCAAACGCTACTTCAAGTAGCGTCTGGAAAAAACGCTATAAGCTCGTGAAAAAACGCTATAAGCTCGTGACAGAGACGCTTACCAAACGGGGCTACTTTCTCATCCGCTATAAGCTCGTAGGAATGCCTTACCAAACAGGCTCTACATGTGGTTAATTATGCAAAATGTTATGTTATCTTTTATAATATTTATTTTACCCCTTTTATTGAAAAAATAAATAAAAATCTAAAAATTACTCTTTTATTTAAATTTATTTTTGGGCTTGACAGGGAAGATCCCTACTCCTACGTATCCTCAGGTGCGATAAGGAATTCAAAGCTACGTAGTTTTTAAAAAATATGTTTGTTGGTTTGACTGATTTTAGTTATTTTTGAAATATATTACCTAAGAGATTTCAGGATCACCAAGTTGTCACAACTCAGGTGTCCTAAGAAAAATAAAAATTAACAAGATGTCACATCTCAGCTAACCCTTTTATTTAATTTAGTTTTTGTTTTATTTTTAAAGGCTTAGAATCACCAAGCTGTCACAACTTAGGTGTCCTAAGAAAAATAGGGATTAACAAGATGTCACATCTTAGCTAACCCTTTTATTTAATTAAGATTTTATTTTTATTTAAAGGCTTAGGATCACGTACCAAGCTGTCACAACTCAGGTGTCCTAAAATCAGGGGTGAACAAGATGTCACATCTCAACTAACCCTTTAATTTGTTCAATTTGTTCAATTTGTTAATGTGAAGAATGTATATAATTTAATAAAACATATTTTAATTAAAGTTGACATATTGCAAATAAAGAAATGTTTGTATTTTAGAAATAACCATATGTGATGGAATAATTGTAACAAGTTTACATAAATTTATGTTCGAGTAAAATATTATATAAATCAACATCAAGCTCATACCACCAATAACAAATATAGACATACTAATGGATTAAGCCCAAAAAAATATACGGTAAAAACAAAAAATGGGTTAAGCCCCCAAGTAACACCAGCAAAACAAATAAAAAAAAGGAAAAGGGGTTCATAACCCATTACATTTATGCTGCCTGATGATGCAGCAAAACACAGGGAGGAAGGGTTGCTTCTATTGCACTGAGAAAATACCAGGAGGTGGGAGAGAAACAAGAAGAAGGAAAAGTTGCGTTCTTGGCAGATAAAGGGCGGCCATGGAGGAAATGAACAGCGATGGTTGTGGCGTGGTCCAAGACAACATGGAGCTCCGGTGGAGACTTGCGGTGGTTTGTGCTTGGCCTGGCGCGGCGGTGTTGGGTGGTGGTGATAGCTGGATATGGAAGCTTGGTGATGTGTATTTCCACATATTGGAGTCAGATTTGATGCAAATGGTGGTCATGGGTGAGTTTGTTTCATGGAGCTTGATGATGGAGTGAGTAAAAGAAGAGGAAGTAAGATGGTCACAGAGAAATGGAGATAACCCAAAAGAGAAAGGAGGAGTTGGGGGAGCTTCGACTAAAAATGGAGAACAAAAAAGGAAAAAAAATTTGGATTACCAAAAGTGGTCAATAAAAAACATATCAAAACCCCCCTCAGTTCCAACTCCTGTGAATGCAATCCGTGAATCCCCTTTTATGTTGTGGGGGATAATCAAAACTTTGTAACTGACTATGGATAAATGTTATTAACTTGCCTTTCATTTTTCTTTGGTAACGATTATCATTTTATGATGCATTATGTCACTTTAAGAACCGTTACAAATACCAAAAGTCACCCCTCTTTATTTTATCATTTGTTTATTATTTTTTTTATTTTTATTCTATCATTTTTATTCATTTTTATGATTTTTATTTTTTTAATAAAAAAGAATAAATAGAAATGTCTGGACAAAATGGGATGTTCACAACATCCAATCCAAACTGTTGATATAAAAATGTATTTATATTAATATTATTTATTTTAAAATATAAATTAGTTTTAATTTCCACTACTTTTTTTTTTTTTTGAAGAAGAAATTTCCTCTACTTCTATAATTGTATAACTTAATTATGTAGAGTATTCAAATTTATATATCATACCAACGCATCAAGTTGACTAAGATAAGATGTAGTGGTTATCGGACATGGTTAGATTAGTTTTGAGTTTAAGAAAATGATATGACCAAAATATCAAGTCGAGCTCAAGTTAGGCCAATATGCATAGAACATGTGTTTTTTATTTCAGCACATGGCATAGATAAAGACATCATTTTTTTAAAATGAGTGTGATGATCAGATGTTTTTACATATTGTATATAGAAATGAGAATAGGTTAGACGATTCCAGGGCCAGCCCAAAGACCAAGCAACTAAAGTCCGGCCTCAAAAAAAATTATTTACATTACAAAAAAAATTTATACATCCTAGCGTAGAACATTAACGTCGACCAGCCTATGCTATGCTTTTTTCATAAAAAATTGTTTCAAAATGCATCGTCTCAAAGTTCGCTTTAGGCTTAGATAGAAGTTAGGTTGACCCTCGACCGTTCATCAAAGCCTAAGCCAAGTGTGTTTTTGGCCTACAAAGTAGATGTCACCTATTTAACAAATGAGTCAAACCTAACCTTTTTAAAAGACCTACTTAAATATGCATGTTAAGGCTTGAAATTTCAAAAAAAAAAAAAAAAATTAACCTACAACATTGGTGTATTTTTTAATATTTATTCATATATATATATATATATATATATATATATATATATATATATATATAGTTTAGTATATTTATTTTATATAGAATTTATAATTTTATTAAAGGTCATACTTAATTAAAAATTTAAAAAAGTATAAGGTTCTTGGCATTTATGAAGATCTTCTTGAAACCTATATATTTAAATAGGCTTTTGGGTCGGACCGAATTTTCATGTTTCCATAAACAATAGGTTGAGCATTGAGAAAAAATCTATGATAGATAATAGATCAAACTCAAGTCAACACTTCACAAAATAGATAAGACTCGATATATTACTCCTTCGTTAAAAAAAAACTATATATAGTTCCTTCAATTAAAATAAGTCAATAATGTTAAGCTCATTTCCTACATATTTAACCCAAAGTTCTATAGCGCACTTAGCCTATGACATGTTGCGAGCAATATGATATTGATGTTCTTGACATTTAGTGCTCCTTTTATGGCACGACAAGGGTGCTTCCATAACGAAAAAGATTATATCACAGTGGAATATAGAGTGGAAATGCTTCTTGTTACAATAGATAAGCAATTTCTTGAGTGGAGTAACATGTAATTTAATGACAAAACGTTGGAGCTTTTTAACAATTACCTCTCATTTAATTCCTAATGATGCTTATAAAGCTTTAAATATTGTTATTATTTGCACTTTTGTGGGAAAAATACTATTCTGATGATTTTACTAAGCAAGAAATGATAATTTTGAAATCTCAACTTCAACACTTTATTAATGATGTGCTTCCAATTATTCACATTTAAAGAATCGATCAACTATATCTGAGTTGTGTGGTGCTTTGGTAAAAGCAGAGATATTCAAGGTGTATTACTCATTGATCGGTTGCTTCGCCTCATCTTGATTCTTTCAATTACTACAACTACAACATAACACTCATTTTCAGCAATAAAGATAATCATCAAGCCAAAGTTCCATGATTCTGCAAATTAATATGGTGATTTTATATATATTGAAAAAGAAATAACTACAAGTTTTACTTTTGATTCTATGTATTAAGGATTTCAAGTATAGAGAGGAAAGCAACACCTTAAGTGGAGATAATATCTGATTATTTCATTTAACATTATGTTTAATTAATTGTATTATCGCATTTCTAAATTTCAATACAATAATATATTATACAATAAACTATCTTTTTGGTTTTGGTGATCTCTTTTTATCCTTTTGCATGCAATTGACATCACATGCATCTCCATTAAATCAAGGTTAATATTTTTATTTTATGCAATACAACTATTTGTCTTTGTAAAAAAATATTTTAGTATATGGTGTATTTCGTCTCTAAATATGAATATGTAAAAGATGAATATCATTATAATTACTAAGTATTTTTTGTCCCTTCGTTAATTTTGTTCAACATCCGTCACTGAACTTACCTCTACCCATTTCTATCCCTAATATATTGTATACAAACGTATCTAAATATCATATTAATGTTAAGTGACAACTCATTTGCAGATGGGTTTGGTTCACTTCGAAGAGTGACACGTACTCATATGCGTATATAGTAGCCTCCAACACATGGAAATTACTCAAAATAAACCAGCCAAGAATTTCTGTTGTGTTGTGTAGCCCCTTCCTTTTACGACCCTATTTTCAGAGGCTGACCCTATCACACAGCTCACAAACCTTACCTCCAAATTCCAAAATTCCAAACCCTCTTAAATTCCCTTACCTACCTTCCCATCCCATGCTAGTCCTAACCCGTGCACTCTAATCTAATCTCTTTCTTCTCTTAATTCCCCTTAAATATGCAATTGGCCTCTGTCTAAAAACTCGAACCTACTAATTAACCAAGTTCTTCCTTTCCAATGCCTCTATCTTCAACAAAACTACAGCTCATGACTCCAATGCCCAATACCACATTCATGTTCTTCCTGTTAGTGGTGGTGTTTCTCGGCATGTGCACCCCATTTGGTACTGCTGGTGCTTCTTCTGGTTACGTGGGACTAGAGTGCTTGAAGATTTCTCCTTCTGAATTTGTTGGCTCTTTGAGAACAGTTGTTGATGTTTTGCAAGATGTTACCTCCACTCTCTCTAAGTTCAATCATTTCAACAATGGCTTTGGTCATTTTCGTCTTTCTAATGCCATTTCTGACTGCCTTGAATTGCTCGACTTGTCATCGGATGAGCTCAGCTGGTCTGTGTCCGCTACCCAGAGTCATCAAGGTATATCAATATCTCAGTTGGTTCCCATTGTGTTTGGCTTTTTCTTTGAAACCAACATCAGCCACAACAACGTTACCATTTCTACTCTTAAAACAAAACCCATATTTTTATATTTTGATAAAACAGTTGTCTGAGTGGTAGTGTGAGGGCTTTCTTCTCTTCATGTTGATTTTTACTTTGTAAAATTTCATCAAACATCAATTTTAAGTTTTAACCTACACCACTTTACAGTTTTTTTTTTATAATGAAAATTTTAGATTAGGGGAAGGCACGCCTCTTTGCATGAGAAGAGAATACGATCAACCTCAATCAGGATTTATAGTGAAATTTACATATCGCCTATCAATAGGGGAAACTTGAGAATCGAACTAAAGTCATAGCGAGTATGAACAGAACGCTTAATCAGATGTGTCAACCCCTATTGGTACAATTTTACACATTTTAATAAAAAGAAAAAACATATAATGAAAATGAAGACTCTTCTTTTATGTAAAAATCGGAAACACCAGATCCTCAACCCCATATCAGTTAAAAGAATTTATGTTTTGTATGTTTCAAAATACAAAATTTGTGTATGTGCTAATATAACTGTAGTTAAATAGTCTCATACAATAGAAATAAAAATATTATATATACATTTTTTTTTGAATAAAAAATATTATATATACATGAAAAAATCTTTTCATATAATTAAATTTCACACAATCTTATTAAGTGAAAAAATACAAAAATATTGAATAATAAGATGTTCTTTAAATTATGATGTACCAAAAAAGAAGATGTTCTTTAAATTGAGTAATGATATTTGGACACAAAAATTGTGTCCAACATCATATAAAAATATTTATCCCCATTTATTTATTATTTTCTTCTCTCTTATTATATATTTCATCACTTATCAAGACACTCATAAGCTCTACTAGTACCTTGTCTATATAAGGTGCCCAAATATCTTCACTCTTTAAATTTATGAAACTTATGTGAGTAATCTTTGGGTACACGGTACACAGTACACGTATACTCCTAATACACGTATACTCCTAGTACATAGATTTCACATCATGACCCTTGATTTTTCTTTCTCATTCCCTC
This sequence comes from Ammopiptanthus mongolicus, assembly GCA_039655645.1. Lineage (NCBI taxonomy): Eukaryota > Viridiplantae > Streptophyta > Magnoliopsida > Fabales > Fabaceae > Ammopiptanthus > Ammopiptanthus mongolicus. Next base: position 88,065,956 of record CM077345.1, read on the forward strand.
TTACTTCTCTCCTCTAAATCCGTATACCACAATGTGTGAAGTTTCTGAAAAGGAAACGTCATTTTATCGTATTTTCCGTTGCTACAATAAATAATCATCTTATTTTTATATTATAATTTATAAATATATTTCTGTTCTATTTTTTTTTATGAACCACGGGTCTTTGACTCCCCAATGGCATCCCTATAAGTTTCAGTTATTTGGACCGGTTATGGGACTAATCCCCTGTTGACTACTTAATTAGAGCAGAGATTAACCCTTGATTTTCGTAACCTCCGAACTAAAGTGTCGCTGTCAGGATTCGAACTTGCTTCATTCTCCTTATAGGATCGAGATGTTTACCACTTGACCAACCATGGGTCGGTTTCTATGCTATTATTTTCGAAATAACAAATACATCATCTTTTTTTAAAACTCAAAAACATTAAGTATAGAAGAAGTGTATATACTGTTTCAAAAAAAAAAAAAGTGTATATATATATTTGGATGTAAAACTAACATTAGTAAAGAGAGAAAAAAACACAGACTAATCTACGTATGATTCATTTGACTGTCAGAAAGGAATTTTAACATTAAAAAATGGGCATTATAATTAATTAATTTGTTGCAGGGAAGCATAACAGTACCGGGAACTTGAGCTCTGATTTGAGGACATGGCTAAGTGCTACACTTGCGAATATGGATACATGCATGGACGGATTTGAAGGAACCACTGGTAACTTGAAGGGTCTAATATCCACTGACATAGGCCAAGTGAATTCATTGGTCAAGAAGCTCCTCTCCAACGTGGAGCCTGTTACGGATCACTCCTTGTCCACAAAGCAGGGTGATCAATTTCCTTCTTGGGTTGAATCAAAGGACCAGAAGCTGCTGCAGACAAGTGAGGTGAATGTGGATTCTGTAGTAGCTGCTGATGGGACTGGGAACTACACTACAGTTATGGATGCCGTGGAAGCAGCACCTGACTATAGCATGAAACGCTTTGTGATTCACATAAAAAGTGGGGTTTATACAGAGAACGTTGTGATTAATAAGAAGAAGTGGAACCTCGTGATAATTGGAGAGGGTATGGATACCACTATCATCTCCGGTAACTTGAGTAACAGTAGCAATGTGACCACATACAAAACAGCTACCTTTGGTAAGGATACACTACCACTCGTCTTCTTCTTTTCCATTTCTTTTTTTTAATAATAATATCCAAATAAACTTGGATATTTTTGGATCAAATAACAGCTCTCAAACATAATCTCACAAAAATAGCCGTTCACTCATGGCACATTGCAAGACTTGGATCTATTAATTTCAACAACAACAATAATAATAAGTACAAATACGTCTTAAACTTTAAGTTCCTGAAAAGAAAAGATTTTTCAAAAGTAATAGACATGGTTTTAAATTATGGTTTTGATTATAATTACGTAATTGCATGTAGACAACTATGGTTGATATAGCTCTAATTACGATTGTAATGTGATTGCAATAACTACCAAAACTATAGTATTGGAATAACGTACAATTGCAACTGTGGATCATAGTTTAAAACCTTAGTAGAGGGCCTAATTATTTAAACATTACCAACATAATCCATGTATGCCACCAACTGAAACTGATGGTGAAAAGTGAATAATGAGCATGTCTCGATCATGCAATTATAATTCTTATGAGTCCTAAAGCCCTTCACTTCTTCAATAGCTAAAATCTCTAACCCAAATTCTCATTTTTACTTATTTATTTTTTCTCATTTTTGTGCAGCTGTGAATGCAAGAGGGTTCGTAGCAAGAGACATTTCCTTCAGGAACACAGCAGGGCCGGAGGGTCACCAAGCAGTAGCACTAAGATCAGACTCTGACCTCTCTGTGTTCTACAGATGTGGGATATTTGGTTACCAAGACACCCTATACGCCCACGCCTTGCGCCAATTCTACAGAGAATGCAAAATCACTGGCACTGTGGATTTCATTTGTGGGTATGCCTCTGTTGTATTCCAAAACTGCCAAATACTGGTCAAGAAAGGCTTATCATCACAAAAGAACACCATCACAGCTCAAAGTGGAACATACCCATATCAATCATCTTGTTTCTCCATCCAATTTTGTAACATTTCTGCTGATTATGACCTTCTATCCTTAGTTAATTCCACCCAAACATACCTTGGGAGACCATGGAAGCCATATTCCAAAACAATTATAATGCAATCCTACATAAGTGATGTGTTGAAGCCAGAAGGGTGGTTAGAGTGGAATGGCTCCAAATATTTGGACACATTGTACTATGCTGAGTACAATAATTATGGACCAGGAGCTAGTCTAGACCATCGAGTGAAATGGCCTGGGTACCATGTGATGAATGATTCTAGCCAAGCTAGTAACTTTACTGTTGCCCAATTGATTCTTGGGGATCTATGGTTACCTTCAACGGGTGTAAACTTCACTTCTAGATTTGGGGTTTAAAACACTGCCATATCTTGGCCGTGATTTTACTTAGTCAAGTGGTTATTTAGATCAAATTAAGTAGAAAATAATAATAAGAATTGAAGAAATGATAGTTTGAAGTACATGCATGATTCATTAAGAATTCCTATTTTTGATCTGGGTGTTGGGTGTTTCTCATTATGGATAAAAATTTAATAGTGTGATACCGTGCTGCAAAGGACAACTGGAGCCTAATTTAAACTTCAAAGCAATATATGTCATGTTGGAGTGCAGGATGGGTGAATGGCAAAAATATGGAAATTCGAAATTGTCTAAACAAAATATTGTAATTAAATTAAATTAAATTGTGTTTTATTTATTAGGGTAAAATATAATTGAACTGTATTTTATTAGTTTAAAAAATATTTTTATACAATAATTATTAAATTAATAAATATTATTATATAATTAATAATTAATGCAACAATGCAAATTGATTGCAAAATTAATTAATCAGCTAATATATATATATATATAATATGTAATACTACAATTTTAATGCAAGACTAATAAAAAAAACACTCCAAAGTAGTGACTAGTCCAACACCATGGACGATGATTGTTACATGCAGGATGTTGACAGCGTCGTCTACCTGGCGTTAGTTGTTCATCATCATTGAGGGGTGGCTCATCTTTCTCATAGCTTTGTTTAAATTAAAACTAGCGGTTTGATATGGCTGGTCATTTCTAAAGTTGTCCATATTTGGTGTAGAAGAACCAGCAGTTGCAGAGTGGGAAAATGATGGAACACCAAATGAATATAGGTTCTGGAAATAAGCACTAACTGACTTTGGGATTCCAACATTCACAACAAACAGATTGCTAATAAATCATATTCACTGTTAGTGAAAGAGTGACAGTGAAAGTCAAAATGTTGTTCAAAATCCTCTTGTTGTGATGAGTATAAGCAAATGAGATTCGAGGATGTTGAAGGGTTTTATGTTGCTTGTGACTCTCGGCAACTTGGGGTGTGGATTGTCGAGCTATAGAACGATGTGCATGCCTTAAAAGAACCCGCATTCAACTGGTACTATCGAAATCTTTGTCTTGAAAACCAAGAAGCCACAAATTGGCTAGACTATCCCAAAAGAACATTGGACTCAAAGCATACGATAACTGGCCACATGACGACTAACTTACCGATAGTGGCGGACCCACGTTGGTTTTAGGGTGTGCAGGTGCACCCACTGAACTTATTAAACAAAAAATTAATACCTTATATTTTTTACTTTGCCCCCATATTTAAATAATTGCACCCATGCCACTGTTCCTTTCTTTCCTCCTCTTACGCAGACACTACGCACAGAGAAAGACATGAAAGAGCGACCATATTCAAACTCAGTCCCATCCTCAGTGAGTGGCCACGTTCGCACTAGTTCAATCGTCCGCCGTTCGCTTGCAACTCTGCCTCTTTCTCTCTCATCTCTCCCTCTCACCCAATCGATAGCCACCTTCGTTCGACCTCCACCGTCGCTAAACCGCCACCAGAATGTCGCAGGGGACCTCCAGTCCAGCCCTCTCACACCAGTCCAGGCGCTCTCATTCTATTTTAAAAATGTTCCAGTTAAATCAATCATAAATTAAGTAAAAGAGGAACCACGTTGAATAAATTAAAACAAATAAGGGACCAAAAGAGTAATTTAACCAAATTGCTTAACGTTAGGTAAGTAAAAGACCAACTTGAACGTTTTTAAAATAGAGGGACCAAGTTCAACAAATTAACAAATGAGATACCAAAAGAGTAATTTAACCAAAAATTTAAGATAAATTTTTTGAAAAATAGTAAAAAAAAATTAAAACAAGTGGTAAAGAAAATAATAGAGAAGGCTAATTAACATTGACTAATTTTAGTGATAGTCTCCTTTTAACTGAACAACAAAAGAGACTAAAGCATTACAAAGAGGAGAGAAAAAGTCGAAAATAATACATGTTCTGGACCAGACTGAGGCTGGCCTATAAGCCCACTCAACCTCGTACATAAGCCCACTCAACCTCTCACAAATACATATACTAGGGAGTATGAAAGAGGAACCTTCTCTCTCCCTCTCTCTCATATCTCACTCTTGATATTTCTCTATTGAAATACTCTATATATATCTTGAACCTATGTCCCTTTTATTGACTTAGGATAAAAGTGTCTATACAGGTACACTCGCGCCGTGTGTTGGCGTAGCCAACCAACTAGGAAGACACCATGACTGACCTACAGAGTTTAGCCAAAGTATCAATAGAAGGATTATTCCACCTAGCTAAAGGAGCATCGGTGGACCTAATATATCCACTTGTGATGAACAATACAAAAAAACTACAAAAGAAGAGAAAAGGGGAAGAGAACAAACTTCGTTCTCATGGTTTGTTGACGTTCTCGTAAAAAATTTTTTCTTCTATTTGATGTTAAATAACCAATTCCACGATTTGCGTACTTTATTTAATTTTGTCAATAAGGTTGTTTTTAGTATGAACACACTTGTAGTGGTCTCTTGTAGTTTGTTTATTCTGGCCTCCTTATTTTGCTAGTTTGCCGACCTCATAGGAAGAGCTTACTGGTCGATATGGCTGGTCAGTTTCGACTGGTGCACGACGAAGGTATACCTGCAAAGTCACTCTAATGTTTAAATTAGCAAAGGGCAAGCAAATATCAAGAGTGAATGATGAATGTGTGAGGTATGTGATACTCTCAGATATTTTATAGGTTGTCTGACAAGTGGATCCGACCCATGGTTGACTAATGGTTGTACATTAGTTGGTGTACCCGACCACTTGACTGAAAAAGGGGACCGCACTGTCCATCAAGTCACTTCCAGCCGTAAATCTACAAGATTTGGGTGGCAGAGGGACGTGACTTGTGATGTAAATTTAGCAAGTGCACTAAATCGATCAAGTAGTATAGAACTTGGAAGTTCCGAAATCGAACACGAGGATTGAGATGACCAATTACCACTTCTTAATTTTGATAACTATTCAAACGTCAAATGAGTTTACAAAATGAATTGACATAAAAGAATGAATTTTAAAACAAAAATCTTTTAGAATTGATTTTTTTTTTTTAAAAAAAAAAACAAACTGTTCGAGTGTAAGAATAAGTTGAGAGTTTACTTCAAATCTGAAAAGCTCTAAGACTCTAATTTCACCAATCTATGGAGCTAGAATTTCATAGACAAAATTCTAAATCCATATACGAACTCCAGTTTGGTGCAATTATGACAATCCATCCTAATTTCTAACATTAACAAATATCAACCGAGATTCCTAATTTATTTTAATGCCTGGATTAGAGCACACTAAAATTTATCCCTTGATTCCTAACCAACTATATTCCTATGATGATTATTAACCAAGCAGTTTATTAAGTTCTATGACTCTCTATAGAAGTTGCACATGGTTCTTATATCCTCTCGATCTCAAATTACTCTATGGTTTTTCACAAACGCTCTAGACACATAAATCTCCTCCCGGTCTCATTATGATTGGCCTATCATTCAATTATTTTTCGAGCTAACAATTGAAGGCATTTAGATCATGAGAAAAACATAAAAGCAATGATAATAAACTAGGATTTAGCCATAACATTACCAAACCTTCATAAGTGGCTACATCATCACCCTAGAAAAGGGAATTTAGCTCCTCATTATTGAAACACATACCAAATTCATTGAATAAAATCCAAGATCCATAACAGAAGTTGATAAAACTCCAAAATCCTAATTTCCTGAACTAATCGCAGCTTATGGTATAAAAGATGGTGACCTAATTATGTTTAAAAACTGAATTTATACATCCTGAATACGCATACTCGCGAGGCGAAATTTAATGACTGAAATCCTAATCTATCAGCGTCTGCTCGCGAGGCGAAAGGCAGGCGGGAAGCTCAATCCAGCATGCTTCAGTTCTTTGCTTCTCTCAACAACCATCACTTCCAAAACTTCACTTTTGACCCTAATTGAGTACCTGAAAGCACGAGCATCCAATTACACATACCAGACTCAAAAACATAGAAAAATTACTAAAAACAATAAAGGGACTCAAAATATAACTTAAGACTCAAAGACAAATACGGGTAAAATTTGAATAAACTCAACAAATCTAATTAAATCCACTAATTAATCATAGTAAACTAAATAAACCAGCGGGTTATCAACTTGTTAGTTGTAGGGCGACTAGTCTACTCGAGTAGGGCGACAATCCTACGAGGCCATGCGTTGGCTTGGATTGGGCTGTCAGTTGGTCTAATTTGGCTTTGGATCATTGCTCGGCCCAATATTGTCTTCTGAAATTGGGTCATAGCCCGACACAATGCACATGGTTGGCCCGTTGGGTCTAAAATCTTGGATTGTGGCCCGGAACATGATGCATATTGAATAAGTAAAACATGGAGAATTAAAAAAAAAAGAAAGACTAAAACCTATATTTGGGATTTCTTGCCCTTTGTCGGCAATTTTTTCATGTGAATGGATAATAGACATTATTAGACAATAGTGTATATAGCTATATAAATAAGGAATCTCTCTACATGTGAGATTTTGGCAGATATGATGATAAAGGAGTGTGCCACTTGGACTACTCGAGTCTTCTGACTTATGATTTCACGAGAAAGGATGTCGCAGATGATGTTTGTATACTAACTACTGAATCAAGCATACACGTTTCATAGGAAAGGTTACACTTTTACGTGCATTTTTTTAAAAGGCTTAAATTTTAGATTTATCAATTAATTAACACTATGAGAAAGGGGGAGCAAATGAAGTATTATACTCAACTTTTTTTTAATGGGAACCCATTGGCTTGTGGGGTTACACAGACGAATAGGTAAATCCAATCTATGAAGCCGCTTCACGGGCTGCCATATTCAATCATTCACTTTAAATATAAAAAATAATAGTAAGAATAATATATTCAATAATTGCCTACTGTCAGAAGTTCAGAACTATGAATCTTGAGTTTAGCTGAGTAACCTTGAAATTTTATGAGAGTGATCATGAAACTCAGAATGAGCTGAAACGGGTAATTGGACAATGCCACAGAAACACACCAGTTGAACTGCTGAGCTCAAAGTCGAGGCACATTGAGGTTGCTCTGATTAGCAGCTCATGTGATGCACCATGCCATGCATTATTTTCACTGTTGGCTCTATTTCCAAAAGCAGAAATAATTAATCTACCGTGCATCCAATGTCTTCCTGCCTGAGATTGATCCCTTTCACAGACATAACATGATATTTTTACATTATCTTCCAAGAGCAACTTGCTCCATCGAATCACCCAAAAAGTAGTGCAACCTTCTATTTTCTCATTATTTGCTTCTTACTTTCTTTGGTACTAATAAAAAGTTGGCCATCAAGTTAAGGTGGAAAAAACTTAATTAAATTAGTCATTATTAATTTAAACCACAAAACTTATGTTCAGATCTATAAGTGATTGTGGTACTCATAATTAAAAACATATCTAACAGTTCATCAATGGAAATATAACATATATAACAATTATTACACATGTTATGATCTCATTAGAGAACAACATTACAAACACCTATAGAATACTTAAGTTTTATCCGTACTTTATTTAAATAAGTTATTTGAATAAAATGTCAATTTGAATTTGGTATGTTGTTTATCATAATTTTTTTAGAGTGGACCTGACTTATTTGTGAAAAACACATCTTTGAATTGATTTAAAAATCTATTTAAATTGCCTATATTTTATACAGGTTTAAATGCACGTAAGTTAATAAACTTAAAATTTTCAATTCTTAAAAGTTTCAACTTAATTTATTTATTAATTAAATAGGTTAATTTTTTTTTTTTTTGATTTGGAACCCATTGTAGGGCCTTTAGCTTTTAGTAGATTCACCGGGACATCCCCACAACTTCAACCCTTTATACTGATTATAAGACTAATCCCTGATTCAGCCACGCACGAGAATTAACACCTCCTAAATGGAATGCCTCCTAAAAATCAAACTTGAGTTCTCTTCCTAATGATTAGAGTACATTTTCATTCCGAAGTTAAACCATACTCCCTCCTATATCATCAGACTTATTCATACCCCTTCCTTCGATACAAACAAAATAGGTGCCCACACTAAATCACACCACCAAAAATTGTTTTTAGTGGCAATAGACTGATTGTCGGTATTTTATCGTCTCACTTAAAATTTTTGTGACCAAAGAATATTAGTCATTAAAAAATAATTTATAGTGACAATTTATGAAAATTGCTGAGTGTCTAATTTGCCGACTAGCACATACTTGCTCACCCTTTCGTCATTGAAGACAATTCAAAAATCATTTTTAGTGGTTATTAAAATTGTCGCAATAATTGCCGCTATAACTCTGAATTTTTTGCGGCAATTAATTGAGTCTTTATCAGCACTCTGTGCAATTGCCGGTGATACTTTTATCAACACTGGATACGTCGGCTAAAATATAACTGCCAGTAAATTTTAGCGACTGTTATTATTGCCGCTAAAGATGATAATAATTGCCGCTAAAAGTACATTTTATTGTAATGTGATGACCAAGAAAATTAGCATGGCAGATATTAATTTCTATGCATCAACTGATTTTCAGGTTTCCAACGTTAAAATAGTTCAATTGTCCCTTTCAGAGGGAAAATAAGTGTGGAAAAACTAAAAGCTGCTATAACATTGTCCTCTTCCGGCTATAATATATATCAAGATTAAAGCCCGTGTTGCTTTAGATTCTAATCACCGTCTCCATCACTCCCAACCACAAGTGCCTTATTTAAGGTAGTCAAATGCTCAACTACTTCTTCAGCTTTGCTTACTTTTCATAATAATTAGTTCTTATATATTTCTTTTTTCATGAACTTTCATGGCTTCCTCATCTCATAAACTCTTCCTCCTTCTCCTACTTACAATCTTCTTCTTCTCATCACATACTTGTGCTGCCAACTCCTCCAATACTTCCACAACTTTTCATGCCAACCTCTCCTCCTTAAGATCCTTTTGCAAAACTACCCCATACCCAGAAGTTTGTTTCAACTCATTGAAACTGTCCATCTCAATAAATATTAATCCAAACATCATCACCTACCTGCTCCAGTCCCTCCAAGTAGCAATATCTGAAGCCACAAAGTTATCTACTTTATTCCACAATGCTGGACACTCAAACATCATAGAAAAGCAAAGAGGGGCAGTCCAAGATTGCATTGAACTCCACCAATCCACTTTGGCTTCTTTGAAAAGATCATTATCTGGGATTCGTTCTTCAAACTCAAGGAACTTAGTTAATGCAAGAGCATACCTCAGTGCAGCCCTTACAAACAAGAACACATGTCTAGAAGGCTTAGATTCTGCTTGTGGTACCATGAAGCCAGTTTTGGTGAATTCTGTGATCAGCACATACAAACATGTGAGTAACTCTCTTGCAATGCTCTCTAAGCCAGGGATTAAGGGTTCCAAAGGCTTCAAGAACAGGCGTTTGTTGGGTACTCCAACATGGTTGTCAAGAAAAGACCGTAGCCTCTTGCAAAGCTCAGATGGGGAAGAATATGACCCAGAAGAAGTGCTTGTTGTGGCTGCAGATGGAACTGGGAACTTTAGTACCATAACTGAAGCTATCCAATTTGCTCCAAATAACAGCTTGGATAGGACAGTAATCTATGTCAAAGAAGGGATTTATGAAGAAAATGTGGAAATCCCAAGTTATAAGACCAACGTTGTTCTGCTTGGTGATGGAAGTGATGCCACAATCATAACTGGTAACAGAAGCGTCTTTGATGGCTGGACCACTTTCAGATCTGCATCTCTAGGTAGAGATTTTGACACCCTTATCTTGGTCTGTCTTCTCCCTTTTAGCTTTTGGTTGTTACACTTGCACTTTATGAACTCCTTTTTAGAATGAGTTTATCTCTAAAATGAGCAAGTAAGAATGTATTTACTCTATACCCTTTATCAAATTAAGTATAAATACACCCTATTAATTAATAACCCAAACTATTAAATTAAAAGGGTCTTGTTAATCATTATCCTTAAGGACACTCATTAAGAAATCAAAGATAGAAAGTTTCATTGGAAAGTGCTATATTTAACATATTGGAAGACAAATAATACAGTCACAAATGAAGTGATGTATGATTGGTTCACCTTGTACAAAAATTATATTGATATTGTATCAAAATTAAACCCATGATATTGAGAAGTGGTGTATTTAATTTTCCAATAAAAATATGTACCAACTAAAAAATATGATATTGAGAAGTGATGTCTTCTTGCCAACTCAAAAATATGTACCAACTACTAATTAATGGTTCATCTTTGTTGGGACGTGCCTTATACTGTTTAGGATTGGTAACTTCAAACAGATAAAAGGTTACTGGCCTTAGTTTTGTACAATAAATTTGTTCTTTTGGTATTTTGCATGTGTGAGACACAAAGTAAAGCAGTAACAGAAATAAACATAAAATAAAACAAATAGCATATTGGATCTTTGTGATTTCGGTAGGCCTTTGCTCTGAGACTGAGTGCTTGTTTTTACAGCAATTTTTTTTCTGTTTCATATATGTGGTCAAAGTGACAATTGCCTGATTATGCTCTCATTTATTTTTCAGCGGTGTCTGGTGATGGCTTTCTAGCACGTGATATAGCATTTGATAACAGCGCAGGGCCAGAGAAGCATCAAGCAGTTGCCTTGAGAGTAAATGCAGACTTGACTGCATTTTACAGGTGTGCCATTTCTGGTTACCAAGACACTTTGTATGTTCACTCCTTTAGACAGTTCTATAGAGAGTGTGACATTTATGGGACCATAGATTTCATATTTGGTAATGCAGCTGTGGTTTTACAAGCATGTAACATTGTATCAAGAATGCCATTGCCTGGTCAATTTAATGTGATTACTGCACAGTCCAGAGATACACAATATGAGGACACTGGAATCTCAATCCAAAACTGCACAATTTTAGTTAACAATGATCTTTATTCCAACTCTCGCAGCTTCAAGAGCTACCTTGGGAGGCCATGGAGGGTCTATTCTAGAGTTGTTTACCTTGAATCCTACATTGATGACTTTATTGACCCAATGGGTTGGACAAAGTGGTCTGATAATGATCAAAGATTGGACAGTTTGTATTATGGAGAGTATGAGAATTATGGACCTGGTTCAAGGACAGATAGTCGTGTAGGATGGCTTGGATACCATATAATGGATTACAATGATGCCTATAATTTCACTGTTTCAGAGTTCATTACTGGTGATGGCTGGCTTGAATCTACTTCCTTCCCTTATGATGATGGGATTTGATCAAGAACTAGACGTGACAATGTAGATTTAGTTTGTTCCATTTCTTACTAATGTGACTGTCCTCTGTGGCCTAAAGTCCTAAAGTGGTTACTTTTGAGTAACGATGCAAAATAAAAAAGTTGATTGCTAATTACACAGCTCATTTTATAGTTGCTAATTTTACAGTTGTAATGAAAATTGCCCAATGAACTGAGGCAAAACACGAATTGAAGTTTAATGCAGAAAAGCAAAACAAGAAAGAACACACTGATATTATCGTGGTTCAGACCCAAATTACTGCTCCTACATCCACACTGATGCCGAGTCTTCCACTATGATCAAGAACAATTACAAGCTTTACAAAACTGAGATTGTGGCTCTCTCTCTCACACTTGTGTTACAATCCTACAACAAGTCACTCGAAATCTAAAACAATACCATACAATACAATCTGTATCCTACCCCTAATACAAGTCTTATATAACATGTTCTCAACCTACTCTCAATCAGTTAAAGTTAGTTACAACTAACTAACCGAACCTAACTAACATATTACAAGAGATAACAAAAAATATAATTATCACTTAAACTAGGGGAATCAAGGCATAAACTAACTAGCTAACAAATTGAGATCCACCAAGCACCACAATTCTCCACCTTGGATCTTCAATGAGAAGCAAAGCTAGAACACACCTTCAGTCTCAAAACTGAGACTCAGAGATCAAAAACATTTGATGTTAGCCAAATTTAAGCAATGCATAAACTTGGCTCCTGGTAGCACTTTGGTCAGCATGTCTGCAGGATTGTCTTCACTAGCCACTTTCTTCACTTCTACAATGCCTTGAGCAATGATGTCCCGAATGAAGTGTAGTCTAATGTCTATGTGCTTCGTTCTTTCATGGAACACTTGATTCTTAGAAAGGCAGATGGCACTCTGACCGTCACACTAAACAATACCTTGCATATCCTTTCCTTCAAGCTCACTCACAATTCCCTTCAGCCATATTGCTTCTTTGATTGCTTCGGTATGTACTCAAATTCAATGGTGGACAAAGCCACTATATGCTGCAGGTTCGCGTTCCAACTGATTGCATTCCCATAGAGAGTGAAAATGTAACCAGTGATTGACCTCCTCTTGTCCACATCCCTTGCGAAATCAGCATCCACAAACCCCTCTAATCCACTGTGTGCAGCTTTAGATTTACCATACACAAGACCAATTGACTTGGTCCCCTTTAGGTATCTAAAATCCATTTGACAGCTTGCCAATGCTTCTTACCCGGATTGGACATAAATCTGCTTACTATGCTGGCAGAATAAGCTAAATCAGGTCTTGAGCATACCATTGCATACATGAGGCTTCCAGTGGCATTTGAGTAAGGTATATCATCCATGAACTTCAAGTCTTCATCAGTTTTAGGGGATTGATTGACTGATAGCTTGAAGTCTCCAGCAATAGGAGTAGATACAACCTTGGCTTCGAGCATGTTAAACTTCCTCAGAAGCTTCTCAATGTAAGAGACTTGGCCTAGATACAGAGTACCTTCGGATCTTCTCCTAATGATCTCCAAGGATTCTTTTAGCAGCACCTGGGTCCTTCATTTCAAATTCTGAATTTAACAAACTTTTAAGATGCTTAATTGCATTTAAATCATTGCTAGCAATAAGCATATCATCAACATACAAGAGAAGGTAAATGAAAGAACCTGAATGTGTTTTCTTAAAGTAAACACAGCAATCAAATGAACTTCTTTTGAAGTCATTTGAAACAACAAAGGTGTCAAACCTGATGTACCATTGCCTTGGTCATTGCTTGAGGCCATAGAGTGACTTATGCAGCAAGCAAACCATGTTTTCCTTTCCTGTTTCTTCATAGCCTTCAGGTTGCTTCATCAGAATCTTCTCTTCAAGTTAACCATGTAAAAATGTTGTCTTGACATCCATTTGTTCTAGTTCAAGGTCATGGACAGCAACCAAAGAAAGTATAATCCGAATGCTTGTGTGTTTCACAACAAGAGAAAATATCTCATTGAAGTCAATACCTTCCCTTTGTGTGAACCCTTTGGCCACAAGCCTAGCCTTATACCTTTCTTTCTTAACTCCTGGGATCTCAGCTTTCTTCTTGAACAACCATTTTAACCCAACAATCCTCTTATTGCTAGGTTTCTCAACCAGTTCCCAAGTGTTGTTCTTTTCTAGGGACTCAATTTCTTTTGCCATGACGGCTTGCCACTTATCCTTATCAGGACTAGAAATGGCTTCTTTATAGTTTGCAGGGTCAGAACTGTTGGCTTCAAGTTCCACAGTAAGAGCATAGGCTATAAGGTCGGCATATCCATACCTTTCAGGAGCTTTGACCTATCTTTTACCTCTGCCTCTGACCAGGCTGTATGAGTTATCTGCAGTTTCTGTTTGTTCTGCATAGACATCATCAGAATTGTCAGCGCGGTCAAGTTGCACAGCATCAGGATGCTCCACCTCCAACTAAACTTCATCTGTGGTTTCAATAGGCTTCTGTGCAGCTTGGTTGATACCTTCAGATTTTCCAAGCATAGCCTCCTCTTGGAAGACTACATCCCTGCTAATAATAGATTTTGATCCCTTTGAATCTGTTATCCAAACTTTGTAGCCTTTGACACCTTCAGGGTAACCAAGGAAAATACCTTTCTTTGATCTAGGTACCAATTTTCCTTCATTCACATGAATATATGCAGTGCAACCAAATATTCTAAGGTTCTCATAGATTGGAGGTTTTCCAGTCCACCTTTCTTCTGGGGTTTTGAACTCAATAGCAGCTGAGGGGCATTTATTGATCAAGTAACAAGCTGTATTGACAGCTTCTCCCTAAAAAGTCTTAGATAATTTGACATTGGATAACATGCATCTTACCTTTCTAATATGGTTCTATTCATTCTTTCAGCAAGACCATTCTGCTGAGGTGCCAATCTCACGATTTTGTGCCTAACAATACCATTGTCTTTACAAAATTAATTAAACTCACCATCAAGATATTCTAGACCATTATCAGTCCTTAGAACTTTAACTCTCCTTCCAGTTTGATTTTCAACCAGGAGCTTCCATTGTTTAAAGGATTTGAATGCTTGATTCTTATGCTTTAACAAATAAACCCATACATTCCTAGACCAATCATCTATAAAGGTAATGAAGTATTTAGCCCCTCCAAGAGAAGGAACCTTGGCTGGGCCCCAAATATCCGAATGTACATAATCAACTATACCTTTTGTAGTGTGAGTGGCAGTAGGAAATTTAACTCTCTTTTGTTTACCAAAGACACAATGTTCACAAAAATCAAGTTTCTCAAATTCTCCTATGCCTAACAGCCCTTGTTTATGTAATTCTTGTAACCCTCTCTCACTCACATGTCCTAGTCTATGATGCCAAAGTAGAGAAGATTTAAACTTAGGTACAGAGACTAGGCTAGCAGAGTCAAGAAAAGTGTTACCTTGAAGTCTATAGAGACCATTGATTCGAGTGCCTTTCAAGACTAGAACAGTTCCTTTGAAAACCTTCAAATCATCACCTTCACCCTTGTAAGAGCAGCCAGCCTTGGCTAGCATACCAAGTGACAGCAAGTTCCTCTTTAATTCAGGGACATGTCTCACTTCAGTGAAAGTCTTGACAGAACCATCAGCCATCTTGATCTTCACATTCCCAATGCCTACAATCTTGCAAGCCTTGTTATTACCCATTAGCACCTTTCCAGCATCAACTTGAGTGTATGAATGGAACCACTCCTTGTTAAGAGTCATGTGGAAGGTGCAGCCTGAGTCAAAGATCCATTCCTTACTGTAATCTTCAGCAGTGACAGCAAGCACATCAGCACTGTCATAGCTATCAGCAACATCAGCACTGTCATTGTGCTCTTTGTGCTTGCCATGATTCTTTTTCTTCCTCTCGGGGAAGTCCTTTCTCCAGTGACTATCTTTGTGACAGAAATAGCAATTCTTTTTCTGCTTAGGCTTTGTTTTCTGCTTGTTCTTGTTGCCTTCATGTTTCTGGGGTTTTCCTCGAGCTAACAACCCTTCTGCATATTCACCAGTATGTTTAGGATCAGTGATCTTCTTCTTTAATTCCCTAGAAATTAAGAAGATTTCACATCCTCAAGGGACAAGGTATCCCTTCCAAACATCATGGTGTCTACCAAATTGTCAAAGGATTGAGGGAGAGAACACAACAAGATCACTGCCTGATCTTCATCATCAATCTTGACATCAACACTTTTCAGATCAAGAATGGCTTTATTGAATTCTGAAATGTGTTCTTTGATGGATGTTCCTTCCTCCATCTTCAATTGATGAAGTCTCTTCTTCAAATAAATTTGTTGGTCAGAGTCTTTGTCATATAAAGACTCTCAAGCTTCAGCCACACCCCTGCAGCAGAGTTTTCGTCACTGATTTCTCTTAGCACTTCATCACCCAAAGATAAGATGATATTGCTATGAGCCTTGCTCAAAATATCCTTCTTATGCTTCTCGGTGAAAGTGGCAGGCATTCTTGCGGCTCCAGCCAAAGCATCCTCAAGACCTTGATAAAGTAGGAGTGCCTTCATCTTGATCCTCCAGAGGCTAAAATCATTGTCACCTATGAACTTCTCCATATCAAACTTGGCCGAGCCCATCGTGTGATTCCTCAAGAACCTGGCTTTGATATCACTTGTAATGAAAAATGCCCAATGAACTGAGGCAAAACACGAATTGAAGTTTAATGCAGAAAAGCAAAACAAGAAAGAACACACTGATATTATCGTGGTTTAGAACCAAATTACTGCTCCTACATCCTTCCACTATGATCAAGAACAATTACAAGCTTTACAAAACTGAGATTGTGGCTCTCTCTCTCTCACACTTGTGTTACAATCCTATCACAAGTCACTAGAAATCTAAAACAATACCATACAATACATTATGTATCCTACCCCTAATACAAGTCTTATATAACATGTTCTCAACCTACTCTCAGTCAGTTAAAGTTAGTTACAACTAACCAACTGAACCTAACTAACATATTACAAGAGATAACAGAAAACAGAATTATCACTTAAACTAGGGGAATCAAGGCATAAACTAACTAGCTAACAAATTGATGATCCACTAAGCACCACAACAGTCATCGATGAATGGAGAGGGTCGGATCATAAACTCCATGAAGTTGCATACGAGTTGCGGAATAGGAACTCTAGAATCAGTTTGAACATTTATTTTTATATTAAGATAATTTTATAGTTGGACCACAAGTTGAAGTTTCACTGGTTCAGTTTATTTATTTTTTTGAATATTTGATCTTTGGTGGAATCTCTTATTTGAAAGTAGGGGTGGAAATTTCAACTTCAAAAGATTTAGATTCTCTATATTTTTTAACATGTAATAAAAAAAGTATTCAAAAAGCAATATTAGAGATAAGTTGCTTTAGTACTATGTTTCGATAGATATCTGGCACGCTTCTGTAACAAATTAAAGAAGAAAGACAAAGAACAAACACAAATCTCCAAAGCGTGTACGGACTAGCCTTTAGGTTTGATTCGCCCCCATCGGTCTCTATCTAGACTGGGATGCAAGAGGTGTAGCAGCGAATCCCCTTCAGGATATAATGGAGAAAGCTTGATTTGGTTTGCACACCCACAATTAAGTTTATCGTCAATGGCAGTTTGCAGTATAATAGTCTCCTTAACTCTCTCTGCGCATAAAGGAGAAACAGAGAAGGTGACTTGGAGTGCAAAATTAAGCTCGGCAAATCAGATTGTTTTTTTTTTTTTTGAATGCAGAGTGACTCTACTTGTAGACAAACTCATGTCACTTGGTGAAGGAAAACAACTCTTCATGGGTTTGAATGAAGCAAAACAACCTTTCATGATTGTACCCGTTGATGTATGGACACACATTATCATGAAACAACACAGCCATCAGGAAAGATTTGAAAGCCATGAAGATCACATACTTTGGAAATGTTTAAATTTTGTTTTCTGCAGAATCGTGCGTCTGAGCTAAGCGTAGAGTAGCCTGCGCTAAGCGCGAGTTCATTTCCAGAAAACCATGCTCTCTGTATGTCTGGTGCTGAGCGCCAGATCTCCAGCACTGAGCACTCGACCTTGCTCGAAATCTTGCTCTCTGGCATACCCATACTAAGCACAATCGAATCGGTCAAGGTACAAGTTTACGGTTGAACCATAATTTAGCCGTCGCTCAATTAAAATATAATTTTATGTATAAAGTAAAAATATGAGTTTAATTGCTATACATTGTCACTGAAAAAAAAATTTATATTGTCAACCAATCAGAAATCATTGTGTGAGTCGTTTTTAAGGTATTTAGGATAAGTGTCAAACATTTCAGCTGATGTGAAAATTTATGATTGATTTACAGTGTAATTTTTTTACACTAACAAGGCATACCAATTAAATCCTAAAAATATTATCTTTTTTATGTCATATAATTGAAATTAAAACGTGATATAATATATAATGTTTAATTTATAATTAAAAAAGAGTTCAATTGGTATGAACTGTCAGTGTAAAAAATTTTATACAATCAATCAATCAGAAATCATAGTATGAGTTACTTTAAAGGTAGTTAAGATAAGAGTCAAACATATTTAATAATATGTCAATTTCTGATCTTGGTTGACAATGTAAAAAATATTTACATCGACACTATATACCAATTAAATCCATTAAAAAAAATTAAATTTGATGATATAGACAATTGGTGTTCAAAAGTCAAAACATAGAACTTTGAGTTCAACTCTTTTTTATGGAATTTTAAATGTTTTTCTATCATAAATGAAATCAGATATAAAATATAATACTTGATATATGCATTATAGGGACAAGGAAATGCTTCTCTAAAGTGAGTTTATTCACATGTAGTGTATGTTTTGGGGAAGATAAATTTTTCTATTTTCAGCTGTTTTTTAGTCCAAAAAACTATTTCGTAGATAATATATCATATTTGGCATTTATAAAAAAAAAAAATTCTTTGAAAAAAACTATCTTCGGAAGTTCCATGTTTACACGGTGTTCCATGTTTATCCCAGCTACATTGCGATTTGTGAGTTCCACGTTCTAGTGATTAAACTTCTGCTGTGATTTTATTTGATGTTGGTTTGGGTTTTTTTATAGAAAGGAGGTTTATCTGAGAGCTTTGAAATAAATATTCCATTTTTATTCCAAAAAAAAAATTTGGTACTTATTTTATTTATTTTTTTATTATAAAAAAATAATGAAAAGATATAAAAAAACAACACCTTTGATCTTGGTTAAGCACACCCTTAAAAGCGTAAGGCTTGAGCTTGAGCCCTAGTTATGGAAACGGATAACTTTTCTTAAAATGAGAGAACCGGTTCAAACCATTCTTGCTTCACTTTACCGGTTTACAATTTAATGGTTCATAAACGATTTTTCAAATAACTGGTTAGAGTGACTTAACCGGGGTATCAATGATCCGGTTTTTATTTAAACTAGTTAATCCACCGGTTCAATCCGTTTTTCATGACACGTGGATAGAACTGCTTTTATAGGTGCGGTTTTTCAAGGTTTGAAAGTCATATCTCATGCCATGTGGGATTTGTCTAATTTTACCACTCCCACCCTTTGAAATTGGTCTGAAACGGGATAGAATTTGGCAAGAAAAACGGTTGCAAATAAAGAGCAGAACCTGTCATTAATCTTTGAAGCCCTTAACTAACTATTAAAATAGAAATACCAGAAATATCTCTCGTCCATACCTGCATGCATGCTATCCTATCAAACAAACAAACACTAAATTTACAAATGATTCAAACAATGAAGATGAAGAGAAAAGGACTAAAACTAAACCCTCCTTGGATTTCTTGAAACTCTTTGTTTCTTTCCCAATCCATTGCCTGGCTTGAATCTAAGGCAGAGGCTCCTCTGCCTTAGACAATTTTCGTGATATGGCATTTCAGGATTTTGACCTCATATCCGAAAGGAGAAGAAATGAGAGGAAACAAAAACTTAGGAAGAGGATTCTCATTGGTGTAGTTTCAACCATTCTCCTTGCATGTATCATAGGTGCTGCAGCATTTGTTGTTGTCAACAAATCTGGCATTGAAACCAATAATGCCAACCAAAATTCTCCCTCATCATCTTCCAATACCAAAATTGAACATTCATCAAAGACTGTGAAAACAATATGTAGCTCAACTGAATACAAGGATAAATGTGAAGGACCCCTTAGTAAGGCAGTGGAGAAGGACCCCAAATTGGCACAACCAAAGGAACTTCTCAAGTTAGCAATAAAACTTGCTGAGGAAGAAATTAACAAGGCTTTCAACAAAACCACCGCTATGAAATTTGAATCAGATATGGAGAAAGGAGCATATGAAGATTGCAAGCAGCTTATTAATGATGCCAGGGAAGAGATAGGATTCTCTATATCTGAAGTTAGCAAAAATGATTTGAAGAAGCTTTCTACAAGAGCTGCTGAATTGAACAATTGGCTTAGTGCAGTTATCTCTTATCATCAAACATGCATTGATGGGTTTCCTGATGGAGACTTGAAGACTGGACTTAAGAAACTCTTCCAAGATCCACAGGAATTTGTTAGCAATTCACTTGCCATTGTGTCAGAAGTGTCTTCTTTCCTTTCTACATTCCAAACAGCTACGAATCGCCACTTGCTATCGGAGAAAAGTGATGGCTTTCCTGCTTGGATTGATGCTGAGGACAGAAGGATGTTGAAGGCAGCAGATGACAAACCAACACCTAATGTCACTGTGGCAAAAGATGGCTCCGGAAACTTCAAAACCTTATCTGAGGCTTTGGCAGCCATCCCACAAACTTATAAAGGACGGTATGTTCCTCTTACACCTCTAGATTAGTCACAAATTTTTTTTTTTATTTGTGTTATCTTTGTTGGTATTTGGATTGATACATGGTGTCAAGAGGCATAGTTACCATATTCCAACGTTTTAAATTGCGGTCGCGGTCGCGATTGCAATCTTGCACTCTTGCCTACAGTTTGCCTACAGTTTTTCTCGGTCTTCCTTTGATAATAAATAAGGAACCACGAATTGGTGGTACCTATATGACTTACCAGAGAGTACTGCAGACCTAATAACTATTGTCAAGCTTAGTTTCATTATTGCGGTTTCTCTTTGAAGTCCATTGATAGCATATATCTCCAGTATTCTAGACTTTCCTGTCCCTAGCAATCTATGCTCATTCACTGCATATTTTTGCAATGTGAAAATGCAGGTATGTGGTTTATGTTAAAGAAGGAATATACGAGGAGACGGTTACAGTGACAAAGAAAATGGAAAATCTAACCATTTATGGTGATGGATCACAGAAGAGTATCATCACTGGCAGCAAAAATTTTGTAGATGGAGTCAGGACTTTCCAAACTGCAACCTTTGGTAAGTAATAGGTATATATACAAATTCCCTCCATGAGAAAACAATAACGTAATGTATTTGTGGCAGCAAATGAATATGTATATTGCTTTATTAATTGATTTAATTCATTTTTCCATGCACACTACATGCAGTTGTACTTGGAGATGGGTTCTTAGGAAAGGCAATGGGATTCAGAAACACTGCTGGCCCAGAAAAGCATCAAGCAGTAGCTGCTAGAGTGCAAGCAGATCGTGCAGTGTTTGTGAATTGTCGTTTTGAGGGTTACCAAGACACTTTATATGCCCAAACCCATAGACAATTCTACCGTAGTTGTGTCATTGCTGGCACAATTGACTTCATCTTTGGTGATGCAGCTGCAGTCTTCCAAAACTGCATTATGGTTATTAGAAAACCATTGGAGAATCAGCAGAACATTGTAACTGCTCAAGGGAGATTTGACAAGACAGAAACCACTGGTTTTGTTCTTCAAAAATGTGTGATTAAAGCTGATGACAAACTTGTTCCTGAGAAAGATAAAATCAAGAGCTACCTTGGTAGACCATGGAAAGAGTATTCAAGAACCATCATCATGGAAACTGAAATTGGGGACATAATTAACCCTGATGGGTGGCTACCTTGGGCTGGTGACTTTGCACTTAATACATTGTATTATGCTGAGTTCAACAACACAGGACCTGGTGCAAGCACCAAAGCAAGGGTCAATTGGGCTGGCCACAAAGTCATTAACAAGCAAGAGGCTAGCAAGTTTACCGTGGGATCTTTCTTGAATGGAACATGGATCAATGGCAGAGGCGTACCTGCTCAGACGGGTTTGTATAGTTAAAAGGGTCAGATTCAAATAACCCTTTCATGAAAACCAGTTGAGTTGAATGATTGAGGAGCTAATGGCATATTAAACCTATGTGCTTGGAGTACGTTATTAATGTTGCTCATTTTGACGAATTGTTGTCTTGAACTAACTATGGTGAGGTAGGTAAAATACTAAAATTTGTGCAGCATACCATCGAATGCAAAAGTAAATAGAAATATACGAAGCAATTATCTGTGCTGAGTAAAAAGAATGCTGAGTCATATGTTTATAGAATCAAATTATGTTTTGTAGTTGCTTCTTTTTTTAACAAAAAAAAAAAAAAAAAATCTTTTGTAGTTGCTGATACCTGATGCACAGGAAACTAACTTCTTCTCTTTACAAAAAAATAAAGTATGCCCAAAGTTTGCTCCATGCAGCTAAGGAAAAAACTCCTCTAAAGTGAGCTTGGATGTAAAATGAATAAGTAAGAGTGTATCAATCATTTGATTAGTTAAAATGCATTGAGATTTTAACTCACTTTAAATAATCAAATCAAGGGTACACTCTTACTTGTTTATTTTATATTTAACCTCATTTTTTAGGTGCTTTATCCAAATTTTAAGGCATACAAAACTAAAAAAAGTCCTAAATTTAAGGTTAAAAAACATTGTGCAATACATTACAACAAATTCAAACTCAAATAGTACGAACACAAGATTCATGAACATTACAACAAAATTCAAGACTACAACATCAAGTTCAATTCTTTTTATCATTCCGAATATGTGAGGCCTTTATCACAATTCCATCCCTATGTCCCACTTCCACATGTTTACAAAATAAAAACATAAATATATTTCCTTCATAAAAATAGTAAAACAAAATTATCAAGTAATACAACAATATATTCATTGCCTCGTCATCAACATCCACATCCTCACCGACACAGCCAAATTGAGCCACTAGGGACACTCAGAGAGAGGGAGAGGGGAGAGAGAAAAAACTTAGAGGTGAATGAGACTCGCGGAGGTTGATGTTTTTTATAGGATTCATTACTAACACCTAAGTCGTCGGTAACTCTCGCCAATTGTCTGAAGTCAGACAATCAATTTACCAATGGCCATGGCCAAGTTGTCGGTGAGTTACAGATGCTGATCGACGATCTAACTGTCGGTAAACTTACCAATAGATATAGTCGGTAAGTCTGTATGAATGAATTCATGTAAAATGGCGTCGACCAGGGACAACCCAAGGGTAAGGCCAGATTAGCCCTAGTTTTAGGCCTCCAACCCACCTCACTCTGCCCCCTACATAGCCCACTAATTTTATAGGCTCACCTCCATTTTTATACCTAACTAAAATTGAACATCTGAAGTCCCCTCCCATAATTTGTTCACCTCTGAGGCCTCACCTAGCTTTAGACCTCACATTTTCTTGGCCAACACAGATTGCGTCGATCATATCGAAGGATTTACTGACGAACATGTCCATGGTAAGTGTTGTCGATAAATCTTCAAGTAATTAATCCATTAGCATAGTATTGATGGCTCAATCCATCAGTAATTTTGAAAATATCACCGGCTTTAATGTCATTGATAAAACCTGGCAACAATTGTGTAAATTCTTGTAGTGTTAGATAAGTTTTCAATGAGTACACTAGGAGCCTGTTTGGCACATCCATTTTGCGAGCTTATAGCGGATGGAAAAGTAGCCTCGTTTGACAAGCGCCTCTGTCACGAGCTTATAGCGTTATTTCCAGAGGCTACTTCAAGTAGCGTTTGAGCTTATACCTTATAACATTTCATTTTCCCCCCCTCTTTTATCCTTATTATCTTATATTAATTCCAAATCTACCCTTTTAATATAATATTAATTAATAAAAGATGAGAATCTTTCATGTAATTGAAAGAATCTTACATTTTTATTTTAATCATTATACTATTTTCACTCTTTTGGATTATTTTTTATTATCAATAATATTGGTGATTTATTATTTTTACTCTTTTTATATAATTTAACCTTTTTTTATAATAATTCTTTCAACATTTATTTGATAATATATTATATATATAATAATATATTTTTATATGATAATATAACATGGTAAGATTATCATTTATATAATTTTATTTATTTATTTATATATAATAATGTATCAACATTTATAATATTAACGTATATATATAGTTTTTTTAATATATAAATAATATTTATATAAAAAGATATAAACACATGTCATTTTATACATTTTATATTTTTCAGCTACTTCAACCGTTAGTTTTATCAAATACTTCCACACAACATAATCTAGTTTATTCGCTATCAGCTACCTCATTCGCTATCCGCTATCAACTAACTTATCCGATAACAACTAATTTTACTAATCAGGCTCTAGCTTTGCTGGTTTTGGGAGAAGGAAATAAGCAAAATCCTTGCCACCATGTGCAATAGATGCCTCTTTGATGTATTTGGTTGGAGCTATTTTTTTGCTTATTTAAAGAGATTTCTTTAGAGAAGCGGCTCCTTTGGGATAAGATCAGGTGCTTGGCTTCTATACGGGAGTAGGGATCCTCTCCATTTTTCATGAGAAATGAAGATGTCAATTACTAAAGTTTTAAGATAATAAATGCATGGAGGGACTACATACATATGTATAAGACACATTTATTTGGAAAAAACTTTGGAAATGGACAAAAATGGAGAGATAAAAAATGGAGAAGATCTTTTTCCTCTATACGGTATAAAACCCATGGTCATTTTAATGAGATTTCTTATAGAAAAGTCTTGAGAGATTGATCAACTTTGATTCATTGATGTTTTTTCCTTTTTTCTGTCCTCTTTATTATTTTTGTAAGAAGGATCTCTTATATATTCTCGTATCTCTTTTGTAATCTTCTTCTCTTCATCTTAATGAATTTCTTCTTTTATAAATTATAATATTTTATTTTTAATTATAATATTATTAGAATTTAATATTCTAATATTGTTACAAAATTATAATAATTAATATAAGAGTTATGCTATTTCGTAGAAAGGTCTATGCTATAAAAATTGACGAAAAAGTAAATAATTAACCAACATCATGTGTTGGCTAACCAAACATAAGTAAATAACCTTAATTTTTACTAAAATCGTTTCGTACTACTAATAATATGTTCCCTTTATATAAATAGAAGATACTGTATAATATAGGTATAAAATTGTTCGTAACAAGCAATCAAAAGTAAGAATGAAAACAGTAAACGCACCAGGACAAATTAAAGAATTTGTTAACGAGGTTTGATCAATTGTGTTTACGTCTCCGATAGCTGAACGACTATATATATTATTAAAGATAATTACAATAGGGTTTATAGAGTCTATTTATATCTCAGTATAGGCTATAATTAACCCTGTACTATCGAGGTTCGCTTCACAATAGAGGTTCGCTCCACTCCGCTCCAGCGATTATCCACTTATAATAGAATGTGAGTCATACACAACAAAAATATTTTATAATATAGAAATATTATCCACCTTGAATGTATGCCCAAAGATTAACCTTCAAGAGCCCCTCCCTTTCAGGACATCGGAGAAGCAAGGCCCTGTGTATTATGAAGTCATAGACAATGAATCAATGATCTAAGATGAAGGTAGGGAAGGAATTGGGGTTGGCCACCAAGGGAGCACAATTGGGGTCACCGGATAAAAAACCAAGGATAGACCTCCATATTTGGTTGCTTTAAACCTCCGAGTTAGCAAATTGCAGGAAAGAATGTGATTACCAAATTCCAAAAACATATTACCCCTAACATATGGATGGAATGCTAGAATTCTGCTATATCCCCTCACAAATTCTCTCTCTATGGCTTTCAACTCTTCAAAGATTGGCCCAATGATATCAGGAAGATAAAACTCATGCACCAATTGCCATGTTGCTTTTTCTCCTTGCCCACAATCACAATACTCCAATTCCCAAACTCTCCCACTATAAGAACGTATGTTGGCAGTGGCAGCATTTCGTGCAATGGGGAACTCAGATAATTGCAAACGTCCACATGAAACTCCAAGGCACCCTTTATATGCTTCACCAAAGTCACTAGGATGATCAATCACAGAAGCAACATGTCCATCTTCGTATGGATCATACACAAGAATCCTTCTTCCTCCGGTAAAGTACAACTTTCCATCATGTTCAACACTCAAAGTTGTTAGAAAAAACCCACAAGCAAAACCCTTTGGGCAAGAGACAACAAGACAATTCCATTTCCCTGTCTCAGAAGAGAAAACTTCAACATTAAAAGCAAATCTCATGTCACTAAAAGCTGGGATACGCACCACCCTAAACCTACGAAGAGAGGTAACAACAGAAACACCCTCTAGTACTCCAACATGGTAATAAGGGTCACACATAAAACCAACAAGAACCCCAGCATGATCACAAAGGCTTGGAGCACAAGGAAGCTCTAATGTGTCCCTAGTGAGTGGGTTGCAAACATGGTATATGCATTTGTGTTGTGGACGTGGATTTCCACACAAGACCAAACCGTTGGAACAACCAAAAACAAACTTCAAGATAGATCTTAGTTGTGGTATAATGTTGGTGGGTTTGAAATATGAGTCTAAGAAACTCAATGACAAATGTTTTTCTAGAGACCCATGTTGTAAACATGATATATTTGGCGTTATGACAAGTGCATTATACGGTTGTAGGATGAAGCTTTGTTGATCGAGGTCCTCTCCTTTGGCCTTCAAATTTTGGAAGAGGCTATGTTGGTGAGTGAGGTATAGGGAATGAAAGTTAGGATCAGAAACTAGTGCAGACCAATGCTTTGAGACGCTCTTGCATGAGAAGAGTGATTTGCAAGGGAGTCTACAAAAGATTTCGATGAGTGAATCATCGAAGAGGTCGTTGATGGTGGTATTGGATTTAGAAGCATAACTGGTTGGTGGTGATATGGTGGCAGCCATAGCTAGCTTTCATGGGAAGAAAGCAGAAGGAGGAAAATGTTATGACTCATTACCATGTAGTTACATACATCAATTATGATGAGGCTTGAATCATTTTGAGACTTCAAAATTGTACTAATTTATTAACGACTCTAAAGCCAAAATTATTTTTGGGTCCTAATTAGTAGGGGAAATGATGGGTCTTGAAATTAATTTTTGTACAAGAGTAATTAGATTTAGGCAAAATAGGTTGATTGGTCTTATACGTTTATTTAAATTTTTACATCAGTCTCATATGTTTTATTTTTTTTCAATTGGTCCTACATGTTATATTTTGTTTTCACGTTAGTTATTTCCGTTAATTTGGACCTTACGGCATCAGATCAAAAGCCACGTGTAGCACTAATATCATAGCCACGTCGGGTCAAATCTGACAGCGTTAGGTCAACATTGACGAAAAGGACTAATGTGGAAACAAAATATAACGTGTAGGACTAATTTGAAAAAAAAATAAAACTTATGGGACCGATGTGAAAATTTAAATAAACGTATAAGATCAATCAATCTATTTTGCCTTAGATTTACCTACTTTTAAGGTAGAGTTAAATGATAGAATATTTCTCTTTAATAGGTATAGCAGAAATTTAGAAGAGAAAAGTGTTTTTTCTCTTCATTTTCTTCTCTTCATCTATTTTCTTTCTTTCATTTTCTCTTTTCATTTAAGCGAAGTGTAAAAAAAAAGTTCTTATACACTTTAAAATTATTGTATCACCAATAATATTATAATGTTTGACATTTATTACTAAATATGCCATTGAATAAAAAATAAAATTTTATTACATTAAAATTAAACGATTATAAACTTCCTAGAATAATACTGTAAATCTATTTTAAATTTCTTTTGTGTGAGACACAACTTGCTTCCTACATCAACCATGTATCTTAGGGGGTGTTCATGGATGGTTTGAGATGAGTTTGGTTTGACCCAAACTTAGCCTAATACTTTGATTAAGCCATTTTTCTTACCTGAGCTCGACATGATCATTGTTGAAAATGATTAGGTCAAAACCAGTTGGCTTGATAGGTAAACATGATATATAAATTTGAATGTTGTTATGTATATATAGCTAAGACATAAAATTATAAAAATTGAAAATTAAAACTAAAGTAGAGTGAATTTTAATATATTATCATATTATACAAAAAGTTATTAACTTAAATCAAGAAATCTTATCATTTATAATTAAGGATTTAATTATAATACATTATCCGTGTAAAGAGTTTTTACATTGATAATTAATCAAAAATTGTCACATAATTGAAAATATTTGACTTTTATAGTAACATTCTTAAAAGTCACACATGAGATAATGTGTGATTGATTGACAACGTAAAAAATATTATACTGACAATATATCAAAATTAAACTTTATTATAATTAATTATTAATTATAAAATAAAAATTGAGTTTTAAAATAATAAATGATGTGAGGCAAGATTAGGATGACCCGAAGTATAATCCAACTAAAAAAACATACTCGATCTAATTTTACATACTCAAACTTATATTTTAAAATTATCTTTTGGACGAAATAAGTTAATAGAATGCTTATTTTGACTATTATCTTTTTGCTTTGTTTAAATATGTAAAATCATTCTCCCTCTTCTTCCTCCTATTCTTTGGCAGGTGGGAGAAGATTTAATTTTTGTAGATCCACCACCACAAATCTTTTCTCCCTTCTCTCTTTTCTTCACAAACACAAACACACACAAAAATAAATTTTCTCATCCACTTCCATTTTCTCTACTTTTCTCTTCCTATTTTCTATCAAAACAAACTATGGCTAAACATTCCTGTTTAGAGCTGGGGTATATAGGTCATCTCGGTCCGTTTAGGCCCGGCTCGCATTGACCCGCACTTAAACGGATCAGGCCGAATAGGCCCAAGATATAACAATTCTATACTTAGCTAGTCCGCGTCCAACCCGCATAGTTCGAGGGATAAACGGGCTGGCCTGCAAACTCATTAATAAAAAAAATAGAATTCAAAAATTAGTTCTCAACCACTATATTCTTTCAAGCCTTGAATCTTCATACGAAATGCAACCACTCTTTAGCAGTCACCTATATTCACAAAAGTAATCACAAATAAGTGATCACTATATTCAACCACTATGCGAATCAGTATATTCAATCACTATATTCACAAATGCGGCCACTAGTTGGTAGCCACCCATTATGCAACCACTATATTCACAAATGAATGACGAGAATTACCTATTCAAACACTATATTCACAAATCAGCGATGCCAATCACCCATTCAAACAAGTACCATTAAGCATAATTATCATCCAGATGCAAAAGAATGGTGTCTCTTCCATATGCAAACAATTGTAGAAGCTCAAATAATAAACCAAGTAATCATAAACAACTAAACTAGTACATCAAACATCAAACTAGTAAAACGGGTAGTGGTGGACGAGCTTCACAAACATCAATCATAAACCAATTGTTGTGGTACGAGGACGAGCTTCACGCGGTGGAACTTCATGGTGGCACGAACGAGCTTCACTAGAGGCGGACGATTATTTGGAGAATTGATTTGATTTGGGAATTATTAGGTTTGGGTGATCTTAACTCTTCAGTTTTCAGTTCACACAGCTACTGACTTTCCCAAATTAAATGACCTCTTGATGAAGAAATCAGAAATGGCACAAACCCATGTGTCAAAGTTGCCTATTTTTTTTGTAAAAAGTAGTCTTTTGTGGGCTGGCCCGTTAATCCGTGAATTCAACCTGTTTAACCCGCAACTTAAATGGATCGAGTTGAAAAATCTCACATTTAAACAGTCCTATATATTATCTGATCCTAATCCGTACAGATTGGGGATTAAACGAACCGGTCCGCAAATCCAAACCTATATACCCGATTCTATCCTATTAGAGTTACAAAGCACAAAAAATAAAAAAATAAAATAAACGCCCCTGTTACATCCTACACGGATTTTAACAAAATCAACCTATAACTATGTCATAAGCGTCAAGTAGACATGTCAAAGATGTCTTTGACCTGACAAAAGTATTGGATCACTGTATCAACCATCAACCATCCACGTCCAATTATGAAAATGCTAAAACATTTTTTAACATTTTGTTTCTAATACATTCTATCTTTTAAAAAAACAAAACAAAAAAGATTTAAAAAGAAAATTGTTATTTACTTCATCCCATTTACTTATCCACTACTACATTTTTATTTTAATTTTTATTCCAAAAATATTCCTATCTGCACCATCCGATTCTGTACCCAAGAATTTGTATTTCAAAATTTTTCAAGTTTTTGACGTATTGACAATTAGTTGTTGGGACATAAAAAAATTTTATTTTAAAATTTTTCAAATTTTTTGACCTACCAATAATTAGTTTTCGGAATATAAAAAATTGTGTTCGACAATTAGTTGCTGGAATATAAAAAATTAGTATTCTGAAATTTTTTAAGTTTATTGAATTATCGCCTATTCGTTTCCGGAATACAAAAAAATATGTTCCAATAATTAATTATTGGAATACAAAAAAAATCATATTATAAATTTTTTTAAGTTTTTTTGACGTATCCGCAGTTAATTTTCGAAATGCAAAAGATTGTATTCTTATTGGAATACAAAAGAATATATATTCCGAAAAGGATAAAACTGATTTTTCAAGCTCCAAATTGAAAAGTGAGGCGATGAATGATGCATTTGTGAAAGTGCATATACCAATTTATAAGGAGTAAATATTTAATTTGGTCCCTAAAATTGTAGGGTCGTATCAATTTAGTCCCCCACATTATTAATATTGCAAAATGATTCTTGGAATTTCAAAATATAGCAAATGAATCCCTGATATTATTCACTTAGTTTCAAATGCATCCCTGCCATTACCAACTTAATGTCATTATAATCCATGCAAATATCAACGGAGGGACTAATCTGATTAACTTTTTGTAATTTCAGGGATCATTTTAGAATATTAATAATATAAGTTAATATTATCTTACCATTTCAGGAATTAAATTGGATATTTAGTTAATTGATAAGACTTAACTGCGTGGGTTGGCCGTTGGACCAACCATATCGGCCTCCAAATAATTTCCAAAACGAACCCATATTTTCAACTTCATAAAATCATTTTCAGCGTGTCAATACATATATTCGAGCCATACACGTGTCGTACTATCGTGCAACCCTTCACAAAACGCATTAATCTGCCACCTTTGAAATACTTCCCACCAAGCTCTCCTCCTTCACTTCACTTCACTTCAACCTTCTTCCGCCGCCGCCATGTCGCCGTCCTCCGCCGAATCCGGAGGCTTCGGCAACGGTTTTCACAATGACGACAGCAATCACTCTCAAAGATGCGTTCCTACTACGACGTCGTCCAGCCCTCGTTCCCTCTGCAGCATCATCATCGACGCGATTCCCCCGAAGGAGTACGAGAAGCTTCGAAGAATCTTCATTGCTTCGGCGAAAGGGTTTTCGATCGGTGCTGGCCTCAAAGGCGGTCTTGCTTTTTTCGCGATCTTAGCGCGTTTGACTCGAAAAAAGTCTCAAAGGTAAAAAAAAAAAAAAATAGCTTGTGAAAATTGGGATACGATAGCGAAGTGAATTTTTCATTTATGATAATTGAACTCTTTTTTTTGTTTTAGGAAGGAGATTGCGGTGACGAACGGTGAAGCAATTGTTACGGCTCTGAAGGAGACATTGAGATACGGTCTTTTTCTTGGAACCTTCGCTGGAACGTTTGTGTCAATGGATGAACTTATAGGTGCTCTCGGAGGTCACCGTAGGCATGTTCTCTTTTTTCTCTTGCTTTTGGATCACCGATTTCTTTTGTCTTCCAATTAGAGTGTGTGTGTGTGACATGTGACTCAACGAGAAGGAGTGTTAAAAATAGTGTAACAAATATGTTGCTAGCATAGCATTTCTCGTTTAGTTATTAAATTTAGTTATGCACACGAGTTAGTCATAGGAAGGAATAAGTTTCATTAATCTGTAGGTCCTTAACTATTTGAAAATTTTCAAATAGGTCTCTATACTTTAAAATTTTGTAATTAGGTCCTTGGACACATAGAAAAATTGTAATTAGATCCCTCATATACTTTTTTGATAGGGTTCCAAATAGTACATGGACCTATTTCAATTTTCCTAAAAAGTATAAGGACCTATTTGAATTTTTTCAAAATGTTCAAGGACCCACACATGATGAGTGAATGAATCACTTAATGGAATCCTAACGGAAAAGTGTACGAAAGACCCGATCACCAATTTTTCATGTATTCAAGAACCTAATTAGAAACTTTTGTAGGGACC
Organism: Ammopiptanthus mongolicus; assembly: GCA_039655645.1. NCBI lineage: Eukaryota > Viridiplantae > Streptophyta > Magnoliopsida > Fabales > Fabaceae > Ammopiptanthus > Ammopiptanthus mongolicus. The sequence continues at coordinate 88,098,131 of CM077345.1, forward strand.
TATTTGAAAATTCGTAAATAGTTTAGGGACGTGTAGATTAATTTAACCAAAGGAATAATGTGATACACGTTTTATAAATTTGGGATACACATAAATAAACTCAGAGATAAAGCATAGCTATCAGCCTATCAGGTTGGCAGTACTCTCTGTATGCAGTGGTACACAGTTAGTCACTTCTTACTATATAATTATCAGGCTTTACTCTGCAAAATACAATCGAGAGTTTGCAGTGTTGTTGAGAGAATCTGGTAACTATGGATTAAAGTGCTAGTGAATGATAATTCTAAGGACTAAATTGCTGAATTTAGGAACCAATGTATGGAAAAAAATTTCAAGTTGCATATTTGCTTTTATTTGATTTTTGTGGTTGTTGATTCGTGAGTGGGAGTGATTCTGATTGGTTTTGTGTTGTGTTTTGTTGGTTTTAATTCAGGACAGCAAGGTGGAGGGCTCTGTTGGCAGGGGCGCTTGCTGGGACGTCGATGCTTCTGACTGGGTTAGAGACGCAGCACACGAGCTTGGCCATTTACATTCTCATGCGTGCTGCTGTGTTGGCATCTCGTTGTGGGATTAAGAGCAAACGGTTTGGTAGAATTTGTAAGCCTCTCACATGGAAGCACGGTGACATATTCCTCATGTGTCTCTCCTCTTCCCAGATATTGTATGTAATATTATGCACCCTTCTTTATTTATTTATTTTTAACTGAGGAAAATTTTTACTTTATAAAAATCGATGTGCATGTGTGCTTCCTTATACCGTTTTGCTTTGTTCTCTCTTTCATAAATTATCTTTGTCTTTCAAATTTTGTGGTAAATGGCTATGCTTTGTAATTTCCATAAATAGTGTATGTGTTTCACTTGATGGCTTCGTAGTCTGCGGCTGATGTATGGATGGATCCAGGTTGTTACGTTCAGTTTGCTGATAAAGCATACCTCTATTTTTATAGATAGCAAACAAGCATTATGCATTCTTCATTGTTCGAATGCTAATGTGTACCATCCAGTAAAATCAGATCCTGTCTGATTAAATATTTAGTATCATGTCGCATGGCTGAGCTAATTCACTTAGTGGGGCCTTTAACTAGACTTTGATTTGATCACTCATCTATTTGTGGCTAGTTGTTCACCATTTACTAGTTTTGTCCATGATAAGGTTGACTGAAGCTGCAGGGCTTTGCCTTGTCTAGTTGTCTTACAATTTGAATGTATATATTTGCTCAATGCTTGTTAAAGACATAATGATATGTTGTTGGCCTATAGCTGTATGGGTATAAAGCTACTTGGCAAATAGGAAGGTAATAAGGGATAGTAAAGAAATAATACTGAGAAACCCGTTGCCCGTCTCAATTTTCTTTTTGATAACCTTTTATTTACCTCATGACAAATGTTGCATGAATTTGATAAAGAAAGTTTTGGATACCACTTACGTTCAAGTAAATGAATATATATATGTCTCATTTTCGGCCATGATTGTGTCCACATGGGTGCACCCTTGATAGTTTCTTTCTAGAGCTATGTTTCTGTAAGGAGACACACTTTATGATCTTCTCCTTCTTTCCTTCTTTCTCCCTTTTAATAATCATTAAAAGAATCCTTATCAGTCAGAAAGATTAATGGTAATGGAAACTGTTTTGGTTTCAGGTCTGCTTATATATTAAAGCAAGAGAGCTTGCCATCTTCATACAAATCCTTTCTCAATAAACATGGTGGAAAGGATATGGTTATCTTACAAGGTGTAAAAGATATAGCCAGTGGCAACCCTTTTACTAATTTGGATGCAATTGAGAAATACTACAAGACCATGGGTGTCGATATGAAATTAGATCCAAATATGAAAGTCCCATGCTCGGTAAGTCGGTATGAAATAAAGATTTTGCGATTTTGTCCTTTTCTTTCAATCTCAGTAAGTGTAAATGTGTAATTACTATTTACCCATAGAAAATAAATAAAGTAAAAGAAAACATAATTAACAAACATTGTGTTCAATATCAAATTTGGAAGCTGAATTTGATTGCATCAAACAGTAGCATCAATTTCTTCACTATGATTGAATAATGAGAAATGTGACTCATGATGAATGCCAACTCATATTTGATTTGATAGTACATGTAAACTGTACATAATATACGTATGGACTTTGTTGGAAACATATAGGTTTTTATCTTTCTTTTCTGTTCTATGCCCTAACAAAGTTCCTCATTCAAGTTTAATCAAATTTATCGTATTGAATTGTTTACTTTTTTCTCTTTTGGGTCTTGTTCAATTTTGTCATTCTGGCCTGATGCTTTTTGTTGAACTTTGTAATTTCTGTATGACACATTTCATCTAGATCTGTTCAATATTTAATTTGTAACCCATTGTGTTGCTTTATTTCAGTGTTTGAAATCGCTGATATTTTGCAGATTGTGCATGGAAATCAATCATGTACCGGACATGTCTTTTCTTTTCTCCTTCAAGCCTACAAAAGAGCATTACCTGTTTATCTTCCAGTTTATCTGATCCCTGCACTAATAGTTCATCGGCAAGGACTTTTAAAAAGGTGATATAATTGGAATACATAGCAAATTAGCGATCAATCTACTATTCACCAGATCTTTTATGGAAGTTTTATGAAATTTATGTTTTATCATGTTTTTATTTCTGTAGAAACTTTCATTGAAGTATTACTGTTAATGGTGGTTTCTCAAAGTGAGTACTTTTTAGTGTTTTTATGTTACGAGAAAATGTGAGAAACTGAGAGAAAAAGAAAATGGAGAGAGAGGGGAGAGAGAAAATAGATCTGAAATGGGAAACTGAATTAACTAACTAAAGTGTTACAGTTTTGAGTATTTATAATACTCAGCATCCAAAACATTCCAACTAAAATAAGAATATTACTGTTTTGAGTATTTATAATTCTCAGCATATTGATATTTATATCAAGGAATACAAGTTGCATTTATTAGAAGCATGGAACTATTTCCTAGGACCCTATTATTCCCAGTGCCACATTAATAGTTAATAGCATGATACATTTCCAACAATAATGAATAGCTTGACCATTACCCATCAAAATCTGATCAGATCCTGACAGATTCTTCTTACACAGAAAATTAGTGGGATCAACTGTGACATGATTCGTAGCTCGAGTCAGGATATACCAGGACTGATAAGGAAGCTTCCCAAATGAAGCTATCATAGCTAGTGGATTTAAGGACTGCCCAGGATAGGCGAAGGTATGAAGTTCCTGATTTGGTGTTGCCACCATAGCCATTGGGTTTGGAGGCTGAGTTGGATATTGATAAGAATGCTGATTTGCTGCATAATAGGCCTCGACTGAAATCTGGATTGTAACCCAGGTTGACTGGGAAATGGTGGCTGATGTAGTGATGTTGTGGGTGTAAGGGTTGTTGATATGGTGGTTGTGATGGTGGGTAATAGCCAGTAGGCTGATACTGGGACTGTTGATAAGTATGATCCAACGTATAGTAGCAAACAGAGGCTGAATGGCCCGGTTGATCACATACTTGTCAAACCAAAGACCCTCTGTAATTAGAGCCAAATCTCCAATGACCCATAGACCAATTACCAAATCTGCCACCTCTGCTACAAGATCCATACTGATAGGAATTAGCACTATCCTGATTATTAGGTCCTGAATACTGATTATTAGGGCCAGAATACTGAGCTGAAAATTGATTACTAGGACTAGCCCCTGCGAACTGATTTACAGGAGAAAAACTAGGTGGCTGAGAAGTTTAACAGGTTGGTTTGCTGTAGAAACTGACTGACAAGGAGTGTTAACAGGTTGAGAAGGATTTGTATGCTCCACTTTCCCTTCAGCATGAGCTAAATTCACCGAAAGAGCATCTGATATGACAGGCAGATTCTTCTCAATCTTACCTCATGCGCCAACAGGAGAGATTCGATTTCACCAGTGGTGTAACTGTAAGGCTCCAAGCAACTAATAATGGAACTACAAAGGTATTGTAATCAGGAAGCCCTTCAAGAATGACGTCAACATGATCTTGTGGTGAAACAGGGTGTCCAACCGAGATCAATGAATCAATTAGTGCCTTGATTTGCAGCAAGTATTCTGAAATGGACCTAATACCCTTCTTTGTATTCCAAAGTTCAGAACGAAACTGATGGATCTTGGCACGACTGTGAGACCGAAAATAGGCATGAATTTCATCCCACAAATATTAGGAAGAATGCATCTTACAACTCGAGTCCCAAGATTGTCTGACAGTGAAGACAGCAGCCATGAGAACAGCAGTTGGTCCTGGTGTCCTGCTGTTCCCAGTAGATACGCATTTTTAATTCTTCTGACACTGCAAATCAACTTCGGAGAGAAATCAAAGTGGAATTTGTGGATCTTCAACAAATTTCTGCAAAAAGTATGCTCTGATTGCAGCATCAATCAGTTGCTTCCAAACAAGAAAGTTTTTCTCGTCCAGTTTGATTGAAATTTCATGAACAAAAGTAACATTATTCAAAGAATGAAGAGGAAATTGTGAAACTGAAGAATCATCACCATAGTTTCTTAATTAGGTTTTAATCGAAAACTGAATGAATCAAATCAGCAGCAAAATCAACAGAACAACTGAATCGGAGACAATTAAAGACACAAGCAAAGGAAACAAGCAAAATTGAAGCAGCGGCAGAATCACAGATCGAATCAAACCAAACGGAAAATCGAATGAAGGGAAGAATCCAAACAAACTGAACTGATCGAGTCCACAGATCAAATTGATAGAACAAGTGAAAGTGATTGAACAAACAGGTCGAAGCAACACATTGCAGCAATCGAATGAATGAAACCAATCTAATTGAGCAATTAGATCAAACCAAACCACACGAGCAGAAAATTGTACCGAACAAGTAGGCCGAGAGAGACAAACTAAACGAACAAGGAGAGGCAGAGGAAAATGGATCGAAAAAGCTCTTTGATACCATTTTAGTGTTCTTGTGATCTGGAAAATGTGAGAAACTAAGAGAAACTGAGAGAAAGAGAAAATGTATAGAGAGATTAACTAACTAAACTGTTGCAGTTTTGAGTATTTATAATACTCAGTATCCTGAACATTCCTACTAGCATACACTAAGAAGTACATTATCAGTGGCCCAGTGGGAGGCTGGTTTTGTCATGAAAAAGGCTTTGCTAGACAATAAATTATTCTATCTGTTATTTTTCCATGCACCACTCTCAAATTTATCACAGTATGAATATCATGATTTGTGCTGTTATGACATTCAATGAGATTATATTATTTTGTTCTTATATCCATTATCAAAATGCTTCTATGCAGGCCTCATTCAATATTGGCCAAGGGTCTTGTTGGCACTGCAAGATCAAGCTTGTTCCTGTCTGTGTATTGCGCATCTGCCTGGTATCTATAAGCTTGTTTTGTGCACTATTACTTTGTTGCTTATAGTCTTACTACTTACTACTTACTGCTAAATTTGTTAGTTTTTGGATTTGGGGAAGGGTCTGAAGATTTCCAACTACGTTGAAAGTTGAAACAACAGACTGCCCATCTGGCATATGTGGGTCAATAGTTCAGTATGCTCAAACAAAACTTTCAGTTGTGCAAATTCAGATTAAAATAGTAGCAGTCTTTATTGTCTTTCATATATGTAGTGGTTAAACAGATAGTGGTGTACAATTAATGTGACAAACTGACAATTTATCCTTCTTAGTTTTGATTTGAGAGATTTTCTATTATTGCTAAACCCCAGCTTAAAGATCAAGTTTAATGGTTATTTTGAGAGAGTAAATGAGAACAGGTGTTAGATAATTAAAGATGTAACCATAGTCTATTTTCTAGTTACATAGTTACTCTAGTTAGCCTAGCTATTCTTTTATTTAAATACTTTGTACAGCTGTTTAAGCTTGCTTAGCAAGCTCTCTCTCTCTCTCTCTGTTAATAAAAAATCAGAACAGTGACAGGATGTCAACTTTTCCCTCTCAAGTGGTTTCTCCTCTTTCTTGGAGCTTGACAACATGGTTTCAAATACTTGCCTCTTCTTTCTTACTAGCCTTTTTTTTTTATTCTTTGCTTCACATGATTGTTGCTTGACATCACGAATTTTGTTGAAACTTGAGAAACTGACATATATGATATGGATCTATTCTTCATCAGGATGTGGACATGCTTCCTGTTCAAGATCTTCAAAAGATGTAACGTTCCAATGGTGGCCATGGGAACAGTATGTTGCTAACTGTGTTTACATTTTTATTCTGTTTGATTGGTGGTATTTCAATTTGTATTATTTGGTAGAAAAGTGTCGCTGGAATTACATTCACGAAAAGATATATTATTTCAATTGTTAACGATTTTGTTATAAAAGTCGAGCTTTACATTCTTGTGCAGTTCCCAACTGGCCTTGCATTGTGTATTGAGAAGAAAAGCAGGCGAATGGAGATATCATTATATTGCTTAGCACGGGCTATTGAGAGTTTCTTCACATGCTTGGCTGATGAAGGATATCTGCCACAATCAAGAAGGATCAAGAGAGCTGATGTGGTGGTTTTCAGCTTGTCAACAGCCATCATAATGCACTGCTATGCACAGGAGAGGGAAGTGTTTAGGTCCAAATATTTGAATGTTCTTGATTGGGTGTTTGGTGTACCTCCTCCTCCATGTGATACCCCACGATGCAAAGATAGATAGGTGCAAGTGCAAGTGCTAGCTCAGCAGAAGGGTATTTTATCTAGAAAAGTTGCTCTTGACTAAGAGGTACAGTGATGATGTTGCCTTCTCAAAGTGATTGGTGGGAACCTGAATCTTGTCTTGAGCAGGAGACTAGAATGATTATTTGAACGGATTCATGATAGCCCCCGGAAGTATTCAGTAAACTCACGAAGATTGAAGGCGTTTTCATCTGATTATTTTTGCATGATATTTTTCAAGCGATGAGCATACCAAATTACCTTATTCTATCAGTGCTGACCCTACTGACGAGGTGACCTTTACCAACACCAACGATCAACTCCTTATCAGTCATAGACTCTGCCCCCAGTCATACCTTAACATATCCTTTCTCTCAGCTACTTCAAGATCATTGAAAAGTGGGCTTTTTGACCCTTCAATTTGTTGAATTGAAATGTAGTGATTTTAAAGTTATTTCGAAGTGAAATGTTTTTGTCACGGAAACCTTTAGCTGAAATTTGCACCGACGATCAAAAGGACGGGTCAGTGGTTGACTATGGATTAACAGGTTAAATCGAAAAATCGAGACAGAATAAATATTTTGTATAAAATGTTCTCAAAATTACTTTATATAAAAAATACTATATGAAAAAGTATTACGATGTCATCAAAGTCCTAGTAACAATTATCTAGCTTTAATGACAACATATTTCTGGAAATCCATGTTGCAGGATTTGGGTCAACTGGTCCATAATAAAGTGCTAATTCTTAAGCCGACAATAAACGTCATATGTTACATTGTGGATGTGAAGTCTGGAAGTGTGCCTTGACCTTAAGATGGGTCAACCACTCTCCAAATTTTTATTTACCCAAACTACTTCTCAGTGACATCCAAAACCTCCACAACTTTTCAAAATGTGAGTCGTAACAAATTTAAATTGCATCTGGTATTTGGTATCACGTTTAGCTGACTTTTTATTTTTGTCTCATTTTAATTGTTTTGTTCAACTTAATCCATTAACTTTTATTTGTGTTAATTAGTTTTCTATGTTGACAAATGTGAACATACCGTTAACCTTTCTGTCAGTTTTCATCTAACACCGTCCAAACTTTCATCATTTTCTCTCTCTTCTCTTAGTTTCCAATCAGATCCTTCATATTTTCGGGAAAAGAGACATAACCGCCATTTTTCTGCCACTGAACCATCCAGAATCGTGGTTGCCCGGATTTGTGGAGGCAGTCACCGGAAGTTTGGACAGTGTTAGATAAAAGGTGACGGGAAGGTTAACGGTGTTAATGTTTGCCAACATAACGGATTAACTTGATACAAATAAAACTTAGTATGAGTGGTAAGGGACTCGAACATCTTAAGCAAGTGATCAAATGTTCGAATATTGACTTTTGTGTATAAAGAAAATCTGATTGGTAGAGGAGAACCCACATTATGTCTAACAAGTTCCCCGATTAGTCACTGCTAACGGTGATAGATACTTTATATCTATATTATGGTTACCAAAAAAAAAAAGTGAGGAGACAAGTTGAACAAAACAATTAAGATAAGAGACAAAAAAACAAATTTTGCCTAAGAATATTGTACGTTTAATTTAAATACCCTTTATTTTAATTTACATATAATGTTATTATTCTAAAAACAGTAACAAAACAACCAAGTGCCATCCTAGTTCTACTATACGTTACAAAGATTAATCAACTCTATTACACAGTCAAAACTTCGATCTTAAAAAAATTTGTATTAAAATGTTGTGTGTGGACATTAAATCAGTTTTTTGGGGATTGTAGTGAAAGGTTCAACCACGAAAAATTAATTATTTTAATAATCAATTATATATATAATTAATTATTATTATAATAGATTATAATAAAATTAGTTGTGTTTGGATGTTTTATTAGTAAATGTTTTTAAGATAATCTATTTCATTTGAGTTAAGAAAAAATATCACTTTTATACAATAATTTACAAAAAAGTTATAAAATTGTTTGTTTAATTTAATATTTGTTTGCTATCTAATTTTGTAATGATAAAGTGAGAAGAATATTTTTTGTTTCAAAATAATCTAATAAATTTTAAAATAAACTTCAAACTTCTTTAAAATCAATTTTACTCTCATAACAACAAATTTTTCTTATAATTTAATCAGATTTCCCAAAGGTATCAAGATAAACTTATAACAACTTTTTTTCAAAATAAAAAGTTGTCTTTCAAGTGGCTTCTACTATGCACCACCTGTTTTTGGGGATCGTGTGCTATGCACCCCAAAAACGGGATGCATGATACTTCTCCTTTGATAATATGTTCATAACTTTTGGATTGATAAAAATTTAATTAAATGTTAATTAATTATCTGTTGATAAAAAATAAGATGTACCATCCACCCTAAACATGTTTGATGCACCATAAAAGCAACCCGAAAGACCCACGCATCCTAATTCCAAGATACTAGCAGACCTACCTACACATTACATGCTTGTCTACCACTAAGGTCAGCCTCTTGAGCAAACGCCAAATCAAAGTAAAATCCTTCAACTTATATTCATACTTTAAATTTATCAGACAAAATATCATTTAATCACGATATCAGCTGAACTAGGATAAGAACAAAAGTCCAAGTACCGCTGCTATCCAACTGTGATAAATTTAAATGGACAGTATCGATGATTACTACAATTGATTGTTCTCCTAACCCCCAAGAGGAACAAAGACGAAGATTATGGTTCCATCAACTTCTCCAAACAGACTTATTCTTCGTCAGAGCTTGAATTTTCTGCAGCTTGACCATGTTTATTGGCGGTTCCATTGGCAGCCTGATGCTTATTTTTTGAGTTTTGATCATCCTCTTCATCGTCACTGTATTCACTCTCATAGTCTTCATCATACTCTCCATCCTCATTATCTTCATCCTCCTCAACACCATCCTCCACAATAGGTCCTTCATCGGCCAAAGCAGCACCCCTGCTGCCGGCCCGTGTCCGTTTCAAAACTTTGAGCTTTAGATTTGTCCTTCTGTCACAGCCCAACCAAGAGTCACACAAACAATAGCAAGTCAAATTGTAGTTACCCTCTGATGGGGCCTGGAACTTTCCCATTACCAATCTAGAACCCCCCTTAACCTTCTCGACTGCTTCTGCAACTGCCCTACTAGTCTCCTTCACATTTGCTCCTGACCCCTCCATGGATTCCTCAATTGCCTTAGATGCGGCAGTTACAGCAGCAGTTTCATCCATGAAACTAACCTTCTGAGAAAACCAGACATTATTTGAAACAGAATCCGCAAGCAAAAACCAGAAATTTTCTTCCTTGAGAAATGGGTAGTAGGGAGCATGTGGAAGGGCACCAATCAGGCCATTACCCCGTTTAACATTTACCCACGCATGGATAGTGACAATGTCACCCTCTTGTATACCCTCTTCGCCTTCAGTCTCACAAGTTACTTCGAGTGTCAAGGAAGGCATCATATCCAGTACCATCTCAATGTCTTGTACTTCAGCAGAAGATAACCCAGCTGTTTGGATAAGCAAGTCAGCTCGCTCCTGTGAATCCATTTCATGAAGTTCCTGAAATGTTCTCACCTTCTGCATACCAAAACAAGGAAAAAGCTTAGGTCCAACACTCACGGCCAAGGGATGATATTCTAAATTCAATATGACCAAGAAGAACAAGGAAATTAAACTTTAGATTTCGAACAGCCAACAGTAGTCACCATACAAAAGTTTGGCCTAATTGTGCAGAACAGAGATATCCAACATTAATATGGAATGCATATGAATAATTTCCATTTGTCAATATCAAAAACACTTGGCTGAAATCAAATTTCAAATGAATCGGATCCAACGGGTAGCTACTTAGCTACAGTTAGATCCCCTGGAACATTGTACATAAAAGGTTTGCCAAAGTATGTTAACTCTATGGTCAAGGGCTCAAGGGTCAAGATCTTAGCGCTTGTAACTACAGGTAACGGCACAGACATACATCTAGGCCAGGGAAATTTAAGCATTTACATTTGGATGACAGGAGGGCATGTATAATGTTTTGACTCACCTTGCGGGCTACCTTCTTAATGACAGTCTCATTAATATGTGGCAGCTGCAGAAATGGTGCAATGCCATCAGGTGATCCGCCAGTAGCCTTTCTAGCACTGAGAGGAACAGCCTGCATAGGAGGTCATAAATCAAGAAAAGAAACTCATTAAAATGGATTTATAAAAAAGCAACAGCTAACATATTAATCGGTGATATATTTCAATTAAAATGATTTGCTAAACAAGACAAGAAAAACAACCAAAACAGAAATGAAAATTGCACAATTTTATTCCATTTATGATGAAGTTAAACCAATAAGACATCCTTACAACCTCAACTAAGAACTATCAATATATGCAACTTTGTGAAGCATAAAATGACAGACTTGTTTTTGATGAGATGACATTAAACAATAGACATCAGCATAAGAGCCAAAAGATGCTAGAGCAAAAATACCAAAAACTTTAGGTTCTCATTTTACTTGTAGGATCTATGATGTCTAGAAGCAGTTATTTAATACGTTAATAAATTAAAATCATATTAAATACTTAAGTAAATAGTGAAAATCATTTCTTTGTTGCTTTAATTATCATCAATTAAATGTTATTATTCCTTCAGTGAAAAAAGTATAGAGGGAGCGGATGTTGCCCCATTCCTAGGTGATGAGGGCATTGCCAAAAGCCTCAGGGAGAGCTTATAGTAGTTATTACAGATGAATTACCGATTAAAATGTTATTCTTTCAATGTGTTACACAACTTCTGTGATGACACTATGCTAGTATGTTATTTAGGAGAAGTAAGCAGGTTAGTAGCATGGGTAAATGAGCATGAGATAGAGATTAACAAGATCACAAATCACATATAAATAACAATAAGGAATAAATCAAATAGAATTCCCCAGTATTTTGTATAGTGAGACAGTCTGCAACTTAAATTTAACAAAGAAGAGGAGTAGCTCAAAATTAAACATATGGAAAGGTGCAATTGGAGAAATAAATAAGACTACATCATACCAAATTAAACTTAGCTTAGAACTTAGATTCATCACCTGGATAATACATTGAGAAAGCTCAACAACACCAATTGCAGGCCTCAGCCAGCCATGCCCCTGAGCATTGCGTGGTATAACTGCCATCTTTTAGAGAAAGTAGATCATTAAAGAATGTACTGAAATGCAAATCTAAAACACGATCATTAAAGAATGTGCAGAAATGCAAATATCACAGGTTCATGACAAAAAATCAGAAAAGGAAATATCATATTCATCATACAAGAGATTGAGGGAATGGTGATAAGCATTTAAGCAGAACCGCTGACCAAAATGCGCAACCAGTATGTATGATATGCATGCTTCATCTTTCATGATAGGTATGATCTTAGGTTTGTTAATGTAAATCTCAGTGGTCCCACTATGTTACTTATTTCTTGAACTTCTTTGTATTTGCATAACTCCATCAGCAACAGAAACCACACATCTCATAAAATTAGTTATTGGCTTATTGCCATCATTCAGTTCCACTTTAATTTTATCTATTTTTATAGTGAATATAACCTTGTTCCAATACACTCGCGGGGTAAACTGAATATTTTCCACGTTTACTTGAGGTGTTTGCATAACACTTCCATTGCTTCGACCAAAAATAGAAATAAAAAAAAAACCCATTCATATGGAGTTTTAATGAACTCAATCTCAGCAACTAACTTCTCTTCCACACTGTATGACCAATTTTTATCCAAATTACATGCACACAGAAAAGTGCATTACTATTCATATCTAGTCTACCATTAAACTGGGTGTTCATAAAGTAAGTTGTCTTTAGGACAGGTTCTCTATTATTTTGTATCTTACACATTATGGCAAAAAAGCTCTCAAGTTTGACAAGTGTCTAAGACTCGAAAAATTTGTAACCCAGGCATGAGCGCGTGCTTTAGATGATTATTGGGTAATTTCTAAGAATTTAGGGTCCCAACATTCTTTATCGATGCAACTTCCGAATAATGATTGCAATTTGGAAAGATAGTGCAGATTTATAGGGAACAGCATGGTAAAAAAAGCATGAGAAATGAGTTTACTGAGATACATAAGATTGAGTAGTAAGTCACCTTCATTAATTCTTCAAGAAGGCGAGGCGCTGTTTCTAATATTCGTCTGAAATCACTTTGTAAAGATGGAGACAAGGCAGCAAATTCACGGGTCAACTGAGCTTGAACTAACAGCTCCGTCTGCAAAAAAAATAGCATATATGTGAGCAAATAAAGGGCTATGAGAAATCAGAATAGAAAACTTTATTTGGCTTAGTCATGTAAGAAGGTACCTTAACCAGTGCAGGATGCTGCTTCCAAAACTTAGCCTGCTCCTGCTTAATGTTCTTGAGGTCAAGATTCAGCTCACTCCTTACTAACATAAAAAGCTTCTGAAGAGGTTCATCGTCGGTCCTACGAACTGGAATTTCCATATATTCCGCAGCCTTTATGAAGACATCCATGACTTTGCTATAGAATATAGTAACCACGAATATTTATAAAACAATAGCACAAGTTTCAAATATACAAGACAACTGCTGATATAAATGAGGGGAAAATACAAATTTTCAATCTATTATAATATGTTATTCCCAAATACCATTAACCTAGCCAGTAGTATAACAAAATGGGTTAAATAAAATAACCTGTTACTTTACTGCCTACTCTTCCATCGCTGATAAGTAATCTTTTAAATCCCAATATTTCATCAACATTGTAGTGTAATTTAATCTTGTAAGTTCAGAATGGAAAGGTGTATAAAAATCTAATTTTGTTTTGTACAAGCATCCATTTTGCTAAATAACACATATTTACATGGTTATATCTCTCATTGAACTTCAAGTTAATTCGAAAAATATAATAAGCATATACCAATAATAACAAAAGGTAATTAATGGAAATATCCAACAGCTGACTGCAAAAAATTTGGTTCTCTATATATCCTCAGAGAACTATCATGGGGTTGAAAGATTGAGGGAGCAAAAGTAGAACAAAGATAAAGTATGAATATACCTGGGGGCTAAAGAAGGCTTCATGAGGTAATAGTAATTGGAAAGAGTTTGATGCATCACATAATTGCCAGTATACTTTGACGATCTGGAGAGATAAATAACAGCAACAACCAATGGCAAGAGAATACACACACCAACAATCCAAAGCAGAAGTATTCCACCAGATGCCCCGTCAATATTTAGCAGAAATTGAGGGAGAGCTATACCCATTTGAAATCCCTGCAACAGAAAATCATGCTTACTACCCCAACATGAAAACAAAAAGGCAACAAACCACCAAGCACTTTGCCATAACATTTTGTTTTATTACCTGCCTGCCATCAGGATGGCCATATTTTTCATAATTTTCACGAGCTATTGGATCTGTCAGAGCTTGATAAGCTTTGGCAATGTACTCAACGAAGTACTTGTGTGCCTCTAAAATAAAAGGAATAAAAAAACTATCAGTTACATGGGAAATTACAGAAAGCCCACATTCTTGCAAACACAAAGTTTGAAACTAATAAAACATATATTGAACAACCAAAACACCTTCAACCTGGATCTGGATTTTTATCTGGATGGTATTGAATAGAGAGTCTCCTATATTTTTTCTTTATTTCAGACTCTAGCGCTCCAGGTTCTAATTCAAGAATACTAAATGGATCAAAAACTTGAATCTGCATAAAGTTTACAGGAGAAATTTCAGGACATGCACCATTTGAATACTAAGACAATAAGCAAAATGTAATACAAGATCCCTCAATACTAAGTTCATATCTCATCCAGCAGAATGCCTGAATTCATATTAACTTTTACTTGTTTACCTCACGACTCATAGTCTTTATGTAATAAACCAGAATGATCATGACCACCCAAAGCAGTAACAATGTGAAGTTACTCCATGTTGAGACATTCGAAATCTGCACAATCAAAGGGGAAAGAAAGAAAAATCAGAAAGAGAAAGGATAGGTAATAGCATAATTAGATTGAATTCACAAGTCAAAGTAAATAACCATGCAATCATTAAAAGAACAACTCCATTATTTGTATAATTAAATTTGACACCTCTCTCACATAATACTCACTGACATTGACATCAGTATACGGTATCTGTACTAGGCGTTCAACTCAGATATACAATAAAAAAGGTTTAATTAATCTACAGATCTCTGAATTATTTGGGGATTTTCAAATAGGTCCATATACTTTAAAACTTTGTAATTGGGTCCTTAAACACATTTGTAATTGGGTCACTCACACACTTTTCTATTAGGACTTTATTAAGTACAAGGATCTATTTGAATTTTACTAAAAAGTATAGGGACCTATTTTAATTTTTCCAAAAAGTTCAGGACCCACAAATTACGAGTGAATGAATCACTTAACGAATACTTAATGAAACTCTAAAGAAAAGGTTTATGAAGGACCCATTTATAAATTTTCTATGTGTTCATGAACTCAATTACAAATTTTTAAAATATAAATGTATAATGACCTATTTGAAAATTATCAAATAGTTCAGGGATCTGCGGATTAATTTAACCTAAAAAAACATTGTCCTTAAAAGAAATATAAGTGGAAAGGAAAATGATCTCACCCTCTTAAATATGGATTTCCGGTACTTCCCTGATCGTGTACATTCAGAGCAGTGACAGTGGATGCTCTTTGATTTTTTAGTGGCAGCACGACATAACTTTGTAATTGTATACGGCACAATAGGGATGGCCATTATTGTCAATATGAAAATTGGGAACAATGCACTATTCTCCTCTGAAGCAGCCATTGTTACCCTTCTCTACTCAAAAGTAACTAAACCTGCAAAGGTAACTACTCTAGTTAGTTCTTACATATCATAACTCAAACTTATAACATAAACTTTGGACACAAAAATCATCAATTATGAAAACAATGTAAAGAAACACAAGAATCAAGTGGCAAAAAGGATTTTGAATTTGTATGAAAAAAACCCAATCTAAGGTTCAATGTAAAACTTAATTTGCTAGGGCAAAACACAAATCAGCAAGAATTTCAGCTACAGTTAAAGAGTAAGGAGTTGAGAGAGTCAAAGGTTTAATTTTCATCGGATTTAACAAATAAAAGTGGCAGAAAATGCTGCGTAGATTCAGAATCATCGAAAAATAAACAGAAATTGGTAAATCAAATTCAAATGAAAAGTGAATCGAAATGAAATGACAAGAAGGGGATCGAGATGATGAGAAAGCATGGAGACCTGTAGATGGAAGATGGAAAGAGAAGGGAATTGAGAAGTGAGAAATGAGATTGAGATCGCTGAGAAATAAATAAAATAAAATGAAATAATAATAATAATAATTATTATTATTATTATTATTATAATTTACGTTACCTAGGTGTGGCTGGGGAATGTGGACGCACTCGCACACCAGCGAGTTACTGATGTGTCACGTTTTCCCTTATGATATGATATGATATGATATTTGATGAGTGTGTTCCGACCTTAAACCCTCGCTCCCTCCCTCCCTGTCACTGCAGCCGCCTTCACCACAATCATAAAACCCAATGGATTCGCAATTTAGTAATAGATTGAGATTTTAAAATATCTTAAACAATTTTTTTGTGATAAAAAAGATTTTTCATATTCAACTAAAATCTTAATTTAAATAAATTTTGTGGTATTCAATTAATATTATTAAATTTTTTTAAAGAGGGTGTCCAAATCTAATATATTCAATGAAGACTTTTTACAAGTAATAAAAAATCAAGTGATATTTAAAAATTTAGTAATTTCGATAGATTATTTTCTAAGGTTAATTTTTGTAACTTTTTAGTAACAAAAAGTCTAATCCTAAGACATGAGATTTCTTATGATTCTCCATCTTTATTTTTTTTACCTTATACCTCACCTTTCTCTCTTCTTTCTTCCCTCTCTCTCTCCTCCCTTCTCTCTCCCCCTCCCTTCCCCTAGGGTTGTAGTTCAACCCAATAATTAGCAAACAACTTTAGCTTTACTTTTAAAGCGCTTATTTTTAACTTTAACTTTAAAGTAGTTTTTAAGCATAAACAAAAGTTGGGACAAACATTACATAAGTATATAGTAAAATTGGTTTTCAAGTACACATTTAGTTATGACATATCAAATTTATATACTCTTGATAACAAACATAATTAGTTACAGAAAGCAATAAAAGTATAAAATGCAGTATTTATGCAATATGAAAATAAAGTGATTTTTTTTAAGTTTACAATTTCCTTTTCCAATACATAAATACAATAACATGTGAACAAAACAACTATGTGAATTATGTTGTCTGCTCCACTAAATTTGCTCCGTAATATTGTAATTAAAATTTATGTGTTTATTCTCCAGTACAAAAATAGAATATGATTTATAAACTCTGATTTTATTTTTCATCGTGTGTTCCTTTCAAATCTTATAAACCTATATAATACTTCCAAGTCTTATAAATTCTTATGATATATAAACTCATTAAAATCCAAACTATAAAATCTTAATTATTAGTCGTTACATTTTTTTAATAGTAATCCTAGCAAGACTTTTAAAAGAAAGACTTTTTTTTAAAAAAAAATTATAAGTCATTACATTCCTACATAGAATCTTTTAAAATCCACAAGATTTTTTATGTCAAAATAATCTTTTAAAATCTCTATCCAATACATCCCCTTAATTTTCCTTGAGCCATCCTAGCAACAGAATTTGTTTAATACTTCCTCCGACACACTCTTTGTTATTA
The DNA here is from genome assembly GCA_039655645.1 of Ammopiptanthus mongolicus. Taxonomy (NCBI): domain Eukaryota; kingdom Viridiplantae; phylum Streptophyta; class Magnoliopsida; order Fabales; family Fabaceae; genus Ammopiptanthus; species Ammopiptanthus mongolicus. The sequence continues at coordinate 88,115,552 of CM077345.1, forward strand.
TTGGATAAATTTCGTGAGAGTCTCTACTAAATCATATGGTTTCACATGAAATCTTTATATATAAAAGGAATGTAGTGGTTGGGATAATATAGTAATTCCACTTTTGATTTTTAGGGGTAAAAATGTCAATTGAGTTGGCAATTTACATCCATCATGTAATATCATGTAATTTCTTCTTCTTTTCTTTCAACCCACTACTGCGTCATTAAAGCGTTGGGCACGAAACCAAGGCTTTTTCGCTCTGCCACTTCATTTTCTTCGGGAGGGAACATAGGCTGCTTTCTTCCTCCCTTTCTAATCTTATGTCTTTGGACTTTTGCCACTGCCTCTTTCAACGGAAGATTCCAATTACAAAGTTGAAAAGGCAAAAATCAAAAAATTCATTGGCGTTCGGAATCCATGATGAACTAATTTGCGGGTTTCTAAATTCAATATCAAACTCATCGATGGGCAATTAATTTGTGAATAACCCAAAGGTAAGCTATGTGGATCCCTAATTTTTTTTTGTTTCAGGGTTTAATCTCCTCCATCTTTTTTATTAGTTTTTGATTTGGGGTTTCATTGGCATACTTGATCCAAATAAGGTAAGTGTTGCTTTTATATCCTGTTTATCTCCTGTTTTTTTTTATATAGGTAGGTGCTGCTTCATGTTTGTTGTTTAGTTTGAAATCAGGAATTTTGACGTTTCTAACTATTTTGTTTATGTTGGTATTAGATTAGAAGACTTCAATAATTGTAGTTATGCAACTCGTGCAAGACGTTTGTTTGAAGACAATGAATCTCAGGCTCAGAAAAGGTAATATCATAATGGTTTTCCTATTCTCCCATGTATACCAATCGCATAGTTATTGCATTGTTGTGCCTATGATCTTTTGTGCATTTAACTTCAAATAGCGCGCTCTTATTTTTAGCAATTTATTTATTTATTATCTTTAGCGGTGTTGATTTGGTAGAATGATACATGACCAACGCTGACCTTGAAAGGGTCATCAAGGAATTTTGACATCGGTGCAACAACATTTCTAGGATATACAGGTGATTCCTCATGCCCGTGCTTTTTCTTGATTATCTATCTCAAGATTCTGCCTTAACAAAGGACATTAAAGCCCCCAGTATTCATTAATATCATACTTAATGAATAAACGAACTTCCAAGAAAGGCAATGCTTCTTGCAATTGCTAAATTGACTTGCAATTTATTTCTCTCTTTGAGGGATTCTTGGAATGGGCTATAGTACTGGGAATAGTGTGAATGAAGTTCCATTGGTAATTTCCTTTTCCTTTTAGAATTCATTCAAAACTCACCTCTGAATTTAAATGGCTTAATTTTAAGCGAATGTTGTCTTTCTTTTGTTTTTCTTTTGTTTTTCCTCCATATAGTGGGTTATACCATGATAGTGATTTTTAACAAGCCGGGACAAGAAGAGACAAAACCTGCATTTAAGGTTAGTGTTTTGCACCCAATACCAGTGAAGCAACTTCCTTATGATTATCATTTTATTTCAGTTTTTTAGCTTTTGAGATACATAGACCTAAGACATGTAACAGAAAAATATTAGAGAGACATCTTGTTGTGTTTGATAGTAAAAGTATATGAAATGTAAAAAGTAAAAGGAAGAGAGGAGAACACAGCAATATACGTGGTTCACCAAAGGTCTTGGCTACATCCACGGGTGGTGCAAGAAAATTCACTAAGAAAAAGGAGAGAGGTTACAAGGAATTACAAAGAGTATAAGAAAAGCTCGAAAACCGTATTTTTTATCTGCACACTATATCCTCCTATTTATACAAACAGTAAAAACAGAAAACTAACTACTAACAGAAAGTGCAGGGGTGCAGGGGTTCAAGCCACCCTTCTACAAATCTCCACCTTGGATTGACACCTCTGCAACACTTTGAAACTTAGAAAAACTGCCACCACCAGACACACCTTTCTACTTCCAACAATCAACATTGAGCAAGTCCATACAATGCATGAACTTACTTTTGGGCACAGGTTTTGTAAACATATCAGCTGGATTATGTTTTGTATCTATTTTCTGAACTTTGATGCGCTTTTCAGTGCGAATGAAATGATACCTTACATCAATATGTTTGGTTCTTTCATGATGCACTTGATCTTTTGCTAAACAGATAGCGCTTAGACTGTCACAGAAAATTAAAGCATGTTCCTGTGGAAAACCGAGATCAGTAATTAATCCCTTCAACCATATTCCTTCCTTTGCTGCTGCAGTCAAAGCCATATACTCTGCCTCTGTTGTGGACAAAGCAACTGAAGGTTGGAGAGTAGCTTTCCAACTCACCAGAGAATTACCAAGAGTGAAAGCATATCCTATAATAGATCTTCTATTATCCAAATCAGCTGCATAGTCAGAGTCTGAATACCCTGCAAGATTCCATCCAGTATTAGCCCCATATATCAAGCCCACATCTGATGTCCCTCTCAAATACCTGAAAATTCTCTTTGTGGCTTGCCAATGTTCTTTTCCTGGTTGGCTTAGAAACCTGCTCACCATGCTTACTGCATATGCTAGATCCGGCCTTGTACACACCATTGCATACATAAGACTTCCAACAGCACTAGCATATGGGACTTGTGACATATACTCTAATTCTGATTGTGACTGAGGAGAGAAAACCATTGACAGACGAGTATTAGCTGCTAAGGGAGTTGACAAAGACTTGGCTTTGTCCATTCCAAAACGTAATAGTATCTTCTGGATATATTCCTTTTGTGATAGGAATAATTTCTTCTGAGAGCGGTCCCTGACAATCTCCATTCCCAGAATTTTCTTGGTAGCACCCATGTCCTTCATATCAAATTCTCCACTTAGAAGAACTTTCAACTTCTGAATGACAGACTTGTCTCTAGCCGCGATGAGCATGTCATCTACATACAAAAGTAGATAGACCATAGAACCATCCTCCACCTTACTATGATATACACAACAATCATAAAGGCTTCTACTGAATCCTTGACTGATCATAAAGTTGTCAAATCGTTTGTATCATTGCCTAGGAGATTGCTTCAATCCATACAAAGACCTTTGTAGTTTGCAAACCTGATCTTCCTTTCCTTGAACCACAAATCCCTCTGGTTGTTTCATCAAGATATCTTCCTCAAGATCTCCATGAAGAAAAGCCGTTTTCACATCTAATTGCTCAAGTTCCAGATTCTGATGTGCTACTAGAGTTAGTAGAACTCGAATGGAAGTGTGCCTTACAACAGGTGAAAAAATCTCATTGTAATCCACACCTTCCTTTTGACTGTAACCCTTTGCAACTAGGCGTGCCTTGAACCTTATGGTTTCAGCACCTGAGATTCCAGCTTTTCTTTTGAAGATCCATTTACAACCTACAACATGTCTTCCTTTAGGTAGCTTGATCAACTTCCATGTTTGATTCTTGTGAAGTGATTCCATTTCCTCACTCATTGTTGCAATCCAATGAGCTGAGTCTTTGTCATTAATAGCTTCTTTATAAGTGTTTGGTTCTGGAGTGTCACAATCTTCGGCCACTTGCAGAGCATATGCAACCATATCTTCAAAACCATATCTCTGAGGAGGTTTGATTTGCCCGCGAGATCGATGTTTAGCTGAATTTTCAGATTGCTGATGGGGTATTGCAGCAACCTCTAAAGGTACAGCAACCTCTAAAGGTTCTTCATCAACTTGATCCTCTCCTGCTTGATGAAGATCAGTTACTTGATCAACTTGTTCCATTTGGGGTCTATTATCTTGCTGTTTGGTGCTGGAAATTATGTCGATCTGTACCTGATTTGAGGTGTCATCATTCTTTCCTAAAACATTAGACTCCAATCTCGGGTGAAGCATATAAGTTTCATCAAAAATAACATCTCTGCTAACTATGATTTTCTTTTCAGATGGAGACCAAATTCTATATCCTTTCACCCCATTCCCATAGCCCATAAACAATCCTTTCTTAGATCTAGGTTCTAACTTTCCTTCATTTACATGGTAATATGCAGGACAACCAAAAACTCTAAGAATTGAGTAATCAGCAGGTTTATTAGACCATACCTCAATGGGAGTTTTGCAGTTAATAGCAGTAGAGGGAGAACGATTTACCAAGTGACATGCAGTGCTTATTGCCTCTGCCCAGAAACTTCTATTCAGCCCAGCATTTGACAGCATACAGCGAGCCTTTTCTAAAAGAGTTCTATTCATTCGTTCAGCAACACCATTTTGCTGGGGAGTGTGTCTAACAGTGAGTTGCCTTGCAATGCCTTCTTCCTTGCAGAAATCATTGAATTCAGCAGAGCAGAATTCCAAACCGTTGTCAGTTCTAAGACGTTTTACTTTCTTCCCAGTCTGATTCTCAACCAAAATCTTCCACTGCTTGAAGAACTTGAAGGCTTCATTTTTGTGCTTCATCATGAAAACCCAAGTCATCCTTGAATAATCATCAATTATGGAGAGAAAGAATCTAGCACCTCCAAGAGATGGAACACGGGAGGGACCCCAACAATCTGAGTGGATATAATCCACTGTAGCTTTTGTAGTGTGCACTGCCTTTGGGAATTTTACTCTGTGCTGCTTCCCAAAAACACAATGCTCACAAAACTGTAGTTGCACCAAATTATGGTCTCCAAGGAGACCTTGTTTGCTGAGAATCATCATTCCTTTCTCACTCATGTGCCCAAGTCTCATATGCCACATTTTTGTGTAATCTGGCCCATGTTTTTCAGCATGAGAAAATAATGAAACAGAACCTGAAATAGTTGATCCTTGAAGGAAATACAAATTGCTTTTCTTTATCCCTTTTATCACAACAGAAATCCCCTTTCTAATCTCCATCACCCCACCTTCAGTACTGCACTTGAAACCTTTGGAATCTAAGGCTCCAATCGATATCAGATTTTTCTTTAGATCTGGCACATGTCGAACTTCAGTGAGTGTTCTAATCACTCCATCAAACATCTTGATTTGTATTGTGCCAATTCCTATTGTTTTGCAAGGCATGTCATTGCCCATTAAAACATTTCCTCCCGACTTCCTTTCATATGTCATAAACCAACTTCTATTTGGACACATATGATAGGAACAACCCGAATCAAGTACCCACTGATCTTCTGAATGTTGATGATGATCAACAACTGACAGTACTAGATCATTTTCAGATGAGGAATCTTCTTTAACAGCTGCAGCAAACATCTTCTTCTTATTCTTCTTGGGACAATCTTTCTTCCAATGCCCCGGTTCTTTGCAATAGTTACAGATTTCCTTTGGATTAATCTTGGACCTTTTCTTCCATTTGTCTTTCTTCTTCTTTTGAGATTTCCCAGAATTGGATATAACCAGCCCTGCTCCATTATTGTCTTCATCATTTCCTGAAGCCCTTAACCGAAGTTCTCTAGAATGCAAGCTCGATTTAACCTCTTCTAAGGTAATACACTCCTTTCCAACACTAAGAGAGTTAACAAAATTTTCAAATGAGGGAGCCAGAGAAGCCAGTAAAATCATAGCAGCATCCTCATCTTCAAATTTCACATCAACATCACGAAGTTCCATCAAGATTGAATTAAATTCGTCTAAATGATCTTTTAGGGGCGTACCTTCTTTCATCCGTAGACCAAACAAACGACGTTTCAGATGTAGCTTGTTGCAGACTGACTTCGTCATGTAGAGTTTTTCTAATTTCAACCACAAGCCAGCAGCCGTTTGTTCTTCAGCAACCTCATAGAGAACCTCATCTGATAGGGATAGCATAATCATAGAACGTGCCTTCTCTTCTTGCTCTACGAGATTCTCATTGTTTGAGTTATTGTCTTTTTCTGATAGAGGTGCCCAGATCCGTTGTGCCTTCAGCAGAGCTCGCATCTTGATGCGCCATAGATTAAAACTGTTCTTGCCATTGAATTTCTCAATGTTGATGGGGTTTGACATTTTCTGCACACAGCTTCAACGCGATTTCAATTTTGATTCTTTAAGACCCAATCTTTCGGAACAGATCCCAGAAGAACACGAATGCTCTGATACCAATTTGTTGTGTTTGATAGTAAAAGTATATGAAATGTAAAAAGTAAAAGGAAGAGAGGAGAACACAGCAATATACGTGGTTCACCAAAGGTCTTGGCTACATCCACGGGTGGTGCAAGAAAATTCACTAAGAAAAAGGAGAGTGGTTACAAGGAATTACAAAGAGTATAAGAAAAGCTCGAAAACCGTATTTTTTATCTGCACACTATATCCTCCTATTTATACAAACAGTAAAAACAGAAAACTAACTACTAACAGAAAGTGCAGGGGTGCAGGGGTTCAAGCCACCCTTCTACACATCTAAAATATCATTTTCTGCCTTACTTATTTTTTATGTAGCCTTTTGATTGGCTGGATTTCAAAAAACTATACTTTGATAGATAAAGACATGTTACCTTTGTCCCATTCTCTTTATATGGCTTTGACAATAATGAACATGTTTGTGTTATATGACTTTCCATTCTCTTTATATGGCTTTGACATTAACTATTAAAAATAAATATTGCATTGACTTTATTTTCTGGATCAAATTTTTTGTTAAGGATGATGAGAAAATGAAAATTGTGAAGTCTTTTGTTTTCTGTTTTGTTTTCAAACTCTCGATCAAAAATTGGAAGAGCTTGGCTTTGAAGAAGCTTGATGGCAGAGGCGTCACCTCTCCCTGAACATTGTGTATAGTTGACAAGGAAATTCTGGTAAGAAAGTAATTTTTGAAACCTAAATTGAATTTAGACTTTTTTCATATTACAATGTGTTTTTTTAGGGAATAATTGACACTACGTTTTACATGGGATATTGTTCAATATGTTTGCATATCATGTAGAAGATCACTATTTGTATAGGTATTTCTCAGAATTTAGTCTGCTTCTCCATTACCTCCATTTTTTTACATTGCTCAACTATTTTATTTTAATAATATCTCTGTTTAATTTGGCATCTTATCATACTATCGTCCTGTCTTTTGTGCATCTTATGCAATTTTATAAGAAGCTTTTTAAGCTTTCAAACTACATTTCTTAAGTTTTATCTCATTCATATATTGTTTATCTTGATGTGTCACACTACATTTTAAAATTTTAGAGCTATGAATGCTATCAGTGAATGATTATGCTTGCTGCTTCATTCTGAGATGTCTCATTTAGCCACCTATACCGTTGGGGATGCAAATGGTTGGACCTTTAATTAACACTGTTGGTTGGCCTAAAGGAAAGCGCTTCGGGGATGGTGATACACTTGGTTAGTGTCTTTGGATCCTTTTTGTTGCAGGCAATGGGAAAGCAGGCTAAAGTTGAGGCAAATAGCATCAAAAGAATTTGATCATAAGATTAAGTAATTAACTTTTTAAGAGATTTGGCGTCACTTGAGCTAAGATTTCTGGACATGTTACTTTTTTTCCTTATTTCAACAATGGGATTGCATGGCAGAGAACATGTTTAACAATTTTTAGTTAAAAAATTTAAATAATTATTTTGTAGACATTATATATCAACAATTATAGTTGTTATAAATCATCACCAAAAACATTATATAGTCTATGACTGATAATTCACCTAATAAGACACTGCTGGACATACAGACTTTCTTATGTATATATCATCTAATGTATTTATGCAGTGTTCAACTATATAGCCTTGGGGCTCACAATGTTGTCGCTGTAGATAAAGCTGGTTACAACTCAAGCAAGACCCCAAAAGGTGCTAAAGTGTATAATTGAGGAAGTCAGATCAAGCTTGCTAAGGGACAGAACTACTTAATCTGCAATTTTGATGGCCACTGCGATTCTCTGGCGACATAATTGCCATTAATGTTGCCTTGATTTATTAGTAGATTTGGCTTTGAGACTTCATTCTAAATCTCTGATTAAGCTTATCTCAGTTCAATTTAATTATCATCATTCCTTAGTGCTGTTTGATTAATCCACTCCCCGTTGACAGAACTACTTAAACTATATGTAGTAACTACCATTTGACTCGAGGAACAGTGACCCAAAAACTTTGTTGCTAAGGTTGATCATCTACATTTTTCAAAAAATTGTTTCACATTGGTGACTATTGGAGGTCTGTTATATGATAAGGTTTGTCTCCTAGGAAGTGAAAAAAAAGATGATTCTTGAAGTCTTTTTTGTGCCTTTTGTCACTATGGAGTTTTTGTGCTTTACATGTTATTTAAAATGGATTGAAAAATACAATAACCACAACACAATGAAGATGTAGTTTGATGTTGAAGTAGCAATTGAGTGTGTGTGTGTGTGTATATATATATATATATATATATATATATATATATATGATAAATGATAAATATTAGTATGATATCATTCAGTTATACGTTTCAAATAAATAATATTTTCAATAGCATTTTCGTTCAGCCACAATTTGGTGTTGTATTTTAAAATTTTCACCTTTGTTTTTTATTGTTATTGTTATTTTCCTATATTGAAATGCTTAAATAGTAGTTACTATATTAAATTTTTACTCTTTTCATTATGCGAGTGTTTCCAAATTTAAAAGTCACAAACACAACAACTATGAGATGATTTTTCAGTTGAAATACTACACAAATACTTATTTCATGCCCTTTTAATTTGTTATTTGTTATTTCTTACATTTAAATATCAATATTCTTTTAAAAGAGTGTAAAATATTCCTTCTCACACATAATATCCCCGTGCATCGCACGGGAACAAGATCTAGTTTATCTAATAAGAAAGGGTGTCTTGGAGGAAGCATTGAAAAGAGCACATGCTAGCAATTCTTTCTCTCCATCTCTCTCTCTCTCTTATAGAGGTACTTACAGATTACCTACCGAGATCCTCACATAGAAAGCGGGATTCTAACTCACAACCTAGTGGAATATGCGTTGTATCCTTACTAGCAATTATAAGAATGCATTTTTTATAAGAGTGTACTGCTAGTTTCTGGCTTTTTAGTATAGGAACTCAGTTTCACCTGTTTATGAATGTAAAAATTTGACGTTAAGCGAAAGCATTTTTCTTTTGTCCTCGATCAGGAGTATCTCCCACCAGAAGTGGGGACTAATCTCTTGCGGGGTAGTTAAAGGAAATTCGTTCCATACGCAAGAGTAGGGATTCGAACCCTAGCCACTTGGTTAAGGGACACAAGTCCACCATCACTTGTGCCAACCTCCGTTGGTTAAGCGAAAACATATTTAAATGCATACATAACAATTTCATATAAATTAAGAAAGTTATATTTCTTAATATTTAACTAGGTATAAATATTTAACAAAATTTCTATATTAAATAATTACATTACATTATTATATAATTAGTAAATTATATAAATATTATAAATTTATAATTATATAAATAAATATTGAATAAATAAATCAGCTTGATTGACTAAATATATATCTTTCCAAAGCATCAAGCAATAGCCTAGAATACTAAATAAACCTTTCAAAAAATCTTAATATGATTTATTTATTAAATGGTTTTATATAGATAAAAATAGAGTAAGTTATACTTCACCCCCTAAGTTTATTAAAATAACATCAAACCCAAAATTTGATCAAAGGTTTCCTTTCACCCCATTTTTTAGTATTGATTAACTATTCTTAACATCGTTAAGTTACTAAAAAATAAAAAAATAGTTATAAGAAGTAATAATTTATTTCATATGATTAAAGATTAATCTTATGTTTTCTTATTTAAAAAATAATGATATTTTTATAATTTGAAAAATGAAATATATAATTGGAAAATATTATAAAAAGGTGTATAAGTCATGTTTGTATTTATTTGTTAAGTTCATTATATACTTATTTTACTCTGTCAAATTTTTTTTAGTATATATTTTAACGAATTATAGATATAAAATGTGTATCAATAATTTTTTTAATTATATTGTTGTTGTTTTAATCATTTAGTTCAACAACTTCTAACTAAATGTTATGCTTTCAATTATTCTATCTATAGAAGATATGAATTATTATAATAATTATTATTGATAAATATGACAAAATATCATTTAAACAAACATATTTCATATTTGAGTACAAGACTAAATATAAAATTATCAGATTATGACATTGAAATTAAATGAGTATAATTGGACATTTTTTTAAATAATTTCATGATTTATATATATCTAATTTATTCTAAGAAATAATTCATAGATCTTATGTTTATTATGTAACAAAAAATATATAATACTTTTGTTTATTAAATTTATTTATTTTATTGAATCTATAATTTAATTGATTCTTAGCCAAATTCTTACTTCAAATTTTTTTGTTTATGCATAATATAGAATATTATATTATGAACACATATTTTTTGTTGTGACACTATAGTTATCTTTATAAGTTTATACATTAAGTATTTTTTGGGACGTGAATTTTAATCTTAACCTATATCACCATTTAAAAGATAGAGATATATTCATCTTCATTCATGCACTCAAATATACCTATTTAAATGATATTTTTATCATCTTTATTAACAATAATTATTATAATAATTCATATATTCTATAGACAAAATTATTAAAAACGTGATATCTGTTTAGAAGTTGTTGAACTAAAAAAGTCAAAAAAAAGGAAACAAGAATATAATAAAAAAATATTTTTTACATAATAGATATACGTTTTATATATATATATATATATATCATTTGTTAGAGAAAATACTAAAAAAATATTTTATTTGATCAAAGTAAATATATAATAGATTGAAAAAATAAATACTCATATGAAATATATTCATTTTTATAACATTTTATTTTTCAAATTATAGAACCAACTTTAGTTTGTAAACAAAAAGTCTAAGATTAATCCTTAAACGTATTTTTTAATGTATAAATATCAGATATCTAATTATATTTTTTATTTTTTAATAACTTTGCGGTGTTAAGTCAATGAATAGTCAACACTAAAAATTGGGGTGATGTGTAATTCATTATCATATTTAGAGTTAGTTGTTATTTTGATAAACTTCAAAGCGATGATGTGCAATTTACTCTAAAAAATTTGAACCACCGGAAAGCAATTATAAAATGAAATACGACTCAATCTATGGTGCACCTTGTCAAAAAAGGTTCACCCATGCACCTTATTGATTGGCCAATTTGAACCATCTATCTTGGCAACATGAAATAAGAGATTTTTTTTTTTCAAATTCCTATCTTGCTTTGTTGGTCAAGATGTTGTATTTGCCTATCTTATGTTTTGTATTTATAAAATTACCCTAAATTAAATTGAATTTAAATTTAGAGGGCCTCACCCTTCTCCTTCCACTGTCCCCCACCCATTCTCCATTGTCTCCTCACCGCTTTCTCCATCGTCCCTCGCTTGCACCCTCACCTGCCTTGGCACCATCAGATTTACAGACGAAAATGAAAAAGGTACCACCACCCTTCAACCCCACACTATAACCAGATTGACGTCACTTGCCAACTCAGGCTCTCTTCCATCTCGTAACCTTAGAGACACACTTTCTTCGTCCTTTTTATCCTCCTCATTCCTCGCTCTTATCTACCTCGATGACAACCATTTTCCCAGTGAAGTCCCCGATGAAGTCGGTGATGAGTTGGCTCAGTTGGAAACCCTCAAACTCGGCTCCAAGACATTCTCCGGATAAATCCCACCTTAGTTGGGGCTCTTAACAAAATTTTACACGCTCGACCTCTCTGGCAATGCCCTCGCTAGAAAGCTATCGGAGACCATCGAAAACTTGACTCGGCTCCAGTTCTTGGACCTCATGAACAATTTTCTCTCAGGTTTTGTACCCAAAACTCTCTTCATTGAACCATTGTCTTTGATCTCTCTTGATATCTCCAACAACTCGTTTTCCGGTGAATTGCCACAAGAAATCGAGAATTTGAGGAACATCGTTGCCCTTGACTTATGGATTAACAAGTTTTCAGGGACATTGCATAAGGAAATTGGGGAGCTTTCCAAGCTTGAAATTTTGTATGCACATTTATCTTACAAATATTGAAGATCTATTGTCTGAGGAAACGACAAAGCTCGAGTTATTGACGACGCTTGAACTTTCTTAAAACCCCTTGAAGTGTCAAATCCCAAAGTTTATTGAGAAGTTGTAGAATTTGATAATTCTGGACCTTGTTTATGCTCGGTTTAATGGGCTGGCACCTTTCTGAGCTGGGAAATTGTAGGAACTTTAGGTTTGTGGTGCTCTCTTTCAATTCACTTTCAGGGTCACTGCTTGAAGAGCTTGTTTAGTTTCCTATAATAACATTCTCGGCCGAAAAGAATCAGCTTCATGGGCCTTTGCCTTCTTGGTTTGGAAAGTGGAGTAATGTTAACTCTACCTTGCTTTCTGCTAACTAGTTTTTTAGGACAACCCCGAGCTTGGGAATTGCTCCATGATGCAACACCTTAGTTTGGGAAGCAACTTGTTGACATGTGCTATGACGGTGACGGAGCAGGTAGGGTTGGCAACAACCCCTTTTATTTTCCCGTCCCCGACCCCGACTCCCTAAAAAAAACCCGCCCATCCCTGTTTCCCGTCGGGGTTGGAAAATAGATTCCCATCCCCGCCCTCGACAATTAGTAACCAAATTTAAAAATTATTCTGTTTTTATTGAGATTAACAACTCAAAAAATGCACTTCCAAAAAATAAATAAATAATACTTTCACACAAAGTAAGGGTATCAATATACGTATATATAATTAGGAAGGAAAACCCCTAGTTTAGGCACTTTATACGTATATATGAGGGTATTAGTTTAATTACGTAAATAGCAGGGCGAGTATTAGTATCCCCATCCCCGCCTCCGCCCTCGATTTTGCAAAGCGGGGAAAACTCGAACCTGACCCCAAACCTAGTCAAAGCTGGTTTTCTCCGTCAAAGTCGGGGTGGGTTCGAGTGGGTACCAGCGGTTTCGGGTCCCGTTTTCATGTCTAGGAGCAAGTGGTGTATTGGTTGTTGGGTGGGGTGCCACAGAGTCACCAAGGAGTTAAGGGTGAAGAAGAAATTATCGGATCCTCAGCATTCTATGTGCAAATATAAGAAATTTGATCAATAAATCATTTGTATATCCATGTTGACAAGACGAAGGATTCATATTGATCAACTTTAAGATGCATGAATGCACCACTTTTGGTAAGGTACACCATAGAATCATCCATGAAACACGATCTAAAATGGAATCCATTATCCACATGTCAAGCTTAGGGGTGGCAAAAAAATCCAATTGTCCATCATCCATCCAGTCCATCCAAATAAAAATCCATCCAATCCATCCATTGCAAAAAAAAAGTAACAATGGACTGGATGGATTGGATTATTTTATTTTATGGATGGTTGTGATCCATCCACCATTATTCTAAAATCCATTGGACCATTTCATAAAACAAAAAAATAATCCATTGGATAAAAATGATAAAAAATCATAACTTCAAAAATTAAATCAATTTACTGCTATTATAAGCAGAACAATATATTTTTTGGTGTTTTTCTATCACAATTTGCATTCGTTGTAGTGGATTTATGATGAATTGTTAATCACAAAAAAAGTAGGCAAAAAAATTTATTTTGAATTTTTTTTTGTGGATGGATGAGAGATATTATTTGGAAATAGTCATAAAGTTATTTAATTTTTTAAAATATTTTTCATCGATGGATTGGATATCCGTCCATAAAAAAAATGTTAATGGATGGATTGGATGGATTTTTTTAAATGGATCATGGATGGATTGGGTTTTTTTAAGGAAATTTTAATGGATCATAGTGGATTAATGGATTGTTTTTAATCCATTCATTATAATCCGGATAAAAATTTATCTAATCCATCCATTTGTCACCCCTCAAGCTTCTAATTTCACACACAAAAAATAAGATTATTTTCAACTATAGAAATGTAATTTTAAGAGTCCCTTTAGGACCGATCCGATAAACGACTTATTTAAGTGTTTATATAAGAATAATTTATGTGAAATTTTTTTATGTTATAAGCTCATTTAGTGTTTGAATATATATTCCAAAAATTGTGTTTAAAATCTATAAAATATGCTGAACAACTTCCCGTATAAGCATAGATGAGTTTGTAACTTTTTATGCAGCTATTTTTTTATTTCAAATCTCATAAATTATTTACATAGTTATATGATACGGGAAAAAGTGGGAAAAAGTGGAGAAAAATGTCTGAAAATATGACCCCAACCAAATTATCCAACAAGCAAGTCAATAAAATATGAAAGGTGGCCATGTTGTGCGAAAAGGACAAAAACACAGACCTTATAAACAACTTCCAACTTCCAACCTCCAACAGTCCAACCTTACCACCACAACACCTCCTCTCTCTCTCTACTGACTCCAAGTACGTGACCCTACCCCGCGTGCGTGCCCCTCACGTGACTCCTCCTCCTCCTCAAACTCACGTAACATTTCACATGCCACCATCATTTCCTTTTTATCATTCTTTCTCGTAACAAACTGAACATATAACAAACAATAACAACAACCATGGCTTCTGATTCTGTTCCTCTTAACGTGGTTGGATACACTACCACTCCACCAAAACACTCATCAACCTTTCTCATAGCGGTAACCGTTCTTGCCGTTACCGTTACCGTTTCCCTTGCTCTCTATTTCCTCTTTCGCCACCTTCACTGCTGCTTCCGCCGTGTTTCTCCCTCACCATCCGTAACCGCCGCAGTCTTTGACTCCAGAAATCGAATATCGCCGGTGATATCCACCAACTCCACGTCTTCCTCCGCCGTGGACTCTCTCCCGCTGTTCACCTACTCTTCCATCACTCGCCGTTCTTCCGGCGGAGGCGGCGGCGGAGATTGCGCCGTTTGCTTATCGAAGTTCGAGCAGAGCGACCTCCTCCGCCTCCTCCCTCTCTGCTGCCACGCCTTCCACGCTGAATGCATTGACACGTGGCTCCGTTCAAACCTCACCTGTCCGCTCTGCCGATCAGCCGTTTCCGCCTCCGATTCCGACGTCATGAAGATTCTCCGGTCGCCGTCGATAGCCGGCGGCGGCAACAGCTTCCGGCTTGAGATCGGGAACATCAGCGACCGTGAAGCCGAGGGCGCGAGAACGACGTCGTCAAGGTCGTATTCGTTAGGCTCGTTCGAGTATTTTGTCGACGAGGAGGCTGCAATTACGTTAAGCGATGCTCGCCGGAGAAATTTTTACGACGAGAAAGACGATGCTGCGGCGGTGGAATCTGCCGCGGGTTCGGAACAGAACCTCGCCGGAGAAATAGCGAGTGGAAGGAGTTGGTTGAAGGATTACGTTGATCAGCTTTCTGCTTCGATATCAACGATGTCGTTTAGAAGCTCCGGAAGGTTCTTTACTGGGAGTAGTCGACGAAGCGACGTCGTTGCAGATGGAGATTATGAAGTCGGAGTGGAAACGAACCGTTTAGGGGAAGAAATCAGTGAAATGTTTCGTTGGCTCTCAGGGGTATGATCTGTAAATAAGCTTAATAGTTTGGACAAATTTTAATGTTTTTAATTTTTGTTGTTTCATGAACATTGTTGCTATAGATTGGGAATGAATTTCGCGATACGCAATTGCAGGTTTTGGTTAATCAAACATATTAAGCATTTGTGGTGATTTTACAAGAGAAGGGAATAGGGATTGGAGATTTTTGCTGTTTTTAGGAAGTTTTTGTTGGTGAGTGATGAACCATGGAATTAACAACCATTTTATGATTAATGAAGATGATAGATTAACAACTATTTTAATGAAAAATATCCAACCACTTTAAAATCTTTTATTGCGTTTATTAATGTTGGCAATTGACAGGGAAACAAGATATTAATGATCATATTTGACGAGTTGTTTATTTTTTCTTGCCCTAACTCATGCTTGGATTTCTCAGTTTTTGACATAAAAAACCTATTTGATTTTGTTTCTGATTAGTTTTCATGTGCAGTAATTAACCTAAATTATGATTGGTCCTTTTGTATGGAGAAAATTTGATTGAGAGAGACCAACCCTTAAATGTCGTTCAATATCTCGTGAGATTTATCTCCGTAATTATGTGTGTAGGATATCTTGAAAAACAAAAAAAAATTATGATTCATGAAGTCATATTATATAAATACGTAAATAACATAACTCATAGTCATTTTCATTACCTTTTATATTCCAGGATCAAGGAAAATATTTTCCTAAAATAAATTAGACTTTATAAATGTGGAGAATATACTATTTTTGCGGATATGTGAAACAAATTTACTTAGGAATCCTGGTTTGCTTGTTGAAACCGTAAACTAAAGAGGAATCCCAAACACAAACTGTAAAGACATGTCTAAGGAATTGATTCAAACTGTAAATGTTGGGTGATTGACTTATCATCCCTAACACGTCTCTCCACAACATGGTGGTCATTCATGAACATTAATCTTGTACAAGAGGAACTTGTACCTTAGACCAGTCAGTGGCTAATGGTCTGGTGAGGAGATCCGCCAATTCATGACTTGAATGAAAATATATGAGATTGAAAGTCTTGTAAGCCACTAGATCATGGACAAAGTGATAATTTATGGAGACATGCTTCACTCTAGAGTGAAAGATTGAATTGGCACATAGATAAATGACATTAATATTATCTAAGTATATCTACAGAGGAATAGGTAAAGTAAAGTCAGTTTATTAAGTGCCTCAACCATATAATTTGATATTGTTCATGACATGAAAGCCCACAGTAATTCTGGATTTATCAATAGAAGAAGCCGTCGATAATATGTAATTAGATTGTCGTCGAAGTTAGCTTAGCTATCGGTAAATTCGTTAGTCGTAAGTTTCGCGTATTTGTATGTAAATTCAATCTTGCGGGTTTACTAATGACCAAATCTTTGGTAACTATCTGCAATTGAATAACAACTAGGTAATTAACTTGACCTTTTAATTTGGTGTTGCTGGCATGAGGTGTATTTAAGAATTTGTTCAATTTGATAATGAAATGTGGGATATAGGTTGAGTGTTATTTTTTGAATGTTGAATGCAGAAGAATGTAGAGAAAGAAACCAACGAATACATATATAAGTGAAAATCCATTGACCCCAAGAGTAATTTTAAAAAAATTAGTCCAAATTTTCATCATTTAATTTGCTATAATCCAATGACCTATATTAATTTATTAAAGAAGTCGCTTGAGTTCTCTTGAATTAGAATAAATTGAAAGATAAAGATTTGGAGTAACTCTTTTCAAATTGCTCTTGGAGTCAATGGTTTCTCACTCGAGGCACACAGATACACACACACACACACACACATATATATATATATATATATATATGACATTTCCTTATTTACCCATATGATAACACTTGTGAAAAAGCTATTTTTGGTTTCCCCTTTTAATAGTGCGAAAATAAATAACACTTACAAAGGTTATTAAATGCCACAAGAAAGCGTTATTAAAGATCTTATTGGGCATAGTGGAATGACATCAGGCCAACTGTGTGGCCTATACACAATGTGAGAATAGTAACAATAACTACCCATTAACCGACTATATCTTTAGCACACGTCCAGCCACCACTATTGCATATTGCAACAAACTTCTAGCAACCTTGTTATAACTCTCTGACCCTCTTGGCATCAATTTTTCTTGAAAACAATGAATTGAAGAAGCTATTCGAGAGTATGCACTAAGTACTAGTAAGGTTAGAGAAACAAACTAAATCCCCAACTTGAATATTAAATCCTTGCCCATATTCTTACCCTCTCACCAAACAATAATTGTTAACATAGATTGGAAATTATCTTCAACCAACAACTTCTCAGTTGTGGAGAAAAAGCCAATTTCACCAAATTGTTGTCACTAATATTTGTTTTTTTGCTCCATAACCATCAATTTATTAAAGAAGTTTTTAATGGTGAAGAGACAATGAGGCATTATGGTTGTGGACAAAATCTCTAATAATAAGGCATTAAATTACTAATTAGGTTTAGGACAAAAACCCTAACATAAGACTTTCCATGCAAGAACCAATGCAAATTCCTTCCTAAAATTCCATTATCAAATGTTTGTGTAAATAGATTGAGTCATTTAAGTGTGTTTGGATTAGTTACGAAAATTTGATTATTTCAATAATTAATTATATACATAATGAATTATTGTTATAATCGATTATAATAGAATAAGTTTTATGTTTGGAAGTGTCTTTTTTATACTGGAATTTGGAAGTGTTTGTTGAAAAGCGAGTTTAAGATAATCTATTTTGTTTGGATTGTATAAAAAAATCACTTTTATATGATAAATTACAAGAAATGGTATGAAGCTATTTGTACAATTCAAAAAATATTTGTTTAATAGTTAGTTTTACAGAAATGAAATGAGAAGAGTATTATTGATTTCAAAATAATCTTATATATTTTTAAAGAAGTTTCAAATTTATAACTTCTCTAAAAATCGTTTTCTTTCTCATTAAAAACATTTTTTTTTTTGTAATTTAAGCAGGTTTGGAAACATATGAGATTAAATCCAAAATATCTTTTTTTAAAATAAAAATTATTTTCTTAAAAATTAATCTTTCCAAAACATATTCTACAATGCAGAAACCCTAGTAATCAAATAGAATCCACTTACACATTTAACAATGACATTAAATAACGAACTAAAGATAGGGTCATACAAGTATAATTTTTTTTAGGACCTCCTTGAAAAAAAAAATTTAAAATAAAAAACAAAAAGAGAAAATCGCTAAATCTTATAATAAAAAAAACATATTTAAGAAAAAAATGAGTACTTTGTATGGGTCTATAATCATTGGACAACACAATGCTAATGCCATCAACAAGTGTCAACATAGTTGATAAATAACTGATTTTTTTAAGTATTTTGTCCTAGATTCAATTCTTTTTATGTATACCCTTATACGAAAAAAGAAATGCTAATGCCCGATGTAAGTTCGTTCAACCAACTATTCATTTGGAAATCGTTCAACTATTTCTATTAACCTTATATTATATAATATAAGCCTCTCTATAATCTAATGTATGCCTCTCTATAATCTAAATCAACTTTCGTTTTTTTTGTTGTCCAATATATATTTTGGTGTACTTTACGTTCTGTTAGTGTCTGCATCTAGCGCCTACCCGACCCAACAGTACTATAACTCAGTATCTAATGTGCTACAAGACTCGAGAGAGAAGAGAGAAGAGAGAAGAGAGAGAGAGGATTAAAGAAAAACCTGTTGGTCTAAGGAGCGTGCCATATACACACACGCATAATCAAACACATGGAACTGGAAACTGGAACAAAGGGTAACATTAATTAAACATGCTGATGTTGGTGTTGCGTTTGAGTGCAAGTAATTATAGTACCCGAATGTCGTGGCCTTCACCATCCCTATCTTATGTTTTTGAAAGTTATCGAATCATGCGTGAAAGTGATTTCCTATTCCTTCTATTTTATAATAATAAATAATAAACTTTATCATTTTCTTCCGGATTCGTATTCATTGTTTCTTTTTTTTTTGTCAAAAGGTTAATTAATCTAATCACACCCGTACATATATAATGTTTATCCACAATAACAACAACGTGGGAAGGTTTTTAATGTTGTATTGTAATGTAATATTGTATATTGTATTTTTCAGTTATTGGTTACTTTGACTGACCCAATCGTTTGTTTTGTGGAGAGTTAGAAATTTAAGAATGTGTTTGGGACTGTGCCAAGACACAAAAAGGTCTCGGTAATTTTTTAAATTTTTTTTCTTCATTTAAGGTGTTGTTTTATATTGTTATTTTTTTAATTTATAAATGGGTTTTTAGTTTGGTGGATGATATATCGATTGAGAAGGTTAATTTGTTCTAATGTTGGTCATATATAACATAGGGTTCCTCAATTTACTTTGTTTTTAGACTTTTTGGGCATTGCTTCGATTTGGGGGCGAGGGTTTTCCTTTTGATTTCTTCGTCTAGTTGATTTTACCTGGTTTTGACCATTTGGGTCGATGATTCTCGCTTCACTTTGATCTGGGTCGCTGCCCTTCTTCTCAATCTCAGAGTTTCTGTTGTTATTCCCAATTCCAACGTTACCTGAGGGACAAAGGCGAAAACTTTGATTTGTTTCTTCTTTCTGGGTGGATTTGTCATCTTGGAGAGTTTTTTTTGGTGTTCTCTGGATTTTGATTTTGATAATAGTACAGTGGTTAGAGGCATTGTTTGCAGAGATTGGTTAGTGGAGGGTGGAGCAGGAGCTATTGTAGTAGTTTGTTCTTTACTGTGAGAAGTGGTGTTACTCTTTTTTTTTTCCTTCTTCTTCTGATATATAAATGGTGAAGTGTGGCTGTGTCATGCATACATGATGTTCTATTCTCAGGGTTCGTCAAGACATTGTAGTCTACTTGCTGTCCTAAGTGGTAAATCACGTGACAATAAACAAAAGCAGAAACAGGATGATGCTTCTGAGGATCAATCTCTTTACCCCTTTCCAGAGCTTTCTTCCTCTGGCCGTCTTGAGGTGACTACTCTGAGTTTTTCTATTGTTGTAAATTTTTGTTTTTGTGTTTTGTTAATGTTTTTCTTTAGGCAAAATTCTATGTGAAGTGCAATGTTAACATTGTATCTAAATTCAGGTTAAAGTTTTGACCAAACCTACTGCTGATGAACTTGGTCGAGTTCTTGAACAATTGCAGCCAGATTTTGTTTACCTGCAAGGCAAGCAGCTACAAGATAGTGGCGAAATTGGGTCTCTTGAATGGGAAGATTTTGACCTGTCTGTCCCAGAAGCCTTATGTGGATTATTTTCTTCCAAATTACCTAATACTGTGAGTGTTATGTGGATAATTTTCTTCCATGATTGTTTCGCATGGATAATCTAATGTTTGATGTCCAACCTATCGCATGATGTTTTTGCAGGTTTATTTGGAAACTCCTAATGGAGAAAAATTGGCAGAGGCACTCCGATTTAAGGTCACATTGATAGCAGGCAATCTGTAGTTTTGATTTTTTTAAATTAGATATGAGAAATAAGATGTGCTGCTTTAAAATAATTAATGAGATGGTTGTTACACTTTGGTGCTTAATCCGGACTTAATGATGTTACACTACAAGATATGGGTTTTTATATTCCTTTTCTAATGAAAAGTAATTTAATTAAGGTGTTTTGTTTGACAGGGAGTTCCTTATACTATCTATTGGAAAAATGAATTTTCAAAGTATGCAGCTTCACATTTTCATCAAGCTTTTTTCTCAGTGGTTCAGAGGTATAGTGATCTACCAGCTTTTCGGTCATGCCTTTCATATATCAGTGTTCCTGTTTTTTCCTGGATCGCAATGGGTTGAATAACTGTCACCACACTTCTCACTGATTAACTTCAGCAGTTACCAATGATGCAATGGCATGAGAAGTGTAGTGACAAGAAAATGTTGAGTTTCTCTATTTCGGTCTGTATAATATTGCATGTGGCAAGTTTCAGCAGTTGGATGTAGTTTGTGGGTTTCTTTATTTACTTAAGGATTGGTTGGAAGTTACTTGTTTAGTCACTAAAACTTCTCTTAAATAATATTGTGTGTCTGATGATTGATAATTTGATATTATCCTTTGTAGTACATCCAGCCATACATGGGATGCTTTCCAGCTTGCTCTTGCATCTTTTAGACTATATTGTGTGCAAAACAATGTCTTACCTTCAAACAGCCAGAAGGGTGGCAGTAAGCTTGGGCCACAAATTCTTGGGGACCCTCCCAATATTGATGTCAGTCCATGTGATGAAGACATGAAGGAGGAGGAAAACTCACCTGGGACTATTTCTTCTGTGAAGATATATGATGATGATGTGAACATGAGATTTCTTGTTTGTGGAGTTCCCTGCACATTGGTAGGCCTGGGTAACTTAATTAGTTTTCAAGAAGTTTGTTATTGCTAGTAGTTCTTCCCTTGTGACCTATCTGTTGTTAACTGATTCCATTTCTTCTTCTTCTTCTTCTCTCTCTCTCTCTCTCTCGTCCCCAAAAGGATGCTTGTTTATTGGAGTCATTAGAGGATGGACTCAATGCTCTCCTATGTACCGAAGTAAGTTTGTTAATATGTTTGTTAGCAGTTCTTGGTTTATCTGTTTTTCCTTTCTGGATGCTAGATCATCCCCTTTTTTTGGGTACATAATTGCAATTTTCCATATAACTTGTAATATGGGACCCTTATAAAGGAGTCATTGTAACTGTTACAAGTTAGTTTTTAGTTAAATGCTGCATGCTTTCCCAATTAGAAATGTTGTATTAAATTTGGCTTTAAAGATATTTTTATCTGAAATGTAAAGCGAATCTGTCGTTATTGAAGAAAATAGTTAAGTCTTACTGCACTTTTCACCATGTTGTGACAATGTAATCTACATTAGTTACGGAAGATGCATGGATCAGTTCAGAACAAGTTCCACCACCATTCTTGTTCTTAAATGGTTTCGCCATTAACAAACCCAAAGTAACTGTCATCCAAAACCAAGGTTACCAAGTATAAGTGCTAAAAGATGCAATGGGATATAAATATTTCCTTAAACCACAAGCATAATGAAAAGCTGGTCTCTTTACTCCACTTCAGTGACTGTGTATAGTGTCTCATTTTGAATTTTTTTTAATTACTCACATATTTCTCTGTCTTCACTCTGGCATTTCTGCAGATACGTGGATGTAAACTTCACAACCGGACAAGGTATTTGATGTTTCTGACAGTTGATACATTGTGTTTCCCATTATGTTTTTGTATTCAGTGTATGATATGAATTTTAGTTAGCTGGGATATTATTAGTGACTGTCAAACACAGTTACACTTACACGTCCATACATGCACTTATTTTTAGGAGTTTTAATCTTTTAGTTTTGATGTGTTATGAGTTGTTTTTTGGTCTTTTACTTAGCATCTTATTTTGTTTGTTAATTTCTTTTACTGTTGTATATTTTATAGTGCTCCACCACCACCTCTCCAGGCAGGAACATTCTCACGTGGTGTGGTGACCATGCGTTGTGATATATCCACATGTAGTTCTGCGCATATATCACTTTTGGTCTCTGGTAGTGCGGATACTTGTTTTAATGATCAGGCAAGGGTGAATTATGTTGTCAGGGTTTGTCGACCTTTCACATATGTGCTCTTTTTTAACTTTTTACTTACATGGTACTCTTTTTTTCTCCTCCTTTCTTTTTGGGTATATCCTCAGCTATTGGAGAATCATATTAAAAAAGAGCTCATGGAGAAGAGTCAGCTTGTCCATGCATTTCCTAATAATGAACAAAGCAAATTACCTTGCTCTGAGCCTCGAAGATCAGCCTCAGTAGCCTGTGGATCCAGTGTGTTTGAAGTCTGTATACGAGTTCCTACATGGGCTTCACAGGTTAAATGTTGTCTCAAGGTTTCTTCTGTTGGTTATAGCTTTCTAAAATATACTTCAGCAGCCCTTAAAAATTGTTTTTTGATCAATGAAATGGTTTAGATGGAAGTTCTTTCTTCTGTTTGTTAATGTAATGACTTACTTACTTGAATGAACTTGGTATGACAAAAAATGTATGGATTTGCAAGATGCTATATGGGCATATAGTGAATAAATTAGATGGTACTTACTGCAAAATTAAATAATTGCATTTCGTTGATTGGTGGGAAGATCAAGTGATGCTCGAGGAGGATTCATCAAATTTATGACAAGACTTCTTTATTGTATTGAATATGATGATAAAATTTATATCACTCCTGCTTAATTGGAGATCCTTCCTTTCCAAGATATTCCTTTCCAAGATAAAGTCACATGAAATGTTGTCTTAAACTTTACATCTGAAACTGAAAGTCCTCATACTGTGATACGGACATAAATTTTGTTTGGAAGCGGTTGAGGAGCATTGTTTGCAACCTACATGCCACGCTATAAAGCTTGCACTCAGGCCTGTCACTTGTCTCATTTGAACTTTGAGGACTGTTTATTGGTTGTCAAACTCATAAATCCTAACTCGGATTGGACTGGGGGAGTTGACACTTAGAACGCAGCTAAAGATATTTGTGACTTCTGCTTGTTATATAGTCTAGTTGAATTCTGTATGTATTCTAGTCTGATTATTAGGCCTATAGTATTAGACTGTTATCTAAGTTGTCAAACTCGCGAGTCAACTCGTAGACTCGTCCGAGTTTGCGATTCTAGGTAGGCAAAACGAGTAGACTCGGTTGTAGAATCGGAAGGGGAGTAGACTCGGTCAAACTCGGTTTGACTCGGGTAGACTCGCTTGACTCGCGAGTCACCAGTCCGAGTTTGCGAGTCGCGGCCGTTTTTAAAATTTGGCCAGGTACAGCCAAAACGCTGCTGTTTTGGCTCAAAATTTTGGAGTCCTTCTCCTCTTCTCCTCACGGTCGTGATTCCCTTCCTCATTTCTCTGTTCCGGAATTTTTTTGGAAGATAACCTCACCTAAAACCCAACCTCCCTACACCGCCTCAGCCGCCTCCCATCTCAACCGCAACTCCTCCCTGCGCTACCTCCCATCTCGGCCGCACCTCCCTCCCTGCGCCGCCTCCATTTCTCTGTTCTTCGTTGGTTTCCTTCCAAGCAAGAGCAACCTTTTCATATCACTGATTTGACGGATCCCCACTTTGATGACAATATTGAAGATGGAAATGGTGATAATGGGGAAGAACTTGACTATGATGATTCTGATGATGATGATGGAGATGATGTAGTTGGAGAATTAGAGTTACCCATGTGAAGAAATTAGGAGCTATTTTTGTTATGTACTTGACTTATCAATGTTTGTATTGCTAATTTACTACTATTTGGATTTGGATTATGACTATATGATGTTAATTTTTAATGACTATGAATTTATGATAATGTTAATTGGCTTTATTGCTATTTTGTTACTTTTGTGTTATGTATATATGTCATTTATATGTATTTTTTATAGTAGGTAGACTCTTACGAGTCTACGTGTCGAGTCTATCCCTCCTCCACGAGTCTACCTAGACTCGCGAGTCTGACAACCTTGAATTCTTCATGATTTTTTTTGTTTTTGTTTTATGGATAACTTAATATTTAGATTCTGCGTAGGAACCCAAGAAAATAACCTCTAGGTTGAATTGGCTTGATATTTTAGACAATTGTAAGTTCTAATGGCATGAGTTTTTGGTTGTTGTTGTTGTTGGTGGTGGTGTCTTTTTTTTAGACCCTTTCTATAAATAAAAAAAAAAATAATTCTGCTTCTGACTTATTGCTTTTTGGTATTTGTTTGCAGGTTCTGAGACAGCTTGCACCAAATGTGTCATACCGCAGCCTAGTTATGTTGGGTGTTGCTAGTATTCAAGGACTGCCAGTTGCATCTTTTAATAAAGATGATGCTGAGCGTCTCCTTTTCTTTTGTACTAGGCAGGAGAAAGAAGACCGTCCTACCGATCCGGTTTTCTCTGGGCATCCTAGTTGGCTGATGCCTCCAGCACCTAGTCGAAAAAGATCTGAGCCATGCGCTAGAACAAAGTCTATGAATGCTAGTGGCCTAGAAGCTGAGGATGTTGGTAGTAATAGACAGAAATTAAATTTTGCTGCAATGAGACCAATCCCTCAATCTAATCGTCACAAGATTCTCCCATTTTCTGGATTGTCAGAGGGTGAAAGATATGATGGAGACATTGGAAAATCAAATCAGCTACTTGCTCCTGTTAAGCATAATGTTGTAGGCTCTAATTCAGTTACACATCGGAAATCTTTGTCAAACTCATTTCAAGCTCATCAGATTATTTCTTTGAATCCGCTACCTATGAAAAAGCATGGTTGTGACAGAGCTCCAATACGAGTTTGCTCAGAGGTGGTTTCCATATATTCTCTTATTGCTACCCTCATTGATATCATGCTATGTGTGACGTAACCCAGTGTCGGATATTATATTATCAATGAAATTTGTCAAATCTACGTCTAAGTTTCTCTCTGTTTCTGTTTCTCCCTCGTACATTTTCTGGCAGGAGGAATTCCTGAGAGATGTAATGCAGTTTCTGATCCTTCGAGGGCATACTCGTCTCATTCCACAAGGTGGCCTTGCTGAGTTCCCTGATGCCATTCTGAATGCAAAACGCCTTGACCTTTTCAACTTATATAGAGAGGTAAGACATTTGACTATGTAAAGCTAACTGCTTAGTAGCCTAGAAACTGAAACTAAAAAACTTGAGCAATTCAGGTGGTTTCGAGAGGAGGCTTTCATGTTGGGAATGGAATCAATTGGAAAGGACAAGTTTTCTCGAAGATGCGCAATCACACTTTGACAAATAGAATGACTGTATGGATTTGGATCTTTTTTTTTTTTCTTTCCCTTAATGAGACATATATATCCTTGCATTGTATGCTGAGACCATTTTCATAAAGTACACTCATTCCCCTCTTGCTGGATAATCATACATTTGGAATTCTATGGGAATGATCCTTTAGTAATCCATTCTTTATGGGCCATATTGAGCTTTTTTTTAGATGAATGTGGGTTCTTGTCACCTCAATGTTTCTAATACTTATCTTTTTGTTCATACGAAGCATTCAGTTAGTTGACAATATTGAACTTTTTTAGATGAATGTGGGTTCTTGTCACCTCAATGTTCTTAATGCTTATCTTTTTGCACGTACAAAGCATTCAGTTAGTTGACAACTACAGTATGGTATCCACTACCCCCCCCCCCCCAGTAACTTAGGAAAGTACTCATGTTCTGCTTTTTCACTTGACTTCTTAAGTATTATGTGTTTGTGATCTTGTTCTTGCATTTCCCCATAACTTGTTTAGGATTTATGTAATTTGTGTATGCTGGGAGCTGCTTTATTTTTCCTTTGGTGCTAATTTTACTAATTTCCAATGGCAAGATAACAAAGCTAGTTTCCAGGTTATATTTTATCTTGAGAATCGGGTGACTCCTGAAATGCAATTATTGTAGTGCTCTAGTGAGTGCTGTTATTAGTATTAAACGCTCTCCGTAATTGCTGACTTAGACATGGTGTATCTATGGAAATTGGGACCAATTGCTCATTGTGCTAAAATCACCTAAAATGCAAGTTTTTGGTAGGGCAGTTAAAGCCACATTAGTGCCTTGTGATTCCAGTCTTTATCATCAGCATAGTATTAGGTTCTTTTCAAATGCATTTGTTTTACAAACTGGAAAAGAAACTAAGAAATTACTTAGTGAGCAATCTTCTGTTTAGATTTTTGGGCTTTATGAATAAATTAAGGAAGCAAGTAACATTTTGCTTTTAGTTGTATTTTGCAATGCTTGCTTTGTGATTGTTACAACTTTCTCAGACTTGGAACTGTAGAATATATCTTGGAGATCCTATGTTCTGTGCAATCTTGTAGACATTAATAATTTCTTAATTTCTTTTTGTTATCAGGGTGTTGGCAATACACTCAAAAGACATTATGAAACTTATCTTTTAGAATATGAATTATCTCATGATGACGTAGATGGAGAGTGCTGCTTGTTGTGTCACAGGTCTCTCTCTCTCTCTCTCTCTCTCTCTCTCACACACACACACACACACACACACACACACACACACACACACACAAACACGAAGCATATCTACTGAGAACACTTCGTATTTTAAGGTGAGAGGAGCAAAATTTAACTATACATCCATACATGGATGGTCAAGATTAATAGTTACATGGATGGTCAAGATTAATAGTTACTTATTGGTCACATGACCATTTAAAAAAGTCACGTGACTGACGTGCATTTATCTTCCAATCTTTACCATTCAAATAAGATCTAATGGTAAAGATTCACTGTTTTCATTTCTCATAATAACAGGGTGTTCTTACCTGATATGATTCCTATACACACCCACACACACATAATGTGGAAGTTGCCGAATTCTGTGTTATTGACTATTATTTACCTTTAATGTGGGCGTAACAGTAGTGCAGCAGGAGACTGGGTGAACTGCGGTATATGTGGTGAGTGGGCTCACTTTGGCTGTGATAGGCGGCAGGGACTTGGAGCATTTAAGGTATTGCTAAATTTTGTCTATAAGTGAATGCTTGCTTAACTTAATGTGTAAATAATTGCATGCTTAGTAAAAGCCCTTCAAAGAGAGATATTTACCTTCAAAGTCTTAGTAATTTAAGATATTGATATTGATGTAGGTTGTTCTTTCTGTGATGCGATTGTTTTTGTTTGCTCCTTTGGATGGGTGATAAAATTAGAAGGGGGCAGGTTGTATAACATTAAGGCCTAATTTGATCCATGTAGTCGATCCCATCTAGTGGAAAAAGGCTGGTTGTTGTTGTTGAAGCTAGTCAATTTTGACCTGCTTCCTACAGAAACGCTATCCTAATAACATTTGATTAGATTGTTTCAATGTAGCTGTGGTATATTGACAACATCTGGTCAAGTTGCAACAAATGAATGAATGATTGCAATTGAGATCTTGCTTGTGACTTTATACTTGATGCATGAATATCAGCAACTGCCTTTGTTTCTTTTAGATGAAGCTGGCAAAAGAAAAGAATAATCACATATTAGAAATGGAAATAAGCAAAGAAAAAATTGAAATCCATTTCCAAGATTGATATCCAGTATCACTGTATGAAAAATTCTGTCCTGTAATTTCCTAATGATATTTTTGCATATAGCTATAAATTGTAACTAAATGTGGGACAAACAGAGAATGTGAAATGAAAACTTCATCTTTAGTTGTTTCTGATGTCTTTATGATGAATGGCAGGACTATGCTAAAACTGATGGACTGGAGTACGTTTGTCCTCACTGCAGTATATCAAATTTCAGTAAAAAATCCCAGAAAACTGCAAATGGATATTAACAGGTCAAGCAATGCTGTCTCTTTACCACTGCAAATGTACATGCAACTTGGCAAGTGTTGACAAATTTACTTACACTTCCGTCTCTGTGCTTGGACCCCTCTTTTTCTCAATTTACAAGAGTAGGTTCTGAGGAGTGTGATTCTTAAGCTTATGGTAACACTTGGGAGTTTTGACATTTTATGGTAACAAAACGGGCCATCAAAGTTTTCCCTCATCACTAATGTATACTCCAGAGAAAGGAATCTAGATAAAAGATTTTTAGAATGAATGATTTTCCTCAAACTCAATTGGTTTACTTCTCAAGATGCAAAGAGTGCAATATAATATTCAATATTGTTAGTTATGTAACTCACCAGTTGTCAGTTTGTATATTTCTAACAGGATAGTGTATAGTTTTGACTGATTATTACTTTGCCTGGTATGTTCATTGCACTTATTTATACGCTATGTATTTAGTATTCACTAGTTGCAATATAAAAAAAATTTAATAATTCAAGTTTTTTATTTCTTTTCTGAAAATGACACGTACCCTTAAAAATAAATCTAAAACGTAAATGACATACTGTATGATGATATAATATTTTCTATCAGTAGGCAGGGTTGCACAGCTTATGGTTTATAAAATTAAAGGGGAATAACGAAGATTGATTCTGTTGATAAAATCAAATTACTATGCTTAAGGCATAAGTTGGATTTCAGATGTTAGCAATCTCTTTTGTTAGCCGATTTCATATATAATTTTTTTCATGTGATGGGGTAGTTGCTATGGATACCTTATTCTTTAAGTTGAATCATTTAAATAAAGTATTATCTTTTAGGCTTCCGTGATGAAAATCTTCAAGGGCCGCCCCAGCATAAAAAATTTATAAGTCAAAATTTTCATGTGTACATTTTTTTTGGGAAAAATTTAAATTCTTTAACTTGGCTCCTAGTTTCAAAAAACTTGACTCCTGAAATAATGTATTTTTCTTTAACATCTTTATTTAAAATCCTCTTACTTTATCCGCCATGCCTTTGCTTAGGCTTAAGGCATGTATTTACTTTAGTGTAAAAAATCCTCACTATACTTCGAAATTGACCAACATGACTTTTTGGACTCAACAAACCTTACATAGTTAAAATAATGTTATTTGTACATCTGGATTCTGGACACTTGGATGACGTCTGTCTTACATGGTTAACACAATTCAAATACATGGTTAATTACGTTCAGTGGATGGTTAATGGATATAACAAGGGGTCGCAACTCATTAATCATCAACTGAACGTAATTAATCAAGTATTTGAACTGCATTAACCACAATTTTCAGTGTTGAACTATGTTCAGTGAACGTAATTAACACGTATTTGAACCTGAAAATTGTGGTTAATGCAGTTCAAATACGTGTTTAATTACGTTCAGTGGATGGTTAATGGGTTGTGACCCCTTGTTATATTCATTAACCACCCAGTGAACGTAATTAACCACGTATTTGAACTGCATTAACTATGTGATTAACCAACCATGCATCCTACATGGGTGCATGTTATTTTTTTGTACATCTTTAAACTTGGTTCATAGTGTTCACAATCATGGTTAATGGTGTCTTGAACTTGATTAATACTACAAGCGATCACATTTCGTCGTTAACCATCCACTGAACGTAATTAACTACGTATTTGAACTGTGTTAACCATGTAAAGCAGGTGTCATCTAGGTGTCCAAAATCCAGGTATATAAATAACATTACTTCATAGTTATGGGGGTTTTGTCCATAGGCACAAGAGGGTAAATACACACTAAGATGCACAAGTTAGTTACTTCAAAGGGTTGTTTTGTTGACTTTTAAAACACGTGGTGGTTTTATGCAAGAGAAAGTCTTAGGTAATCACGAATCAAAATGTTTATTTTCCGAATGGTGAATCAAAAAGTATCATGAATCATAATATATATGATAAATTATTAAAAATAATACATAACCTATTTTTCACATATAAAACTAGAAAAATAACTATAGAAATAAATAATTTTCTTATTTCCTCTTCTTTGAACATTGATTTCCTTGTATATTTATTTCCTCATTTTATATATACATTAATTTCCTTATTTCCTATGTGTGTTAATTACTAGGGTTTGTTTATCTCCTCTCTAATTTTTAAAACAAAAAAGAAACTTATTTTTTCACACTTAGCTCGTGTTTTTCATCTTCGCCACCCCATCTCATATATACATAAATCTGAGGTATGTTTCAACTACTACCAATGCCACCACCTTCAGCGTTAGTGCCAGAAGCCTGCTGTCACTAGAGTACCGCACACCTCTACCCCTTGATCGTTGGTTCACATTTTCCGTTCGTCATTTCCACTTAACTCTCCATCAACGAGATTTCAGCCACATCCTTTCACCGTCTTAGTAAAAATTGAATTATTTAATGCAATCCAAACTACTTTTAATCAGATTAGATTGATTCGAATTTAATTTAAGAATCAATCTAATCCAAACCAAACTGCAGCTTTATTTTTGTTTATGGATCGGATGACTTTTTAATTCAAAACCGATACAACTCGATCCGCGAATACTGCTACTTCTTCTGTTTCTCACCTCTGCCACTCTCCATCTCATATTCACAAATTTGAGGTATGTTTCAAGTTTCAACTATTAACAAAGTAACAAAATCACCGCCTTCATGTAGTACCTGAAGCCTGTTGTCCGTAGACTACCCACACACCTCTACCTCTTGATCATTCTTTCACATTTTTCGATCATCATCTCCTCATAACTCTCCATCGACGAGTCTGTCGCCCCACAATGTTGTTTGACTCATTATCCAATCTTATATCGATAATCTATTCAATCTTCTATCCACCGGGTGAAAACTTGCATTGATTCGATTTATGTGATACCAACTACCATACAAGTGACCCATAATTAGAGGGACTTTCTTGTATTTTGCCCTTGACTTTAAAATAGAACATACTCTATATCTTTAAACTTTTGTTAAAACAATAAAAAGGAAATAAACCTTGTTGCTGCCAAACGTACATATAGGTAATATGCACTCATAAACTTATAGGTACTATGCACTCATAGGGGAATTGCGTTTTAGTATTTACATAAAACATCTGAACAGGTATAACCTCTACAGGATATATAATGCATAACACCAAGTCACTACTAGCTGTGAGCTAGTAGTGGAGTGTTGGGGTAGTTTGCAGTAGGTCATAAGGTTTAAACCTCCTCCGCCATTAATTGTTCAAGTGTCTTCAGCGTCTACAGTTGTAGCAATAATGGGTGTTATCTTTAGGAAGAGCTCCACAGTTGTAACAAAAGGCATGTCCACACCTGCAATCCAAAATAGAAGGAAATTTATACATGTATTAATCTTATTACAAAGTTAACTGCAACATTGACATGAATCTAGGAAGTACAAACTACCCACTGCTCTCATAACATCTGGGTAATTGAGTCTCAAATAATATGTTGGAATCTCATGCTTTCGAAAATTTTGTATGTGGATGATTACTATGAACACTTGACAAGGGTGTGGTGCAATGATTGCTTAGCCAAAGACATAAAAGTGGGGAAAAAGCCAGAAAACAAATATCCATAAGAACGAACTACTTAAAATAATAATCCTTGACAAAGAATTATAGTCATTGATGATACATGAAATTAGGCATGGCATATGGAAGAAGTAAATGGAAAAAATGGAGAATGAAAAACAGTCTAACCCATAGCTATGGCTCTTAATATCAATCACATGGAAACAGACAGCATGCTGGTGTCGAAGCTTTAGTGACATGAAAAATAAAATGGAGTTCCTTAAATATAATAAAGAAAGGAGCCTCTAATATAACTACTAACCCGAGAGTTCCAAGGACTTACTATGAAGCTAAAAGTTGTGACACCTAAACAGAGCCAGGTCAAATGTTTTATTTAAAATTCAAGTCCCTGAATCTATGTTTTAGAAACTGCTTCGAGCATGTCATCCATTAAAATCGACAACTACTTAAAATTTATGCAAATTTGATCCTTTTCTATCATTCCCTCAAAACTGATCCACTAAAGGATACAAGGCACGTGGTACATTTGATGATCTTTCATGCCAAACTATGTCTACATTATAATCCATACAGTGAAACTCTAATTGGAAATGATTAATTAAACAAAATATGAAGGACAATTGAAGTCATGGTGTGAATAAAGAAGATGCACATAAGATGGTCAAATCTAAAAACTATGAGTTAATATGGTCACCACACGAACCAGCTGTGTAAAATAAGAGAAGAGGGCATGGTTGTGAATGATTTGCCATAGCAGGTGCAGAAAATATTGCATTGCTGTTGTGGATACCTCCAAATCTATCGTTATATTGAAGACATAATTGCGATTGAAAGTAGTATTGTCCATTTATAGAACACTAACAGTAATTAATAGTGTGACTTGAACTACACAATTTAACATTCAGTGGCATCTATATTTTCATGTGAGTGTGGTTGGATATGTATATTGTGTATAAAACTAAAATAATGTATCATATGCAAATGTGGGTGAGGTATAATTGGAGTATCAAATCTAATACTACAGAGAATAGATGTACCATATACAAATACCAGTAGGCATACTGATGTCAAACCTAATAGTACAAACAATAAAACTCCTCGTAATACAACAACCCAATAATGAAAAAGTTAGGAGTTAGATATCATCTGCATGTCAAATCTAATAATACAAAAACAGTAATCAAAAAGTTGTTTTGAAACAACAAGATATGGTTCTGTTGGAGAGAAAGACACAATAATTTTCATACAAGTACTTGTCGTGTATGTATGGTTGCAGGGTTCACTAGTTACATTTCAAAAATTCTAAGTCATTCTCTCTCCAACATGACCATATCTCGTTCTTCCAAAACATGAGAGAATCCAAATCGATAATGAAAAAAGCTGACCTGCATTTCATGTACAAGCATCCCTCAGATTTCTCAACATAAAATCTGCACTTGGGACACCTCCTCCATTTCTTGCTATTAGCAAGTTGCATCAACATGATATCTTCTTTCTCCCTCTCATCCTTATTCAGTTTCTGAAACTCTTCACATACAATCCCATCATGCCAAGCAACCTTACACTGTGCACAGAACAATCTCCTACAATTAGGGCACTCAGATTCCTTCACCAGTTCTTCTCCATCATTGATCAAAAGCGCAGAACAATCCTTAAAAGGACAATAGAATTTCTCAGTAGCAAGAATCACAGCTTCACACAACGCATTACCCCAACGATCAAACACTTCCTTAGGAAGAATTTCACGGCAATCTTGAACCTCCAATAACCCTACGCATTCGGTTTCGGGGCACCGAATTGTGATCACGTTTTCTTGAAGCTTCGATGCAACGTACATCACGACACAGTCTGTGCAATAAGAGTGGGAACAACCGCCGATACGAAACGAGTCGTTTGAGGTCTTGGTCTCGGTGCAAATTTCGCACGTGAAAGGTTTGGTATTATTAGAGTTATTAGAAGATTCTCCTTTTTCGAAGATTCGTTTGCGTTTAGATCGGAAAGGTGTGTTTAAGGGTTTGTAATTGAGGATTGTAACGTCGTCGTTTTCGTTGTCGTCGTCGTCGGAATTGGAGAGGTCGATGAGGTAGAGGTGGCGGTTGAGAGCGTAGTGCTCGACGGAGATGGCGGTGGATTTGGTAGTGCCTTTGTGGGAAATTGGTGTGAAGGAAAATGTTTCAACGTCCACCACTTGGGTTGAAGGAGGAGGAATAGGAAGGTTGGTTTTGTGATTCATTGAGTTGAGGTGGGTCTCTTTGTATTCTTCTCTCTTTGGTTTTAAATTCAATTTGATTGATGGTTCAGTGATTACTTCACTCTGCTTCTGCTTGGGAACTAAAAACAGAGCCATTCTCTCACTCTGTTTTATTGCTTAGTTGTGTAGGGTGTGAAATTGGGATTATGGTTATCTACAGTAACTCATTTCTTTTCTCTTTTACTTGTATTTTTTTGATATTTGTTTTTGGGATAAAGCAAGTTAAGATTAAGAGTATGAGAGAAATAAATTGAATGATGATAAATTATACAATTACAACAAATGCGTTTGAATTTGTTATCACAGGCAATTCAGATCCGTGAAATTGGAAGGATTAATTCATTTATGATTCATTAAATTAAATATTTATTAAAAAATTAAATTCGTTTATGGATTCTTTAATAGAAATCATACAATACTTCTATTAATTAATTTTTTATAGATGTGCAAAAAAATTAAATTAAATGCGCCTATAATAATTTATTTTTAATTCAATTGATCTAATGGTTGAATTTTTTTTTTCCATAAATCATTAACTAACTATTAGTAAAAATAACACAACTCAATATAATCGATTTAATCAATTTTTTTGTCTAAGAAAAAACTTATAATAGGCCTTACAAAAGGATGGAGAGAGGGAAATAAGGAATAAGAAATAGACGAAGCGAATTGTGGGAAATTGAACTCATATACTCACAATAATCATGTCACACAGCTATCTCCTGAGCTAACTGAAGGGGACTATTTAATCATTTTTTTTTTTTATAAATAGAGGAATTAGATTAGATTTAGGTGATGATTAAATAAATTGTTTTGCCACCCTTAATACACTGAAAGTCTTTGAAAGCGTTTGATTCCAGTGTACTCTGTTCATAGTCCCAAAAGTTTGGTAATTAATGAATTTTAAAATTGAAATTAATCGATTTAATTAAATATGATTTAAACTTGTGAGAAATAATTCCATAAATTTAGTTTTCATTACATCAATAAAGAGAATTGCTTTTTGAACACATGTTAACAACATACATTGACTCTGAATGTACGGTCTATTAAAAAAATCAATTCTCGTTCATCCTATAAAATAGTAACCAATTATGGTATGTAGGAGTAGATATGGTATGGATAGGGTATTATAGTATTCATTTATATACCATCATTTTAAAAAAGTATTCGTCCCCATCTTCATACTCGCGTGGGTAGCAACCTTGATATCCGTACCCTCATCCGTTGGGTACCTAAGTATCTGTACCCTTATCCATTACCCGCACTTTATATAAGGAATTTGTGGATTTTGAAAATAAGATAAGTAAATATGATATACCCAAAGGTTTTCGATTGATATAATTTTCATACTATTCACTTTAAACAATAAAATAACTTATTTTTGTACTTACATAAAGTTACATTCCACATAGTAAATGTCTTGCATATCAAATTAAAAATGCAATCCGTAGATTTAATAATCAATTTGTGAATATGAAATGTATGAAATACAAATGTTCAAATACACAACATCCAATAATTAATCTCCAAAACATTAATTAAATATTACAATAAAAAATGATACATTACACTAAAAGGAGTGTTAGTAAAAAAACAAGAAATGCTATTGAATTGCAGAAAAAACAATATTAATACCTCCTTTTTATTTCATTTGCCAACGCTTGATGATTATCATTATTATCAGGTTTGTTCACAAGACAGAGGAAAAAACGTCGAGATTATTGTAAATATTAAGATACTAAATAGAGAAGGAAAACATAGCAACCCGTACATTTCCATAGGAGATGATTTGATCATATTAATCAAGAAGTAACGTTCAAAGTATAGACAATAATGGAGCTAGCCAAGTGAAACTGACGATGAAGCTCTAGTTTTTTTTTTAATTTTTAAATGTAATATATTATAATTAAGGCATGATGAACTAATATACAAAGTATAAACGACGATGAAGCTAGCTAAGTAGAATTGACGATGAAGCTTTGGAAATGACAATGAAGCTCTAGTTTTTTTAAAAAAAAATTTTAATGTAATATATTATAATTATGTATATAGAAAATAAATATATATAAAAAATTAATAAATATATATAGTGCTGGTATGGGGCGGGTGGGTAATAGGGTACCTGTACCCGCACTCATCCCCATTAATTTTTACGGGTAATTACCCGCACTCGCACCCATACCCATTAAGTGGGTAATTACCCTACCGGTCATGGGTAGTTTTTGCGGGTATCCATTAGGTCCGGTACCCATTGCCATCCCTAGGTAGGAGTTTTGATGGGTTTGAGTCTCTTAAGCAAGTGATGAGGGATTCAATTCATGACTTTTAGGAGAGGCATCCCTCCATGAGTGTCTTTAGCCTCAAAGGAGACTAGTCTCGATGAACGATCGAGAATTAATACTCATTGTAATCATATATCAAACCAAAAAATCTTATAAAAGAGTAACACACGATAATGTGTAAGAATGTCAATTTTTAATGTCAATATAATGGAACTTGTTAATAAGAGCGTGCTACTCATTGGAGTTGCTTAACTCCTTTATTTATGGATCGTACGACATTACTTTTTAATTTATACTACTTTAAACATTTTTATACTCCAATGATTCAACTCTTAACGCAATGAGTCTCATAAGTTACTTCACATATTTATTTACATTTATTTTTATTTTTCAATTTTCAGAGGAAGGTTTCAGTATTATTCTCTTTTCTTTTTTGTATTGATGATTATTATATAATGATCAGTTGCTTATAAAAGCAATTATTTATACATGCGACATCCACAACTTATTTCAATGGTGCAATCCAACAAGAGCTTGTCCTTAATTTTAAAAACTAGTTAAAGCCCCATTTGGATAGCACAGCTTACAGCTTATTAGAGCTTGTGTACAGATATAAGCGCTTTTATGTAAAAAAAAATAACGTTTGAGTAAGCTTAAATAAGTAACTTATTAACCCCAGAAGTTGTTTTTAGCTTATTTTGATGAGCCAATTTTGTTAGCTTGTTGAAAAACCTTGTGTGAAAGCTTATACGAGAAGTTATTTTCATATTTTATAGGACAATTATATCCCATAATAATTTGAAATTACATCAAAACAGCCATTTCCATCTTCCTCTCTCAAGTTTACAGATTTTAAAAGCACTTCTTCGAGTATGTATTCAAACACAAAATAACTTAATTAAAAGGAGCTTAATGCATAAAAACTTTTCATATAAGGCCTTCTAATATAAGTACTTAAAAAAACTATTTATCCAAACTGGACCTAATTAACTCTCATTAGAATTGCTTTAAATTAGGAAAAATGTTGTTGAGTACAAAACTAGTCCCTACATTTTGTTGGGCAGGTTGTTGCACTATTTCTTTTACTTTTTTTACTTTTGAATTCAACATGATTTTCTTTATCCCTTTCATCGTGTTGGTTTCTGATTTAATTTGTTATATTTCATATGAAAATCTTTTGTACTATCTAGCAATGCTTATAATTTATCGATATAAATTAATAATTAATTATTACAATTGGTGTTTTTTAGTAATTTATTGATTTAGCCAACCTAAGTTAAATGCTTTAAATTTATAAACGAAATTTTGTAAGTTAAAAGGTGGAAGGGTAAGTTTGTTACCCAAAAAATGGAAAGGTAAGTTAAAAGATGAAAAAGTAGAAGAAATAACTACATGAACACAGATAAATGGTCAAGCGTTTTTAGGCATGAGATTTTGGCTCTGTTTGGCAAAAATGACCGATAAGTTAGCTGATAGTTGATAAGTTAATTTTTAGCTGATAGGTGAAAAACTAGTTGATTGAATTTGAAGTGTTTCGTAAAATTAGCTGTTGAACTAGCTTATAAATGTAAAATGATATAAAATGACATATTTATAACAAACATAGTAAAATGGGAATTTCATTAAATGAATGAGGGTAAAAATGAGAGAAAAGTCAATAAGCTATAAGTCATAAGCTAAATAAATTAGCTTATGAAGAAAAACTATAAGCTAATGAGATAAACTTGTTTATCAAACACTTCTACTTTAGTTAAAGAAGCTTATAAGCTAATGAGATAAGCTTGTTTATCAAACACCTCTACTTTAGTCAAACAAGCTTATAAGCTTATGTGCCAAACAGAGCCTTTACTGATTAGTTTTTTTTTTAAAGAAAAAATCTTAACATAATTAAGAATTTAGACTTAATTGCACTTTTAGTTCATACAAGTGTAGCTCATGTATGACATTATTTGACACATAGCATGCCCACTTGACATTTTTGAATTAATTATTTAATTAAAAAAATTAAAAATTTTGAAATGTGATTGTGTGGTCACGTGCATTGCACATGACCTTTAGATGTCCAAATTCCCCTTCATCCTCCATGTTCCTTTCTTTAGTGCTCTTTCTGCATCTGCGGTTTCATCCTCTCCTCCGTCTCATTTTGAAAGTTTTTCCTATGACAAGATAAAGCCACAATGGGAGGTGGTGGGTTTGAGATTTCTACAACATCTTCATCCACGGAGCTGAAAAAATGAAGAAAGCCGAAAACTTGCTAATGTGGGGTAGATTCTTCATTGATCATGGCATGATGAAATGACAATCTCGGGCATCGTTTTGATGGTTGTGGACATTTTTCGGTACTTGCCTTTAGCTCTTACTTGGTTTTGTGTTGGGTTTAGTGGGTGTTGTTGTAATACCCGACAAATTTTAATAGTTTAAAATTATAAGTTTAATTGACATTATGATCACCAATTTAAAAAGTACTCTTTGGATGAAGGTTCTACATGGTAATTATTATTTTTAGTTATAAATATGTTCGTGATTAATAGATTAAGCTATATTTAAAAATGTTTTTGGGAAATCTTTAAAGATTAACTTATGATTTTGGTAGTGCATATTTGACAAACACTTAGTAATCATATTAATTAAATTTAATTAATGGCATTTGTGATTGGATGAGTTTATGAGCTTTTACACACCCTAGGGCCCAAGTATATGTTATAAAGGGGCGTCACCACCTCACTACTAAAATTATTGAAATCAGCGAGAACAAAATATGCCGCTAAATAGGGAAAATCCATCGCAAAAATAATTAATGACGGAATTAACGATGAAACAAGCTTCGTTGCAAAAAGTGGCATCGCGAAAATTTAACAATGGAATTTACATGTCGTCGTAGTCAGCGACAGACAAATATCTGTCGCTAACAATGGAAAGGTCATCGCTAAAAAGCTCATAAAACGTAAGTTCAAGCAAAAATCCATCGCTAACAATGGAAAGGCAGTTTGTGACGGATTCATATTCGTCGCTATTTGCGAAGGATTCATGTCACTCTTTGCAACGGAAAATTCTATCCTAAGCAGTGACGAATCTGAATCTGTTGCAAACAACAACAAATTTAACATTGAAAGTTGGATTTTAGCGACGTATTTAATGACAGAAATAGGATTTGTGCAACGAATTTAAAGATGAAAATATGAACTTAGCGACGAATTTAACTACAAAAAGAAATGTCGATAATATTTTTTTTTGGTGCATGAAAAGTGGGAATTAAAAAATAAAAATAACTGTATATGTATAAAAATTAAACATAAAATAAAAATGAGGTAAATTCTAAAATACAAATTAAAAAATTATAAAGAAAATTATTGCTTTTAATCTGTTTCAATCTCTTCAATTTTTTATTTTTGTATCTCTAAACAATTGGTAGATCATAAAAATAAAAAACAGATATGTTGATGTAATTAGCTTAATACATGCAAGCTCGACAAGTATATTATGTTAGACACACCAATGATCCTAATTGGCTACTTGTTATGAAGACAAAGCCCAGAGACTCGTATGATATGCCCGAGGAGGAAACAAATAGCCATGTCAAGAAAATGGTGAGATTGACTTGATTTGTCGTATACCGATTACAATAGATGATGAAAAAGGGATGCCTTTGGATAGAGATTTTTTTTTTGGTTTCTCAGGGTATCGTTGAGCGCAACTGCGAAGACTAATCCCTCGAGGTATTGGACAACATTTAAGGACTGACCTCTCCCTACCAGGTTTTCTCTGTACGTAAGAGCCAGAGACCGAACCTTTTACCACTTGCTTAAGGGGCCCGAGCTCGTTACCACTCGCACCAACCATATGTTGGTATCTTTGGATAGAGATGACTTAACAGGGCGTACAGTTGATGGAAGTCAGTGATGCCTACAAGAATTGTTGATGAAGAAAAGACAAGTATTTGTGAGAGTTTTGATTCAACGGAATATGATAACGATGATAATTGATTGATACTATGTATAATTTTGTTGAAAGAAACTTTTTTATTAACCATGTTTAGTATTTATTCCTTGAAATTACATATTTTTCTTAATGTACAATTAATTATTTCAATACCAATAATTTTAACTTTTTAAGTACTTTAATGAATATTAAATCAGTATATATTCTAATAAGTATTTTCAAGTAGTAATAAATAATTAATACTAATTGTAACCAAAAAAATAATAATAATAATAATTAATACTAATAAATGCTAGTTAATAAGTTTTAATTATTAAATATATTAACAATATCTTTTTTTTTTCCTATGATCCTATCAAACAAAATCTTAGACTTTTTAAAAAAAAAATAATAATTCCAAGAATAAAATCTAATTATATTATATTATATAAAAAGAAATAATTAGTGATTAGTGATTGGTATAAAAAATATATTATATAAAAATTATATTTATCGCTAAATTTTGGTCATAAAAATCACATGTCTTGTAATAGTTGTTAAATTATATATAAATCTAAATATTATTTTAATCAATACAAATTTTGTCCCATTTTTCAATGCAAGATGATAATTGCTTTAATTTTTTAATTTAACGATGGAATTAGCCACGAATTTTTCAACGATGGATATCATCACTATAAGAAATTTGTCCTTTAGTGACAGACAAAATTTGTCACTATATATTTAAAATTCATAGGCATATGTAAAACTTCCATTCACCTACGGCCAGTCCAACCGTCCATTATGTGGGACGAATACCAATGGGAAATGATTGTCACTATAGGTTTTACCTACGATCTGCATACCTTTACTTACAGTTGTATTTGTCTGTCAATAGGTTTTACTTATGGTCTACCTACTTTTACCCATGATTTGACTGACACTAATACCTATATCTATCGTTTTAACGACTATCACTAAAAGTGTCCGTATGTTTATGACATATTTCTTATAGTGCATCCGTCGTTAATTTCATCCCTAAATTTTTATAAAACATTAACGACGGATTTAATGACGAAAAACTTAGCGACGTCATATGTTCGTCGCTAATTTCGTTGTTAAATTCAAATAAAAAAATAGCATCGTTTTTAGCGATGGACTATTTAACGATGAACAATTTTCGTCACTAATTCCGTCGCTAAGTTCAAAGGAAAACTTTTGCGACTAGATTTGCAACGACGACCATAATCCATTGCTACAAAGCAAACAACCAAATATCATAAATCATAACACAATTTGTCTCTAAATAGTCATAGTTTGCGACGGATGTGTTTTCATCGCTAATTTGCATTGCTAATTTCAATATTTTTAGTATTGCCTTCCTCCCTCATTCTTCCTTTTTTTTAAAAATAACTAGAGAGAACTTAGGGTGAGAGCTCGGAGGAGGATAAGCCATTGGAGAGATTGGATCCTCTTCTTCATTTTTTTTCGTTTAGGATCTAGGAGCACCACAACATTCATAAAAAAAGGTTGAGGACTTTTTGATGTTCTAAATGATTTGTTCTTATGGTTTTAATCGGAAAATGACGTGTGTAAAAGCAAGTTAATCTGGAAAAAAACGTGGGTATTTTGCTGTGAATGAACTTGTTACGATCCATTGTAAAGATGTGATCATGTTGCTAGGTTCTCTATGTATGTTCGCTGGTAATCATACATTTACGTAGTTGTCCCGTTTTCATTTTTTTATTCTTTGGATTTATATATTTGTAAAATAAAATGCTGATGAATGATTTTGACTTATGCTAATGGATTA
The DNA here is from genome assembly GCA_039655645.1 of Ammopiptanthus mongolicus. NCBI lineage: Eukaryota > Viridiplantae > Streptophyta > Magnoliopsida > Fabales > Fabaceae > Ammopiptanthus > Ammopiptanthus mongolicus. The sequence goes on from CM077345.1 coordinate 88,158,079, forward strand.
CTGGGATCTGCGAAATTGTCCACTTACAATTTGTATTGCAAATAATTATAGGACAAAACTTACATACCATATATCATAGGCGTTTTTGTACTCTTCCCCTATTATATTGTGACACATGGAAAAAGAATTCATGTCAGTAACCCATCTATTAAACATCACAGTTACCCATTCTTTGTTTCCTCTAAACCTTTCATCCCTCTTTGTTCAGTTCAATCTCTTTTCTAAAATGAAAATCATACCAACTCACAGTTGTCTTTGATCATCGAAGCACACTCGTGGTGAATTTGTCTGTCAGAAACGTCACTGCCACTATCCATACAACAAACCAAAGATAGAGATGTCGTTGTTTCAAATTAGAAGCACTGCATCATGCAAAAAGGAGTTATAAGCTCTCTTGGCAATCATGATATCTTGCATGTCGTTGTCGCAAGTTCTGGTGGTCATCGATGGCAACATTGACATTTTAGTCGTTCAAATTGGGAAGAGAACGAGAGCAAGGAAAGAGAGAGTTGGTACCTGCAAAACCTAGAAATGGTTTTGCCCCTCTTTTCTGCAAAACCTAGAAATGTTCGAGTCAGTTGGGGCCTGATCCATGGAAAAATGAAATCCCTAACTTGACTTTTATCTGATTAAAATTATAACATTTAGTCTTAAAAAAAATCCAGATAATATAAATTGCCGGGACAATTTTTTCATTTTAGAACAAAGATAGAACAAATAGGGAAAGAAAGCTTCATGTCTTCATTTTGGGGTTTTAGGAATGGAGAGTAGCTAACAGTGTTAATATATGGGTTACAAATGTGGAAAAATTTATCCATGTGTCACAATACGATATGAGAATAGTACCACAAGCATCTATAATCCAGTAGGTAAGTTTTCTCCATAATTATATGGCAGATTCAATAAAACTTTTATTTTGATTCTAATTGATGGAATGCATTAAAGAAAAGAGGATGATTATTATCTTGGGAGCTGCGTAATGACAAAAAGTAGAGCTGGACATCGGTCGGATTTGATCGGGTTCGGGCCCAAAAGATCAAATCCGACCCAAACCGAATCTTTCATTTACTGGCCCAATTTCGCTCGTTCAGTAATTCGGTTTGGGCGGGTTCGGTTACGGGTTAGGCGGGTTGGGCCATTTTAATTTTTTTGGCCCAATTTTTTTTAGGTTTTTTTTTAATTGATTGTCTCTTTTTCCAGAGAACAGCAGAAGCAGCAGCGTCGCTGCAGAGAGAAAAGAGGCGACATAGGGATGGAGAGGGGGGAGAGAGAGAGATAAGGGGAAGCAGAAATGAAGGTGGCTGCCGTGGACCGACCGCGACGAGGAAGGAGGCGTTCTTGTGTTGTGGTGGCTCCACTATGTTCGACTTGGCGTTGAAGTAGATCTGCATGTTGGCGAAGGACACGACGATGAAGAAGAACGACCTCACCACTGGTACATCAGATGACACGCTTGCGAGTTTCGACCTTGACACATGACACGACGGCGAAGGAAAACAACGATGAACAAGAACGAGAGATCGAGAAAGACGAGACCTCAGAAGCAGAGCGACGCCAGTTTGTGAAGAGGTGAGAAGTGAGATCTGAGTTTCAATTCTGAATGAACAATTGTTATGTTTAACCCTACTCTGGATTGTAAAACGACGTCGGCAGCGGGGGTGTAAAAAACCTTGCATCAAATTAAGTATAGTCGATCGGGTCGGTTACCGATGGGAAGAAATTTTCAGACCCGAGCCCGCCCGACCAAGACCGTATGAAACTGAAACATACACCCGGTGACCCAAGAACCCGAACATACCCGCCCGTGCAACTGCTTTCTTTTCCGGGTTGGTCGGGTCTTGGTCGGGTCAGCTGATCTTGTCCAGCCCTAACAAAGAGAGCAGCTCTGCTGCTATAAAAATTGACACTGCGCCACCTCATAAAGAATATGAACAGCGGTTTATTTTTTATGTATTTTTTTGGCTTAGCTTTTAACAAATGGCCTATTTGTTTTTATACCAGGTATGGTTAAATTCTCATAATGCAATATCACTTGCTCACTTGTTTGTCCTTTTGGCTTTAGTCTCACTCTTTATGTTTGTAACTCTGTTTTGCTGTCTTGATGATGACCAATCCTAATAAATTTTGCATATATAATCAGTTGCCTTGAACATTTATCTCATTTCAAGTATGTCATATTTGGTCTCTCGATTGCCATGGTTATGGTGTTGTTTCATATTGATTCTAAACCATTTGAATTACGAATTATTTTTTATGTATACACTTTGTGATCTAACAATCAAGTATGAAAAATATACATAAAAACTAAAAATACAAAATCAATTTTGCTCATAGGACCTATGACAAAATAAAAAAGTACCTATTTTGTATTTAGAGTACACTCAAGTAATAATAAGATTAAATTGAAATACCTTGTACAGTGTTCTTGATACTAAAATATTTGGTCAATTGAATGAAAGACTTCACATGTACCCGTACCAAGATCAAGCTTGCTATATGCCCTTTAAAGAACAACTAAAAAACCTTTAACCAAATATTTTCACCACAAAATCTATGCACTAAAAGACTAAATAAGAAAACTTATGCTATTCTTTTCATTTCTGTTGATTCTAACCTAGCCCCTCTCTCAGGATAGAATTATAACTAAGTAGCAGGATTTGATAAGCTAATAGGATAAGTTTATCCTATAATGCCTCCCTAATCTTGACCACCAAATGGACTTTAAAATTTAGCTGAAAAGTTTCTTCTGACTCGCTTTATCAATGTAAAAGTTCTTTATGTTTTCTCCTCCTATCTTGAAATCACTACTTTTCAACAAGATGCTTGCTTATTTGTTCTTTATTTAGAAAACATAAGGCTTGTCCCCGCATATATGGATATTTTTCATGGATGTCTATTGGATTCGTTATCTATTGCCGTCCCCACCAACAAAAAATATGGGAATGCTGGGCATCAAAAAAGCTATATCCGCAGAAGTAACAAAAATGGTGACCGCACCTGCAATTTAAGAACATGATAATCAACAACCTTGCTAATGATCAATCGGTATAGAGAAAAGAGCAAGATGATAGTATTTTCTTCTGAGTGTGAAGAGGAAAAGTAACCTAAAAATCAAATTGATTATACATTTTCTTTTATTTATTAAGAATAATAAGAAAAAAATTAGGAGTTCCAGAAGACCTTTTTGTTGCAAAAATGCAACATATAATACTTATTTTTTTTCTGGTAAATGGTGATCATGCATTAACTACAATAATAAAACCATAAGAATTGTTAGAATATTGTTTATGTATATTAAATTGGAAGCCTTATCCCTTTTAATCAGGGGAGGTGATTTAAACAATGAAAAAAATGATAAAAGGCGTGTTTGGCAAGCATCAAACAACTTATAAACTAGTCAAGTAGTTTTTTTACTAAAAAAATCTAGCAAAATTGTTTAGTAAAGAAGTTTTTTTGAGCAAAAAAACTCTTATTTGATAGGTTAATAGAGATAGCTTATCAAATAAGTTACGGGCTATACACCATTCTTTATTCGATTTTACCCATAATAGTTTAAAAAATGACAACATTTTATTCTTTCATAATTAGTAACCAACAACAGCAACAACATTAATAATAATAACAACAATAACAACAATAACAAAAATACATATATGATCATATTCTTTTATATCATTTTATATGTAGTAGCTAATTGTTCAATTATAACTCTATTTAACAAAAATTTCCAATTCAATCAACTAGCTTATCAAATTCAGGCCCCATATTTTGGCAAGTTAGCTAACTTTTCAGCTTTCAACCAGCATTTATCTTTAAGTTAGTTGTACAAATTCACTTTTTTAATATAGGAAGAGGTTGGGATTGCCTCTCACCGAATGGTTATGCCTAATACAATAAGAATTGGAATTTAAAGAGTTAGGAAAATCTTCAATCGACTAGCTTTAGGTTTAAAGGGCACGGGGGTAACATTTTCTTTCGATAAAATACTTTTATGGTAAATTTACTTTTAAAGTGAATAATAATAATGATTCATTCTTAATTTAATAAAATATATATAAAAAATTTAACCCACTAAATTTTATAAAAATAGATTCAGTCTTCCTTCTAAAGACTTAAGCTTCTTTCATTTTGTTTGAAGGCATTAAAGTAATGTTTTTTTAATTTTTTTATAAATTTCAAGGGTGCGTGTGTGAGTGTGACCCTCGTGTGTACGTGGCTCTGCCACCGAGCATGATGATCTTTTCAATAGTTTTATTCCATTTTTAGTAAGAGCCATTTTTCGTAAGGCTATGTTTAGAAAAGCAAACCGCTAGTTTAGTAAGCCATTTTTAGACTATTTTCAATAGTGTAATTTAGTGGAGTTGTTTAACTTCACTTATTATGGTATTATTCGATCATCTCATTATATTTTACTTTATTTGTAAATCAATATTCTAAGGACACTGATTAAGAAACACATAAAAAGTAAGATTTTATTGAAAATCTAAGTGTTCAACATATTAAAATATTAAATACATCATTTCCTAATAAAGTTTTTCTTTTTTTAATTCCTTAACCAATGTCCTTAGGGCACTGGTTAATATTCTCCTTTACTTTATACTACTTTAAGAAACTCTACACATTAATGATGGAATACTTTGCTTCAAAAAAATGATGGAATACTTAAAAGTTCACTACATAGGTGCTACAAGTTATCTCGCATCTTTATTTATATTTTTTGTTTTAATTTAAAATATTAATTCATTTGAGACCGGGTTGCTAAATATTATGGTTTTATCTATTTTTTTTATTGGTGGTTCTTATATAAAAATCAGTTACTTATAGAAGCAATCGTCCTTACATGTGGATGTGACATCCACATTAGATTACTTCAATGGTGCAACTCACTAAGAATTTATCCTTAACTTTAAAAGTTTGTTGAACAACTCTCATTGGAGTGACTCTTATAGCGGATAGGTTTGTTGTTTGGTAAGAGTTTTTTCTCACTAACTTATAATGTTTTTTCACCAACTTATAATATTTTTCTGTTTGAATTTGTAACTTTTATCTTTACTATTTTAATTAAATTCCTCTTTTATCTCTAATCTCACTAACTAGATATATATTTACGATAAAAATAATGAAGAATATATTTATCTATAAAAGAATAAATTTTATATAAAAAATCATATCAACAAGTCATTTTATTTATATTATCCCATTATATTTAACATAAATAATTAATAATTTAATATTCTAATTTTTTAGATGATAAATAATTTAAAATAAATTAAAAGTAATAAATGTGATAATTATTTTAAAATAATAATATATTTACATAAATAAAATAAATAAAATTTATATAAAAAAACATCTAAATATATACTTTTATGTCAAGGATGGACCCTCCCAAGAAATTTATTTGGAGGAAAGAAGATTAATGTGAAATTTAAATATATTTCCAATGATTAAAAAACATTGTGCAGGTAGGAGAAGAAGTAGGGGAAGGAAACCAACCTGCATCTCATGGCCATGCATCCCTGAGATTTCTCAACATAAATCCTGCACTTGGGACACCTCTTCCACTTGTTGCTATTAGCAAGCTGCATCAACATGATATCTTCTTTCTCCCTCTCATCCTTATTCAGTTTCTGAAATTCTTCACATACAATCCCATCATGCCAAGCAACCTTACACTGTGCACAGAACAATCTCCTACAATTAGGGCACTCAGATTCCTTCACCACCTCTCCTCCATCATTGATCAAAAGTGCAGAACAATCCTTAAAAGGACAATAGAATTTCTCAGTCTCAATAATTACAGCTTCACATAACGCATTACCCCAACGATCAAACACTTCCTTAGGAAGAATTTCACGACAATCTTGAACCTCCAATAACCCTACGCATTCGGTTTCGGGGCACCGAATTGTGATCACGTTTTCTTGAAGCTTCGATGATACGTACATTACTACACAGTCAGTGCAATAAGAGTGGGAACAACCACTGATACGAAACGCGTCGTTTGAGGTTTTCGTCTCGGTACAAATTTCGCACGTGAAAGGTTTGGTATTATTAGAGTTATTAGAAGATTCTCCTTTTTCGAAGATTCGTTTGCGTTTAGATCCGAAAGCTGTGTTTAAGGGTTTGGAATTGAGGATTGTGATGTCGTTGTTTTCGTCATCATCGGAGTTGGAGAGGTCAATGAGGTAGAGGTGGCGGTTGAGAGCGTAGTGCTCGACGGAGATGGCGGTGGATTTGTTAGTGCCTTTAAGGGAAATTGGTGTGCAGGAAAATGTTTCCACTTCCACCACTTCGGTTGAAGGAGGAAAATGATTCATTGAGGTGGGTTTGTTGGTATCCTCTATTGCTTTGAATTTTATTGATGGCTCATTGAATTTGCTTAGGGTTTTTTGGAACTAAAAACATGGCCACCCTCTCACTCCCACACAGGGTCGGAATAGACCGGGCCACGTCAGGCCCTCACATAAACAGGTCTGATTGTATTCCAGTCTGAAGGCCTGAGTCTAACCCATTAGTTTGATATAGATCAATTTTTAAGGTATGTCCCGGCCCACTTCAAAAACCGGCCCGGCCTTTGAGTTCCTTGCACATTAGTAGGCCTGGATAACTTAATTAGTTTTCAAGAAGTTTGTTATCCTTAATAGTTATTCCCTTGTAATATTTCTTCCCTTGTGACCTATCTGTTGTAATTAAACTGATTCCATTTCGTCTTCTCTCTCTCGTCCCAAAAAGGATGCTTGTTTATTAGGGTCATTAGAGGATGGACTCAATGCGCTCCTATGTACCAAAGTAAGTTTTTTAATATTTTTGTTAGCAGTTCATGGTTTATCTGTTCCTTTCTGGATGCCAGATCATCCCTTTTTTGGGTACATAATTGCAATTTTCCATATAACTCGTAATATGGGACCCTTATAAAGGAGTCATTGCAACTGTTATAAACTAGTCTTTAGTTAAATTATGCATGCTTTCCCTTAATTAGAAATATTGTATTAAATTTGGCTTTAAAGATCTTTTTATCTGAAATGTAAAGTGATACTGTTATTATTGAAGAAAATAGTTAAGTCATACTGCATTTTTCACCATGTCTAGACAATGTAATCTACATAATAGTTGAGGAAGATGCATGGATCAGTTCAGAACAAGTTCCACCACCATTCTTGTTCTTAAATGGGGTCGGGTCGGGTTTCACCATTAACAAACCCAAAGTAACTGTCATCCAAAACCAAGATTACCACGTGTAAGTGCTAAAAGATGCAATGGTAGATGAATATTTCCTTATATCACAGGCATAATGACTGTGTATAGTGTCTCAGTGAAATTTTCTTTTAATCACTCACTTATTTTTTTTCTGTCTTCACTCTGGCATTTCCACAGATACGTGGATGTAAACTTCACAACTGGACAAGGTATTTGATGTTTCTAACAATTGATACATTCTGTTTCCCATTATGTTTTAGTATTCAGTGGATGGTATTATTCAGCTGGGCCTGGGATATTATTGATGACTGCCAAACACACCCATACTGCCATACATGCTTTTAGGAGTTTTAATCTTTTAGTTCTGAACTGTTATGAGTTGTTTTTGGCCTTCTACTTTGCATCTTATTCTGTTTGTTAGTTTCTTTTACCGTTGTATATTTTATAGTGCTCCACCACCACCTCTCCAGGAAGGATCATTCTCACGTGGTGTGGTGACCATGCGTTGTGATATATCCACGTGTAGTTCTGCGCATATATCACTTCTGGTATCTGGTAGTGCAGAGACTTGTTTTAATGACCAGGCAAGGGTGAATTATGTTGTCAGGGACTCAGGGTTTATTGACGTTTCATATATGTGCTCTTTTATAACTTTTTACTTACCCATTACTCTTATTTTTCTCCTCCTTTCTTTTTTGGCTGTATTCTAGCTCTTGGAGAATCGTATTGAAAAAGAGCTCATAGAGAAGAGTCAGCTTGTCCATGCATTTTCTAATAATGAACAAAGCAAATCATCTTCCTCTGAGCCTCGAAGATCAGCCTCAGTAGCCTTTGGGTCCAGTGTGTTTGAAGTCTGTATACGAGTTCCTACGTGGCTTCGCATGTTGTCTCTCAAGATTTCTTCTGTTGTTTATAGCTTTCTAAAATATACTTTAGCGGCCCTAAAAAATTGTTTTCTGATCAATGAAATGGTTTAGATGGAAGTTCTTGCTTCTGTTTGTTAATATAATGACTTAGTTACTTGAATGAACTTGGTATTTAATGACAAAAAGTGGTATGGATTTGCAAAATGCTATACTGGCATATACTGAATAAAGTATATAGTACATTACACAAGTAAATAATTGCATTTGGTTGATTGGTGGGAAGATTAAGTGATGCTAGAGGAGGTCTGCAAATTGATGACAAAACTTCTTTATTGCATTGAATATGATGATGATTTTTCTTTGTTTATATCACCCCTGCGTGATTGATGATCCTTCCTTTCGAATATAAAGTCACATGAAATGTTGTCCTAACAATCCCTTTTTCTCTGGGCATCCTAGTTGGCTGATGCCTCCAGCATCTAGAACAAAGTCTATGAATGCTAGCGGCCTGGAAGCTGAGGATGTTGGTAGTAATAGACAGAAATTAAATTTTGCTGCAATGAGGCCAACACCTCAATCTAATCGTCACAAGATTCTCCCATTTTCTGGATTGTCTGAGGGTGAAAGATACGATGGAGACATTGGAAAATCAAATCAGCTACTTGCTCCTATCAAGCATAACATTGTAGGCTCTAATTCAGTTACAGATAGGAAATCTGTGTCAAACTCATTTCAAGTTCATCAGATTATTTCTTTGAATCCGCTACCTATGAAAAAACATGGTTGTGACAGAGCTCCAATACGAGTTTGCTCAGAGGTGGTTTCCACATATTCTCTTGTTAGCCTTTGCTACCCTCATTGATATCATGCTATGTGTGACCCTAACCCAGTATCGGATATTATATTATCAATGTAATTTGTTTAATCGACGTGTAAGTTTCTCTCTGTTTCTGTTTCTCCCTCGTACATTTTCTGGCAGGAGGAATTCCTGAGAGATGTAATACAGTTTCTGATCCTTCGAGGGCACTCGTCTCATTCCACAAGGTGGCCTTGCTGAGTTCCCTGATGCCATTCTGAATGCAAAACGCCTTGACCTTTTCAACTTGTATAGAGAGGAAAGACATTTGACTATGTAAAGCTAACTACATAGTAGCTTAGAAACTGAAACTAAAACACTTGAGCATTTCAGGTGGTTTCAAGAGGAGGCTTTCATGGTGGGATTGGAATCGATTGGAAAGGACAAGTTTTCTCAAAGATGTGCAATCACACTTCGACAAATAGAATGACTATGGATTCAGATCTTATTTTTTCTTTCCCTTAATGAGACATTTCCTTGCATTGTATGCATATATATAGGCTGAGATCATTTATATGAAGTACACTTCATTCCCCTCTTGCTGGATAATCATACATTTGGAATTCTATGGGAATGATCCTTTAGTAATCCATTCTTTATGGGCCATATTGATTTTTTTTTTGAGATGAATTTGAGTTCTTGTCACCTCAATGTTCCTAATACTTATCTTTTTTGTTCATACGAAGCATTCAATTAGTTGACGACTATAGTATGGTATCCACTCCTTTTCCCCCACTAATTTAGGAAACTACTTATGTTATGTTCTGATATTTCTCTTGACTTCTTAAATATTAGGTGTTTTTTTATCATATCCTTACATTTCCCTCCCTCATTCTGCTTTTTGCATTAAAATTTCCCCATAACTTGTTTAGGAGTTGTGTAATTTGTGTATGCTGGGAGCTGCTTTATTTTACCTTCGGTGCTAATTTTACTAATATCCAATCCAATGGCAAGATAACAAAGCTAATTTCCAGGTTATATTTTATCTTGAGAATCAGGTGATTCCTGAAATGCAATTATAGTAGTGCTCTAGTGAGTGCCGTTATTAGTATTAAACTCTCCCCGTAAACGCTGACTTAGACATGGTGTGTCTATGGAACCAAATACTCATCGTGCTAAAATCACCTAAAGTGCAAGTTTTTGGTAGGGCAGTTAAGCCACATCAGTGCATTGTGATTCCAGTCTTCAGCATTAGCATAGTATTGCTAAATTTTGTCTATAAGTTAATGCTTCCTTAACTTAATGTGTAGATAATTGCATGCTTAGTAAAAGCTCTTCAAAGATATATATTTACCTTGAAATTTTAATCCTTGGTATTTTAAGACATTCATATTGATATAGGTTGTTCTTTCTGTGATGTGATTGTTTTTCTTTGCTCCTTTGGATGGGTGATAAAATTAGAAGGGGGCAGGTTACATTTTTTAACCATGATTTACGATAGAGCATTATGGCCTCATTTGATCAATGTAATCGACCCCATCTATTGGAGAAAGGCTTGGTTGTTGTTGAAGCTTGTCATTTTTTACCTGCTTCTTGCAGACATGGTATCCTATTAACATTTGGTTGGATTGTTTAAATGTAGCTGGTCAGGTTGCAACAAATGAATGAATGATTGTAGTTTAGGTCTTGCTTGTAACATTATATTTGATGCATGAATAATCACATCTGATAAATGGATATGTAAAATTGTGTCCTTTAATTTCCTAATGATAAATTGTAACTAAATGTGGGACAAACAGAGAATGTGAAATGAAAACTTTATCTTAGTTGTTTCTGATGTCTTTATGATGAATGGCAGGACTATTCTAAAACTGCTGGACTGGAATACGTTTGTCCTCACTGCAGTATCTTCAGTAAAAAATCCCAGAAAACTGCAAATGGATATTAACAGGCAAGCAATGCTGTCTCTTTACCCCTGTAAATGTACATGGCAACTGGGCATGTGTAGACAAATTTATTACTGCTTGGAGCCCTCTCTCTCTCAAATTTACAAGGGTAGGTTCTGAGGAGTGTGATTGTTTCAGTTATGGTAATACTTCGGAGTTTTGACATACGATGGTAACAAAAAGGGCCTAGGAAGCAGATTTTTATAATGAATGATTTTCCTCAAACTCAATTGGTTTACTTCTCAAGATGCAACGAGTGCAATATAATATTCCATATTGTTATTTATCTAACTCATCAGTTATCAGTTTCTAGGCAAATTCTAGGGTGAGCGCTAGTGCGAGAGCATCTTTTTAACTCTTTATATGAATAACTTGACTGAGAACATAATCCAATTAATTATAATCATAAAAATAATTGATAATTGAAAATTCATATTTGAATTTCAATTATAAGCTTAATAATAATAAAATGTTGTTTTGATCCCGATGTGCTGTTTTGGATTGGTATCGGCACAAATATTATTATTTTAGTCGGGATTGTTTTACCTTGGAATGCTGCTAGGGTTGGGGAATTACATCGGCCTGGGCTTGGGGCCTTTTTAAAGCGTTAGAGGCCTTTGCTTTGTTGCTAATAAAACCTGGTTGAAGCCATTCTTTTTTGAAAATAAAATAAAAAGAAACTAAGGGAGACAAGATGCACTGATGCAATAACATATCTTCTTTTCAAAGAAGAGAGCCTCACTGATGCACTGACGCAGTATTGCTACAAAGGGAGACGAGAGATTGAGAGTCATAGAGTCGATTGAGGGACATGAGAGGGAGCCCTTGCTTCGGTAGCTCTGCCCTTGGGCCGACACTGTTCTAGTCATTTGATTAGGGATGGCAATTGGTAACCGTGCGTGGGGATCCTCGTGAGGACTGCCCCGAATGGGGTCCTGCAGGCGGGGAATTTTTCCCTGTGGGGGTGGGGATGGGGGAGAAAATCCCCCCGAAGACACTTTGGGGCGGGGAAGGGGAACATGCTCCCCGCCACGTGGGGTCCCCGACCCCGAAAATATCACTAAAATATCCTTAAAAATATGTATATGTATATATATTGTAGATATATTTTATTAATTTTAAATATATAGTATTTTATTAAATAAATAAATTATTAAACATATATGTGTATTATTTAAGGTTGAACTTGTTACAATGCCTTGGAGATTGCTTTAACTTTAAATATTTACGATTTTTAGCATTTTTATATTTTATTGAATTTTAGTTAGTTGCCTATTATTATTATTTTATGAATTTTCAAGGTCCCTGAACTCCCCGCGGGCATCCGCGGGATCCGTGGGGAATGGGGACGGGACAGAAAAACTCTCTGTGATGGGGAACGGGGACGGGAGAAAAAATTGGGGACGGGGACGGGGAGCGGGAGAGTTCTCCCCGCTCCTGCCCTGTCCTATTGCCATCCCTACCGTTGACAAGAGTTTTGAAGGCCATTGGATGGCATCCTAGAAGGATGAGTCCAATGGTAACTAAATTCTTTCTTTTGAAATTGGTGTCATTCATGTGTTTCTAATTCTATAAATGTTGCTTGTTTTCGAACTGTTTGTTAAAAGTTGTGTGATCAATATGCTTTATTTTTCCTTCTGACTTTGTACTATTGCAGTATTGCTTCCTTGGTATATATGGCTATGTTTTTAAACGGAATTTCAAAGGTACTTCAACTCAGTTTTTATATTCATTCTAATTGTTGATGCATGTCACTCAAATTTGTGAAAATCTCCTCTGCACGTAGAAGGAGTTGTATAGATAATGCTATACAGAATCTAGGGAAAAAACACCAAAAACATTTGTTGGATACATGATTGGATGAAATTGAATAATAAGCTTTCTAAATCTGTAATTTTAGATGAGCAAAACTAATCCTGAAAACTATATTAGTAGTAGTAGTAGTAAACTATAATAATGTCATCAATTCGGTCTTTCAATCATAAATACTCCAAAACCATCCTTCTATGTGATTTTCTGAGGAGCAAACTGATGTATTTATCACTGGAGGACCATACACACTTGTATTTTTCAAGGACCAAAATGGATGCTAACTCTAATTAAAATAGATTGTGTGGGAAATGTTGAGGATTTGTCGGGAGTCTATTGTGAAAGAATGAATGCTATGCGATTCAATTACTATATATATGGTAATAACGTCTTAACATATAATAAACAAATTTGTAATGCATGCAAGGTCACTGAGTTAAATTTTTGAGTCTTGTTTTAGCATTAGTGATGCATTCTCTAGAAGGCCCTTTTTGCTAAAGATATTTGCGACCTCTTAGTTCAATAGTCTTGTTGATTGCTGTATGTGTTCTAGTCTGATAATTAGGCCTAAAATATTAGACCGTTATCTTCCTGACTTTATGTTTTTGTTTTATGGATAACTAAATATTTAGATTCTGTGTGGGAACCCAAGAAAATAATTAAATAACCTTTAGATTGAATTGGCTTGATATGAAGATCTTCTGTTTCAATTTTTTATCACATTCTCTATCCTCCATCAATAACAATTTGACACTTAAGAAAATAAAATCACAACTCATTAATATTTGTGTTCATTTTCAACATTTGATTGATAAGGAACATCAAGACACCATTTTTTAAGATAACATATTTTTATTCCTAATGGCATGAGTTTATTGTTGTTGTCGTCGTCTTTCTTGTTTTTTTTTTTAGACCTTTTCTACAAAAACAAAAGTACAAAACTAAGCCATTATTTTTTGACTTATTGCTTTTGGTATTTGTTCACAAGTTCTGACTTCTGAGACAGCTTGCACCAAATATGTCATACCGCAGCCTAGTTCTAAGGTTTAAACCACCTCCACCATTGTTCAAGTGTCTTTAGCTTCTAGGTTTGGAGCAATAATGGGTGTCGTCATCACTAGAAAATAGAGCTCCACAGTTGTAACAGAAGGTATGTCCACACCTGCAATCCAAAATAGAAGGAAATTTATTCATGCAATCTTATTAAAAAGTTAACTGCAAGTCTACAAAATTTGAGATGAATCCACCAATTACCCACTGGTCTCATAACAACCGGATAATTAAGACTCGAATCATATTAAGATATCATGCTTTTGAAAATTTTGTATGTGGATGATTACTAGGAACACTTATAAGGCTATAAGTGTGGCCTAATGATTGCTTAGCCGAAGACACAAAAGTGGTGAAAAACGAGAAAACGAGTATCCATAACAACGAACTACTTAAAACTAATCCATTTATAGAACACCACTATTAATTAAGAGTGTTTTTTGAACTACCGAATTTAACGAGTAAAGATTCTTTCTATTTCTCAAAAGAAATGGAAGGCTTTATTATTATAGTTTTGGGTGTATAAAATATATAAATGCCTTATAAATGTCACTCATTTTAAAAATAAATATTTTTATACATCCAAAAATATAATAATAAAGTCCTCTATTTCTTTTAAGAAATGGAGAGGATATTTACTCCAATTTAACATTCAGCTAGATACCTGTACTTATGTGAGGTTGGACATGTATGCCTCCTATAAAGCTAAGATGTGTGTAAGAAAAGATCTACCATATACAAATATGAGTACGCCCAATCTAAATGTCAGATCTGACAGTACAACTAACAAAACTCCTAATAATACAACAATGCAATAATGAAAAAAAGTTACCAATGAGATATCATCTGCATGTTAAATATAATAGGCAAAATAGGTTGATTGATCATATACGTTTTTTTTATTTTTCATATCGTTCCTATAAGTTTTTTTTTTTTCAAATTGATCTTACAAGTTATGTTTTATCTCCATATTAGTCATTTCCATCAATTTCGATCTAACGCCATCAGTTTTGATCGGACATAGCTATGATGTTAGTCTAACGTGCGGCTTTTGATATGACGTCTTAAGGTCGAATTTGACGAAAAACACTAACGTGGAAACGGAATATAACGTATAGGATTAATTTGAAAAAAATAAAACTTATAGGACAGATGTAAAATGTAAAAAAAGCATATAAGACCAATCAACCTATTTTATCAATATAATAATACTAAAAAAACAATAATTAAAAACTTATATCGTCTTGATGTGAAATCTAGTAGTATAAAATACAATCTAGTGAGCTTACGATTGGTTTTAGGATGGATGCACTAAAATCACTTTTGGAGTGGCCTTGGAGTGCACATTTTGGCAACCCAAAACATGATACTAGTTACAGTAATGAAAGTAAGGATCAGACGACATTTGTTTACAAAATTACCTCATAAAAAATCCATTTTTGGTTATTTAGTAGAATTGTTTCTCTATATGATATCCACAAAATTATTTATATTTACAGCGAAAAAGTAATTTTATTTTATAATCCAAACAAAATCAAATCTTCTATACTCACTTTCAAAATATCATTATCAAACACAAATCATTATGTATTTAATCTCAATTTTTTTTTTTAAAATAAATTCAACATCAAATCTTTTAAGATCCACAATCTAAAACATATGGACCCGAGTAAGTATTTTGCCGCCTAAAGTCAAAGCAAAAATTAGTTGATGTATGTACCTTGCGAACGCAAAAGCAAACACAGAAAGTACCAAACATGATAATGAGAAAGCTGACCTGCATTTCATGTAAAAGCATCCCTCAGATCTCTCAACATAAAATCTGCACTTGGGACACCTCATCCAATTCTTGCTGCTAGCAAGCTGCATCAACATGATATCTTCTTTCTCTCTCTCATCCTTATTCAGTTTCTGAAACTCTTCACACACAATCCCATCATGCCATGCAACCTTACACCGCACACACAACATTCTCCTACAATAAGGGCACTCACATTCCTTCACCACCTCTCCTCCATCATCAATCAAAAGCGCAGAACAATCCTTAAAAGGACAATACAATTTCTCAGTATCAAGAATCACAGCTTCACATAACGCATTACCCCAACGATCAAACACTTCCTTAGGAAGAATTTCACGACAATCTTGAACCTTCAATAACCCTACGCATTCGGTTTCGGGGCACCGAATAATGACCACGTTTTCTTGAAGCTTCGATGATACGTACATTACGACACAGACAGTGCAATAAGAGTGGGAACAACCACTGATACGAAACATGTCGTTTGAGGTTTTGGTCTCGGTGCAAATATCGCACGTGAAAGGTTTGATGGTATTAAAGTTAGAAGATTCTCCATTTTCGGAGTTTCGTTTGCGTTTTGATCCGAAAGGTGTGTTTTGGGGTTTGGAATTGAGGATTGTAACGTCGTTGTTTTCGTCGTCATCAGAGTTGGAGAGGTCGATGAGGTAGAGGTTGCGGTTGGGAGCATAGTGCTCGACAGAGATGGCAGTGGATTTGGTAGTTCCTTTGTGGGAAATGGGTGCGAAGGAAAATGTTTCCCCCTCCACCACTTCGGTTGAAGGAGGCAAAGGCTTCATTGAGGTGGGTCTGTTGGTATCCATTGTTGGTAGTGATTTCACTTTGGTTTTTTGGAACTAAAAACAGGGCCACTCTCTCAATACCACTTTACATGGTAAGTCTTCGAAAGCCTTATTGATTTAAATATGATTTAAACTTGTTAGAATTAATTGCATAAATTTAATGTTCATTAATTACATTAATAAAGAGAATTGCTTTGCATAATTTTAAAGTTCATTAATTACTTTAATGAAGAGAATTGCTTTTTGAACATCACATGTGAACATATATTGATACTGGGATTAGGCCATCTAACGGGAACAAAAATATAAAGTGAAATAGTAAAGGTGTCTATCATTAATTAGCTAAAGTGGATTGAGATCTTAATGCACTTCAAATAATCAAAAACGAATGTACCCTTATTTTCTTACTTTACATTTTTAATTTGCTTACTTTAACAGAGTTTTATCGTTGACATTATATGTAATTTACTCCCTCCGTAGTAAAATATAAGCAAATATAACCACCTTCACACTTATTAAGATAATTAGTTATTCGCATTTAATGTTGTTAATCTCATTTAAAAGTTCAACTTCATTGTTTGAATTATCCCTCTTTGTTTATTCACATTAATTGTATTGTATGGAAACTTGTTTCAATTAAATGCAATAAAATGAAGGGCATTTTTAGTATACTATCAGTAAATAGGATGAAAAAAGTCAACTTTTGCTTATATTTTGTTACAACTTAGATGAGTCAATTTTTGCTTATATTTTGTTACGGAGGGAGTATTTAATATTAATATAAGAAGAATGCTAACGAGTGCCCTTAGACCAATAGTTAAGAAATCAAAATAAGAAAAATTTTATAGGGAAATGATGTATTTAATACTTTAAAAAGTTATACACTTAGCTTTCCAATACATGTTTTTTATGATTTCCTTAAACAATACCCTCTTTAGCAAGACCCTTGATATAATAATGTCCTTCCATGGACACGACCACCCCCACATTCATTTGTTTTTACTCCTAAAATGAATTTTATTTTTAAATTATTATTATTAATATTATTTTAAGACAATCATTATTACATTATCTCAATTAATTACCATTGCCAAAATCAGAAATATTTTTTCTTAAACAACTTGCCAAATTTTAATTGATATTTCAATCATCAATTATTAATCACTAATTGCTATTGTTTTACGATATAAATTGATATTTCAAATAATCAATTATCAATCACCAATTGTTATTATTTTACCATATAAATTTGGTAACTTTTCATGAATGGTTGATTTTACCACACAAATCATAAATCATTTAATACAAACAGACAAGATAAATATTACGTCATAATAAATTGCAAACTCAATCACGGGATAATCACATGATGCCTGCCCATTTTGAATTTCAAAAATCATTTATTTATGATCGGTGAATTAGATTCACAATTAATTTGAAATCAGGTATTGCACTACAAGAATTCGCTCTCATATCGACGGTTTTTTATAGACGGTTTTTTACCTTCATATATGTACAGCTGACTAGTATATCGACGGTCAAGTCTGTCGGTAACACTACCCAAGTCAAAGCCGATGGTAGTTCCGTAAAAAAATTTGGTGCAATTACGCGTGTATATTCTCCCACTTCGTTTTCGAAGGGTATGGCCGTTGGTAAAGGAATTTATGTGTTACGATGGCCTGACCGTCGATAAGCGTCGTTTGGTATTACAGACGCAAACGACTATTTTTGAGCTTACCGACGGGCAGGCTGTCGTTAAGCGTCGTTTGGTATTTCGCTTAAAAACAGTTATTTTTAAGGGTTACAGACGACCTTGACCGTCGGTAATGGAATGAGGCCGTCGGTAAGTTTCACTTAAGCCTCTACGTGAACCTCTCCCTCCACTTTCTCATTTTCACTCTATGCCATCTCAGTCTCCCTCTCCCAAGCTCCGGCCACCGTCCAGCCACCACAGTCTCCTCTCCACTCTCTACGCCGCTCCTCACTCTCCTCTCTCCCCTCTTCACAGTCCGCGGCCACCTCCACCGCAACCTCCATTGTCCAGCCGGCCAGAAACTCCAGTTCTTGTCCTCACCAAACTCCGACCAAAATCGTCGTTCCACTTTCTCACTTTTAAGGTAATTATAAACAAAGAAAACTATTTTTTTTTTTGTGTTTTAAACCACAGTCTCACTCTCTTATCTTAGTCTCACCGTCTCACTTAGTCGGAGAATAGTCTCTGCACGTCGGAGAAGACATCCTTGCATGCCGGAGAAGACAGCCCTGCACAGGTACACTCTTCTTCCTACGTTTTCTAGCTCGTACAGTCCCTGGTTTCTTGACTATTTCTGGCTCCCCTTTGCCTTCAATTTCTAATATTGTTGTTATGCTTGTTAGAACCAAAACATCAATGGTCTATGACCGCTCAAAGTTTTAATGATTAACAAAATTATTATATGTTTATGCAAATTGGTTTAAGTCCAATGGTTACTAATTCATAAGGTCAAAAGACTTTCTCTTTGTTTTGACTACAAACAGACTCACAAAAATACACTAAGTTTCAACGTCCAATGATTCAAATGATAAGTAAGATTCATACTGGATTGAAAAATTGAAGTAATTTCTGCGTCCAAAAGATAGAAACTTGTTCTCAAACAAAGATGCGTCCAGAAAGTTATGTGGTTCGTCCAACTGGTCTTTGGACTTTATCTTTGAAGGATAAGTTCTCTGCACCCAGAAGTCGCAAGCTTATTTCATACTGCGTCCAATATTATTATATTGCTTGTGCATCCACTAATCTTGTTTTGCAGATGCGTGACACTTGTTTTTCAAAAGTCTTGAATATCATAAAAGAAATATCTTTGGATAAAGACAAAGCAAGGTACAACGTAGTACACATCGAGCCACGAAAAGCAAAAGGATAGGACAACCTGCTCTGCTGCATGACAACTCTAAGAAATAAGAGTTGTTACTATCTTTGTAGCTTAATCATTGTTCTTGTTTTGATTAATTTTGGAAAAGAAATTCAAGATTTGTTTGATTGATTAAATATCTGTTTGAATGTGTTTAAAGGCGAAAAAGATGTAAAGTCTGATCTATTATTGCTAAAGAACTAATTTAGTTTTGAGTAGGTCGTTAAAGATGCAAATTGCTGAAGGAGTGCTCTGGGATGTTTTAGAATGCTGCAGCTTCTGGGGAACAAAGCAATACAAGATAAAATCACGCCCAGCTCAGCTAATACCCACTAGAAAACAAAACACCTGCTGCACTGTGCAAAAAGGAAGAGAGAGAAGATGCGATGCAGCAGCTGTGTGTACTTGGGAATTGGGCCAAGGAATATTTTGGTATTTTGAATTTTGTAAAAAGCCCAAAAAGAGAGTGAGGCATGAGAGAAAGAATGTAACCGTATTTTTTAGGAGCTAGTACAAATAGTGAATGTGATATTGCTTTTATGGTCAGCCCTGTACTGTTGCAGCAGCCGTCAGCTCCATTGTCTCCTCTGTAATTTCATTTTACGCTTTATGCCTTTCTTTTCCCTTCCTTTAGTTTGTTTTGTCTTTAAGCTCATTATGAGCTAATTTCCTTTAGTTAGAATTCTATGAATTTGTAATACTGAAGGGTAATTCAATGTTTTGGATGTTATTCATTTTCTTCTATTCTGATTTTATGTTTAATCTCAGGTTAACCTGATCAACTGATCTGATTTATTAGCTAACTAAGTTTGGAAAAACAAAGTTAGTGGACTTGACTAAAAGATAAAGATAGAACAATTAATTGAAAAATTAATTGTATTGAATGAGCTAGGAATAGCCTTCAAGTCTTTAAGTAGCTGGACGTATTTAATTAAGAGCTGAGGGAAATTAATTTGAACTTAGGAATAAGAAGCTTTTAATGAACTCAGTTCTACTGCTGGAAAGCAAACCGTAATTCCTGGACTAAATGTTGTAGCATCCTGAAGCATTAATTACCCTGAAGTTAAGATTGCAAAGGATTAGAATCCTAGTTGTTTTTATCTCTGTTTTAAAACACTCATTTGTTGCTTTTATTGCTTCCTTGCATTTATTACTTACTGTTCTGATACCAAATCACTCCATTTACTTACATGTTTGCAATCGATCCTTATTTTAAAAGAGAAAAGGTCAAACTAGAATTTGTATTCAAAACATTTAAATCCTCATGGGAACGATCTTTACTCACTCTTTATTACTTGTTACGATTGTGTACACTTACACATATCATTATTTTACACAACACTGCACCCTGCTACAATCTGTTATCACTGCTAAAAGCAAACTTGCCTTTCTGCTCACTCAAAGAAAGGATGCCTAGGCACAAAAGACAGTTGCAAAGGATGCATTGCACGTGACCTTTAGATGCCCAAATTCACCTTCGTCCTCCCAGATTTTTTTCCTTTCCTTAGGCTTCTTTCTGCATCCGTGGTTTCTTCGTCTCCTCCATCTCGTCCTGAGAGTTTTTCCTCTGTCAAGATAAAGCCACAATTGAGATTTCTACAACATCTTCATCCACAGAGCTGAAAAAACAAAGAAAACCGAAAACTTGCTATTGTGGGGTAGATTCTCCATTGATCACAGCATGACGAAACAACAATCTTGGACATCGTTTTTATGGTTGTAGACATTTTTCGGTACTTGCCCTTAGCTCTTACTTGGTTATGTTGGGTTCAGTGGGTGTTGTTGTAATACTCGACAATTTTTAACAGTTTAAAATTATAAATTTTATTGACATTATGATCAATAATTTAAAAAGTATATTTGCATGAAGGTTATACATGGTAATTATTTTTTTAGTTATAAATATGTTCGTGATTAATAGATTACACTATAATTTAAAAATGCTTTTGGGAAATCTTTAACGATCAATTTATGATTTTGGTAGTGCATATTTGACACATCCTTAGTAATAAGATTAATTAAATTTAATTAATGATTTAATGGGTTTATGAGCTTTTACCCACTCTAGGACCCAAGTTTATGTTATAAAGGGGTGTCACCCCCATTATAAAAAAAAGGGTGTCACTGCCTTCCTTCCTCCCTCACTTTTCATTTTTTTTTTTAAAAAAAATCCTAGAAAGAACTTAGGGTGAGAAAGTGCAAGAGCTTAGAGGAGAAGAAGCCATTGGAGAGCTTGGATCCTCTTCATTTTTTTTTTCATTTGGGATCTAGGAGCACCACAACATTCATAAAAAAAAAAAAAAGTTAAGGATTTTTAGTGTTCTAAATGATTTGTTCTTGTGGGTTTTAATTGGGAAATGACAAGTGTGTGTAAAAGCATGTTAATCTGAAAAAAAGTGGGTATTTTGCTGTTAATGAACTTGTTATATGGATCCATTATAAAGATGTGACTGTGTTTTTTTATAGGCAAATATTAGAGTTAATGTTAGTATTTTTGTTAGTGAGTGGGGTTTGAACCCTCTCCTTCCTCTTTATCACTCCATTCCTTATCTCCCTCATCCAACCTTATAATGGGACCCCACTACAACAAAATACATTTTTAGCGACAATTATTATGATGTTTAGCAGCAATAATAATGACCGCCGAAACCT
The DNA here is from genome assembly GCA_039655645.1 of Ammopiptanthus mongolicus. Classification (NCBI taxonomy): domain Eukaryota; kingdom Viridiplantae; phylum Streptophyta; class Magnoliopsida; order Fabales; family Fabaceae; genus Ammopiptanthus; species Ammopiptanthus mongolicus. Next base: position 88,179,890 of record CM077345.1, read on the forward strand.
TTACCGGCAATTATTAATTAGCCGGCGTATCCAGTGTCGCTAAAAGCTTTGCTGACAATTGTAGGAAAAGCTGGTAAAGACCTAAATAATTGTCGCTAAAAGTTAAAAGTTATAACGGCAATTATCATGGCATTTAGCGATGATTTTAATGGCCACTAAATATGATTTTAGAATTGTCTTCTAAGCTCATTTATCAGCTTTTTTTATTGCCGCTAAAAGTTCCAACTGACTTTTCCCCACAATTACTATTGCCACATAATATTAAGATTATTTGCCGCGTATTCAAAACGGATATGATTTGATTAATAAAAGTTTTAACGACAATAATATTGGTCCAGAATTAAAACATCTTCTAAACCACAATCTTAGTTCAATAAGCTAAAACATCTTGAGCCAGAATTATTCCATTTTTTTCAAAGTTGCACCTGCAAAGATAGTGGTCCAGAATTAAAACATCTTCTAAACCACAATCTTAGTTCAATAAGCTACAACCCAGGACTTAAGGGTGTACAGATTTAAACAAAAAAAGCCAAGCATCCTAAAAGAAAGTTTACAATAAGACAGTACACAAGAAAAGAAGAGCAATGGCAAAAAGAAACCAAGAAATTATTTGATGAGGTTATCCCACTACTGTTGCTGCTGCTGTAATTTAAGTTATTCCCAGAACTCAACATTAAGTTGTTGTCCTTATTAAATCTTCAATCACGGGTCAAAACAAATTCTATTTCTTTTGTTCCCAAGATCAAATTGAGTTTCTGAATTCCTGCCCAAAACAGAGGTAAGCACCCTATCATGAACTTACTAAATGCACCTTCATATTAAGATTAGGCAAATTTGAACACGTTTTAAATATGCCACCAAATTTGAACAAAATATGGTGTATAATAAAGGGCAATCATGCAGTAAAGAAAAGAAATTTACCTGAAGATGACAAGGTGTGTGCCTCTGTAGAACCAGAATAAACTTCACAAGCATTGTAAGTACCACAATGGTCATCCTAAGAGTGGTGTACATTGGATCATCTATTCCACGAACAGACTCCGTGGTGACTAACTAAGGAGAAGTACATGGGTGAATAAAAATATAATAATTAAAAAAATAATTAAGAATTTGTCCTATAAAAAAAGGGGAAAAGGTATACCATGTAAAGTTAATATATTGTTGGCAGAGTAAAAGTGTGCTTTAAAGTCTTCAATGATAAAAAATTTGTTGAGTTATCTGATATAATTAAAGATTCACCTGCAGTGAAAGAAATTATCCTCCAGCGCCTCAATACATAGAGAAAAAAACACCGACATACCATCTGCGGTGAAAAGAAGCACATAAGCATGTTGTTTTTAGATAGAAAGCATAGAAGCACCTTTAAAATTGTGAAACAGATTGAGTGGATCTTCACAACAATAGATTGGTAATTTAAGGCCACAATGGTTAATAGAAGCATAGACACTTCATAGCAAAGAAGGAGAAAGAGAATGTAGAGCAACATACTAAAATGATAAAGAATGAAAAACAGAATGATAGAAGCACCCACTTCCTCCCACTAGGCATCCTTCCTCTTTTATCCCAAGGGCACAAATTGAATCCATTGACGAGGTTCCACACATGAGCAGTAGGCCTCCCTTCAAACCAGCCCCAAAACAATTTACCATATTGACAAAGGGAGGAGTGCAAAAGCCAATTTACAAATGATTAAATATTGAAAATGGTCAAAATGGAAGAATGCGACATACCAATAAGAGTTTCTTGTGTTGTTTGCATAGTGGAAGAATTCCAAGCCCATCTAGCATTGATTCATGAAGTTCTACAAAACAAGATATATTAAGTAAACAGAAAAGGATGAAATTGTAAATAATGTATAGAAGTTTTTTTTTTTTTTTTAAAGCTAACACACTTCATTTCAAATTTAAAAGAACTCCCCAACATTGCATCCAAATCAGATTGTCAGGGACAAGTCATAAGAAGAAAACCATTGTTATAGCCAAAATGCCTAAAGGTCGAACAAAAAGTATGCTACAAATCCACTTCAAACAATAATACATAACAAACATTGTAATGAGGAAGTTTCAACTGCTGATCCCACCATTAATCACCTACACCCTTCCTATTTCCACCAAAACTTTTTGAAGGTCATCAATTACTGTGAACTTCAGAGTATCACCCTTACTCAGTTGATTAGCCTTACAAAATGCATACCATTCATCGCCACCTATGTAAAATTCTGTTTTTCTTCGAATGGTTCTTAACAGCTTGCACCGTTTGATCTTTTTCCCTTCATCTTCAATTAATATAATTTCTTCATCATTCATCAAAAATTGTCGCACAATGTGTCCAAGTATCATCACTGGATACCGATGGAAGAAGAAGAAGGTAAACTACCAAGAATCGAGTTGGATTTTTTATTAAAGGAGTAGTAAACATGCATTTTAAAACCAGAAGAGTAAGCTTCTTGACAATATAATCTATATTTCCCAGATTTATGATATGCTATTCCACACAGTGTGTAGTTTCCAGAATCTATATGTGCAGAATATAACAGTTCTCAACCTCCATACTCAAATGCAAAATTACCATTTTATTGAATATTCAAATTTGTTAGCAGGCCCTTTGATTACTCAAGAAATCGCAGTCAGTCTTTGCTTCTGTGCTTTCAATGCAATCAAGAAATTAAAGGTGTTCTCTTTGGAGATAGCCATGTTTGCTTTGGAGATAGCTTGATTAGAGGTGTTCTCCCAAAAAAGAAACCGAAGAAATATGCAGCAACATCATTCATAGCAATAAGGGATGCTGGGAAAAGAAACCTTCATAACATAATATTAACATGTTAGATTGCAATAAAAAATAACTAAAATGATGTGTTAAGTTAACTAAATTCACATAAATGAAGCTATATGGCATTAAATAATCTGTATTAAGTATACTTATTCACATAAAATACATGAAGAAGCAATTAAAAGAAGGAATAAAAATATAGATTTCATCACCAAGTAATATATCATAAGTCCTATTACCAGAATACCCCTTGAAATATATTGGCTACAGTGAATAAGGACTGGGTAAACACAACAATTAGTATCATATGTGTCCATGCATACTGGCCAAATTGCTACTTGTAAAATCTCTTCTTTAATGAAAGAATAAACCATACAAAACCTGAAATTACAGATGAAACAACTTATTCAGAAATGAAATTTTTAAATTACAGGGAAGAGACACTTGAACCAGCAGCAGACCAGAATAATACTATCAGATAACAAAATTAAGTTATTCAACATAATTGACTCAGATTACTGAGGAATGTATCCATCAAAAATAAACCTATAGGAATCTTCATGAACATATATATAAATAATTATTTATTAGTAATAATTGGGGTGGGATAATCATACATCAATATTAATAGGAGTGAAACATTTGAAAGTACTAATTACCTGCAATATATAAGAAGCCTGAAGTGTAGTTTTAAAAGAAACAAGTTTCTTTTGGTGCAGCAATTAACTGCAATGCTTTCTAAATAGTCAGAATCTGGATACAAAAGCCTGAAGTGTAGTTTTAAAAGAAACAAGTTTTAAAACTAAGTTGCATGCTTAGATGCAAGCAACTTTATCAAGCATTTTACCAAATACATAGAAAGCAACAACATCATCACCCGTTACTTTGGTTTTTTATCAAACATCTAGTGTGCAAAGGTGAAACACACATAAACTACTGAGAACACCAAAAACTTTATATTAATCTCTTCAAATCATCATAAATAAAACAAAACAAAAAATCATTGAGTGAAAACAATCCAACATTTCCAACCAAAACAATTAAAAAGCATGATCTGAACCAGTTAAACAATGAACCATGATCACAAAATCATGGAAAATAAATCAAATTTCAACGTCACAACCAAAACCCTAACTATTCATTAATTCAAATTAAGAAAGAAAGAAAAATGAAGAAGAAAAATTAAAGGTTCTTACACTCGGTGTAATGGTTGGGATCAGCGACGTGAACCTTCTGGCGCTCGATGATTTTGATCGGGTGAACGAGCTGCTAATCAAGAAGTAGGTGCTGTTAATTTCTGAGGTGGTGGAAGAAAGTGGAAGTTTCGGAGTTGGAGAACAGAGAAATGTCGAGAACAAAGAGAAAGGATGGGCAGTTTTAGATGGGTAAGATAATTTATTACCGGCTAATATTGATTAGTCATAAAAAAATTTAGTTTAATGAATGAATTAGTGGCCATTACTGTATGGCTACTAAATAATTGTCAGTAAAAGGAAATTTTGGTGTAGTGCCCCTTTGTAACATGTTGCTAAAAAGATGTGATCATGTTGCTAGGTTCTCTATGTATGTTCGGTGGTAAACATCCATTTATGTAGTTGTCCCCTTTTCACTTTTTTATTCTTTGGATCTTATATATTTGTAAAATAAAATGCTGATGAATGATTTTGACTTGTGTAGTTGTGCTAATGGATTACTGTGATTTTCGAAATTGTCCACTTACAATTTGTATTGCAAATAGTTATATGGCAGTTTCAATTAAAACTTTTTTTTTTATTCTTATTGATGGAATGTATTAAAGAAAAGAGGATGATCATTTTCTCTCTTGGGAGTTGCGTAAGAAAAGAAAGAGCAGCTATGCTGCTATAAAAAAAATTGTCCTTGCGCTTGCGCCACCGCATACAGAATTCATAAGCAGCGGTTTATTTTTTATTTTATTTTTTGGCTTGATTTTTAACAAATGGCCTATTTCTGTTTTATACCATGTATGGTTAAATTCTCATAATGTAATATCACTCGCTCACTTGTATGTCCTTGTTATGAATATATTCAAGATGGATGTCCAAGAGTTACAATAGTTAAATAGTAACAAGAATATTAGAAGACATTCATTTATGTGGATGTTAGTGTATATTATATTTCATTATGATGATGCTTGTAACTCTATGTAATATTATCTCTATAAATAGAGGGTGTAAGCCATTGAAAATGTGATACATGGATGAAAGGAAATATTCTTTCTCTTAAGTTCTTTATGCTTCCTTTTATTACATCTATATTTTAAGTTCTTTCTGCTTCCTTTTATAACACGTTATCAATATGAGACTTTACCATATGACCAATGAAGAGGCATACCAAAAGTACTATGAAGCTATGAAGGGGTTAGGGATAAAGCTAATAGAGTTATTGGCTATTAGTTTAGCCGTGAATCGGTTGCATTATAAGGAGTTGTTTGAAGAAAGGTGCTCCATAATGAGATGCAACTATTACCCATCATGTTAGCAACCAAGTATTGCCCTATATATCCTTTTCTTATATATAGTTTTGTTTTTCATGTTACTTTTAGTATGAAAATCTTGTAGTGTTACATTCATACAAATTTTATGGTGAATTTTGTCACAATTATCATATTTTACCTTGTTACTTTTGATAAATTCTAGAAGAATTTATTTAAGCATCTCTTTAGGATTGCACATAACAATGATTTTTTCGTAGTAATTATTTATAAGAAGAATTGGTAACATCGTTAGTTCACGAAGAACTAGGGGTGTTCAGATCCAAACCGAACCGCTACAAAACCGTAAACCGATCCAAATTAACCGAAAACCGATAAAAACCGACTCGGTTTGGATTTTTTTGGATGATATTTGATGAGAACCGATCGGTTCGGTTCGGTTTGCGGTTTGCTTTTCTGAAACCGAACCGAACCGCAACCGAACCGATTCATGTAATATAATATTGCGCTTTACGTTTACTACCCACGCACACGACATATCACTGGTCACTCAGTGTAGTCTAAAACTATCTTTTTGCACCATCTTTACTCTTTAGGTGTAACTTAGTAACTTTTCATTTTCAAAAGAATCAAATATATAGAATTTAGTTTTTCTGAAATACTTATTGCTTGATATAGAACGTGTTTGTATGTACAAATATTTGTCTAAGTAGTAAGATTATTGTCTTCAACAAAAGGCGCACTGTTTGCTTGATTTATGGCTCTGTGCCCTTGTAGTATGAAATAAATTAAAAGAGTGGAAAGAGGGCAAACCACATTTAATTGACCATGTTTATTTTTACCAAACCGAACTAACCGAACCGATCCAAACCGCATTTAATTGGATCGGATCGGTTCGGATTTTTTTAAAGAAGCAAACCGAACCGAACCGAACCGCATGATATTTTACTCTTTGGATCGGATGGTTTTTATACTCAAAACCGAACCAAACCGATCCGCGAACACCCCTACGAAGAACCAATTAAACCTTTTTTTTTGTGCATATTTTTTTTGTCCTAATTTCTTCTTATCTTTCTTCTATTTATCATATTTTATATATCTTTATTGATTTTGTTACTCGTGATAATTTCTGGAAGAAATTATTATTCAACAATCCCCGAAGGATTAGCTAGACAAAACCAATGATTTTTCTAGGTAACTATTTATGTGAAGATTTATGGTATAGTTCTTGAAGAACTAGACCTTTAAACCATGATTGAAATCTAAAAGATCTATTTGATCTTAGTATATTTTTTAAACAAAGGAAAGTGAGAAAAATAATCTATTTTTATGCCTCTCAAATATGCTCCTGTAGTAGCAAAAATGGCAAAATATTTCAAGACTATTTTCAATTAAGTTTACACATTATCGTGATTGAATCCAATAGTGAGATATTGATGGAAAAAAAATCACAAAGGTCACCCAATGGGTTGAATTTTATTCGCAGAAGTGAATGTTTAGTATTACAATTTTTGTTACGACAAAAGTTGTGTTTATGGTCATTGTTATGGTAAAAATTATCATTATCCTACTGAAATGCCATGATGCTTGGAGTTTCTCTCTTTTCAACTATTTCATGATGTATAGTCATCCAAGGGGAAGTGTTGTAAACATGCATGTGTTGCGTGTGATGAATGACTCTATTCATTAGGCATTTAAGGGTGATAAAGTGTTATTAGTATGATTTATGGTTATTACCTTTATTATTCCTGGTGTAGTAAGTCATACACATAATTATATGGGGAAGTGTAACTTCTCTCCCCAAAGGACATCATTTTTTCATGAAGAAGGAATGAGAAAAATTAGTGGTATGATTACTTACTGAAGATGTACACCTTCTTGTGTTGTTTCTTTTGTCTTAATCTCTTCTTATCTTATCTTATCTTTTCTTCTATTTACACCATGTTCAAAGTATTTCTTGATAACACCTGAAAATAGTGAACATTTTTTTTTAGCAAATGAAATGCTTATTGAAAGAAGCATTTGAGATTTGGAAAGCTATTAGATGTTACAATAATCTAAATATTATGAGCTATCATTTTGTTTTGTTGAAGATGAGTTAGTGTTCAAATTTTGCTTATGAAAATTATTTATTTGATCATGGTCTTACAAATAGTTTGTATTTGTAAATGTCTATTTTGTTAAATATTTTGAAGGAATTATTTATTTTGCAGGAAAGTTTTATTATTTGATTGATGAAACAAAAATTATTTATTTACTTTAATTTATTTGATTGATTAAATATTTTGAGTGCAATTAAAAATTATGCTAAATTAGTAAACCAGAAGTTTGTTATGCACGTGTAAACTAAAAATTTACTATACTGTTGTAAACCTGAAGTTTACTAGTATAAAAATTTTATTATTTGGCATATGGCCAGCTAGACTATCCTAAGTCAACAATTATCATTCATATTGGTATCGTTGAAGGATCAGAAGACTCTTCAATATAATGAGTTTTTCATGTGTTGCATGTTTTTAACATAGGTTAATTATAAGACTATATATTTGTTAAAAATAGAATTAAATTTGGCGAACTTCTAAATTTCTATTGGAAAAATTACTTGCTTTTCTTCCGGTTTTATATTACATGTATATTAGTACAATTGAAACACATAGTGTCGTAAACTAGAAGTTTACGAATCAAAATAAGTTTGTGGTTTGGCATGACTAGTTGGGTCATTTTGAGTCTGTTATGATGCAGAAAAAAAATTAAAAATTCATGTGGACATTCATTGAAGAGCTTGGAGATTCTTCAATTCAATAAATTCTCATGTACTGTTTGTTCCCACGGGAAGTTGATAATTCTACTATCACCGGCAAAAATTGGGAGTGAATCTCTCACATTTTTAGGACGTAAACAAGGTGAGATTGTGGACTAATACACTTGTCGTGTGGACCATTTAGATATTTTATGACTTTAATTGATGCATTAACTAGATGGTCACATGTCTGCTTTTTGTCAACTTGCAACCCCATTTAGATAATACCGGTGAATTTACATCGCAAGCCTTTAATGAGCATTGTATGGGGTTGATATTGAACATCATGTAGCTTATGTTCATACACAAAATGAACATGCAGAATCATTTATTAAACGTCTAAAATTGACGACAAGATCATTAACTATGAGGTCAAAACTTCCAATTTATACCTGGGAACATGCAATTGCATCATTGATTCGCATCAGGCCAATCGGGCCAACAAGTTATCACAAGTCCTCCCCTTTACAATTGGTTTTTTGACAAGAACCCAACATTTCCCATTTAAGAATTTTTGAATGTGTTGTGTATGTTCCGATTGCTCCACCACAACGCACTAAGATGAGTGCTCAAAGAAGGTTGGGAATATATTTTTGATATGAATCTCTGTCTGTAATAAAATATTTGAATCATCAAGAAAAAAGATTTAATTACGGCTCGGTTTGTCGATTGTCATTTTGATGAATAAATTTTCCCAATATCAGGGGGAGAGAATAAGCAGTTGGAGAAGGAGATTAGTTGGAATGAATTATCAATATCTCATCTTGATCCTCATACGAAACAATATGAACTTGAAGTTCAAAAGATAATTCATTGAGTAAATCATATGTACCAGCTGCTAATGCTCCAATTAAAATCGATGTCCCTGTTGGACAATCTAATACTGCAAATGAGTCTCATACACGCATGAAGCATGGGAGACCCGTCGGTTCCAAACATAAGAATCCTCAAATAAGAAAAGGAGCTAAGAGAAAGATGGCCAAATTGAGGATATAGAAACTCCAGAAGAGTTCTCAGACATAATTAATGTTTCAGTTCTAGAAGAAACTCAGGTACTTGAAATTTGTGAAAATAAAGAGATCTCAATAAATATGTCATGAATGGAATACGGTGGAACCGAAATGAAGTCAACGTTGACGATGTCTTTGCATACAATAATGTAGCACTAAATTAATAAATGATAATGAGGATCACGAAATAAAGTCTACTGAGGATTGTAGACAAAGAAATAATTGGCCAAAATGGAAAGATGCAATTGAAGCGAAATATTTTGGACCTGTAGTCCGTACACTGGAAGGTGTAAAGTCAGTTTGATATAAATGAGTTTTTATGTGAAAACAAATGAGAATGTGAAATTGTGATATACAAAGCATGAGTTGTTGCTCAAAGGTTTTTTCACAGGGACCTACCATTGATGTTGAAGAGACATATGCACATGTGGTGGATGCAAGTACATTTCGATACTTAATTAGTCTGGTAAAACATGAAGGACTCAATTTACATATAGTGAATATTGTTACAACCTATTTGTATCAATCACTTGTATTTACATGAAACTCCCTAGAGGATTCAAAATGCATGAAGTAAATCCGTGAAGGATTTAAGATGCTGGAAGCATATCCTTGAAGGATTTAAGATGCATATAACGTATCCCTGAAGGATCTTATATATTTGAAATGTATAATTTAATACATTAACATATGTACTTTTTCAAATTGCGCAATCTGAGGATTTTGAACTTATAGCTCGAGCATCAGAAGAGGTTTTAATGGACTTGAAGTCCAAAGTCTAGACAATATAAAATATGTTGATCAAAATAGCTATTATTACATCTTATGGTTGACTCAAGAATAATATCAACACGAAAAATCCCTGAAGGATTAAAGATCATAGAATATTTCATTCAACTTTTTAACAATATTTTTAGTTTCTTAGATGTCTATGTAAAAATATTTGTAAATGCGTTTAATATAATTAGTATGAATTTTGATGATTTGAATATTATGGAATGAACTGAAGTTATTTCCAAACTATAGAAGATATAAAGAAATTTCTTGAAATAAAATACTTTTTAAGAACAAAGTTTTCTCTCGACTTGCTGATCGAGCATTTAACAAATTGAATATTTATTCTTCTTCTTCTATGAAGTTATAAAGTACTAGTTCTTAAGTGACTGATGATAAATTGTATATATTGAGTACATTAGCACCATCCTCATGTAACCATTTAGAGCCGCCACTAGGTATTTGCCGCCGTTGGTCAGCTCGCAATTTTGGTCCCCAGTTTCTAACACCAGAATCCTGATGCATAGAAAACAATACATCACAGAATCTTTCCGTATGGCCCAACAGACCACAGAGAAAGCAGAAGTTGCCTAGCCTTTCATACCGAAATAGTACCTTCCTCAATTCTCCACCTGGTTTTTTAATTTTTTTTCTCCTTCTTCAATGGAATCCTAACATCAACTCTTACCTTGATAGGCATATAGGGTCTCCAAATACCAACATTATTAGTCTCATCATATTCTAAGAATACACCAATAAAGTTGCCAAGTAACTGAGCAACAGGTAAAGGCATAAAGCCTTTTGTTAAAGTATGAACTTGCACCCAAAAATCAACATGAAAGTGAGGTATTTGGTTGAGAACATCTCCTGCACTGACTTCTGCTAGGACCAACATGTGATTGTCAAAACTCCAAGGACCTCCTGTCAAGACTCTCATCTTATCAATTGAGTGAAAAAGTTGAAAGAGATAGAGTACGTCCTTTCTCTACTTCCTGAATAGCCACCTTTCTGCCTGGTCTCCAAACTTCTGTCATGCGCTCCTTCATAACAATGAAACGGATTGCCCTATCCATGAGAAATCTTCCTGCTAGTCGGAGATTTAGATCCGTAGTAACCTCAGGATTCCTTTCAACATTTATAACAAACCCATCATCTTCCTCATCCGCTAGGGATAACCCATCCATACCACGTTCCATGTAAACAGAGATCTACTAGAGAAAAAACAAGGACAAACTCTCACGAGAGGAGAGACCTTCGTGTTGTTAGTTAAAACCTAGAAAAGCCTTATTTTCTCACACCTGCCTCTTCTGTTGCTCTCCTCTGCCACTCTATATCTCATATTCATAAATTTGAGGTATATTTCACCTACTACCAACATCACCACCTTCAACGGTGTGGAGATCATTTCCATTTCTCCCTTCATTACTATAGTTTTAGCATATATAAAGGATATTTGGATTATACTAAATGTCACATTATCATGTTTATTTTCCCAAAATCATAATAATGGAGAGGGGGAATGAAGAGGATCTCCACCCCTTTCAGCGTTAGTGCCAGAAGCCTGCTGTCGCTAGAGTAGCCACGCACCTTTACCCCTTAATCATTGGTGCACATTTTCAACTACATCATGCCATCGTTGCCTTGGTTGTTTGAGATTTATATCGACAACATGTCATTAAGGTTAGAAAACGATACTCTATGCAATCTTATATATCGATTGGGTGAAAACTTGCATTCATGTGATACCAACTATCATACAATAATTAGAGGGAGTTTCTTGCATTTTGCCCTTGACTTTAAAATAGAACAAAATCTATCTCCTTAAACTTTAGTTAAAACAATAAAAAGGAAATAAACCTTTTTGCTGCCAAAGGTATATAGTCATTATGCACTTATAAACTTATACTGGAAAAGTTAGGGAATTTGTGTTGAAAAAATTAAAGAAAACATCTAAACAAGTATAATCTCTAAATGATATATAATGCATACCCTCCCCCATTGTTAAAGTGTCTTTAGCGTCTACAATAGTTGCATGAATGGGTGTTATTTCTAGGAAGACCTCCACAGTTGTAACAGAAGGCATGTCCACACCTGTAATCCAAAATAGAAGGAATATTTATACATGTATTCTTATTACAAAGTTAACTACAACATTGACATGAATCCACCAACTGCCCACTGCTCTCATAACAACTGGAAAATTAAAACTCGAATTAATCATAAGTAGGAATCTCGTGCTTCTGAAAATTTTGTATGTGGATGATTACTATGAACACTTGACAAGGTTATAAGTGTGGTGTAATGATTGCTTAGCCAAAGACATAAAAGTGGTGAAAAAGCGAGAAAACAAATATGCGTAACAAATAACTAGTTAACTACTTAAATCTAACTAGATTGTGACCCACGGTTTTTTTATAAAGTTTTGTAGTATGAAAATGGTAATCAATTGATGATAATGGGATGATAATAAAAGATAATATTTTTGTGAAACAATAGAAGATAATAAAAGACTTATTCGTCACTTTAAATGAAATAGTAGTAGATAACTTTTTTTATGAATATTTGTACAGATTTAAGAGTATGCCAGCAAGAATATGCCTTCTTCACTTGTGAGGTCTCTGTTAGGCTCATAAAAGGAACAACATACCAACCATTAAAGGGGTGTAAAACTACAAAAGATTCAATAAATTGTTTGTGATAAGTGTTCAACGATGAAGATAATGTCAAAAGTAGTACCCAAATATCAATTTCCTTGCCATAGGAGTGAGCGTGGGACGGGTTGGGCTTATCTCTCACTCGACCCTAAACATTGATCGATCCAATTCGTTGAACCTGAACCTAACCCTAGACCCGAAGGAACCCTAGCTATCATATGCTGATTGGATTAAAACCGGCCCTAGATGGGACGAAATCGGGTTGGTCCGAAGTTGAATAAATCCTTTATAAATTGAATGAATTAATTTCTGAGTGGGAAAAAATGATACTTTATAAATTGATAACACCAATTCAATGATAATGGCATGGTTACTTAAATCCTTGCTATTGGTCTTGGTACAAAATTCTAGCATCAGGGAATAAAAGAAAAGAAAAGATAAACATAAGAAAGTATGGCAATATTTGTAACATTTTAAAATAATTTCTACAATAGATCAAATTATAGGCTAATAATAATTGCTAATAATTACTGCACATTTTATAGTCGTACTAAAAACATAAGCTGCTCAATATATAGAAAGGTTATGCATTAAGAATCGCAGCTACTCAATATCCATCATCCATGCAGGTAACGTCATAAGAGATTAGAGGAACGTGGTTCAAGTTCTTGAAAGAAAAGGTAGCTTCAAGTGATAAACATCCCATGGTAGCCGCTAATTCCAAAGACAGTGAAACGGAGAAGGTAGCTTCACGTTTATTTTATTTTTTATAAGTGGATGGTACAGACATATGGTATTATATTTTAAGTAAAAGTCTTCCACCATTGTTGTGCAATTAATGTGATTGGGCATCATTTCATATAATTGAAGTATCAGATTGCGATCAATCTTTTTTCTTTTGGTCCACCATTTACCTAAGGATTGATTGAGTTTTGTTATTGTAATTGTTAAGACTGCATAACTAATATAGTACGTTGGATTCAGTCAATTTTGTAGAGTTCTTGTAAATGGTTTTGTTCGGTCTTATGGGATTTTTGTTAATTTTTTGTCTTTTTTTTTCGAAGATCTTTTAAGCATAATTAACCTAAAGGTATAGGTTCTAATGGATGCTATTTGTTCACTTATCATCTTCGGGGTCCCCGCAAGGACGGAGATGAGAGAGAAAAACTTCTCACGACAAGGATCGGGGACAAGGATATGAAAAAATCTGGGAGGAGGGGACGGGGATCGAGGGAGTACTCCCCGCCCCCATCTTGCCTTGCTGATATCCCCAGTTACAAAAGACCTTTTTGTTGCAAAAATACAAGACATATTAGTTATTTTTTCAACTAAAAGGTGATCATCCAGTAAATACAACAATAAAACTATAAGAATTGTTAGAATATTGTTTATTGTATATTAAATTGGAAGTCCTAGCACTTTCAATGGGGAGGGGATTAAGCAATGAAAAAATGATTTAGGCATATTCTGGCAAGGCACCAAATAGCTAAAAAAAAGCTAGTAGAACTGTTTAGTAAGGAAGTCTTTTTAGGAATAAAAAACACTTATTTGGTACACTAATAGAGATAGTTTATTAAATAAGTTAAGGACCGCACGATTCTTTTTCCGATTTTGCACATATTAGTTTAAAAAATGACCACATTATATTCTCTCCTAATTAGTAATCTTATTTTTAGCCTTAATGTCAAATAACCCTAATTTATTTGTGATTCAGTTGTTGAATATTATGGTTCTCTCTATTTTTTATATTGGTAGTCCTTATATAAGAATCAATTGCTTATAGAAGCAACTATCCTTGCATCAGGCATCCACATCAGATTGCTCCAATGGTACAAGCCACTAATAACTGTCCTTAACTTTAAGATCTTGTTAAGAAACTTGCATTGGAGTTGCTCTTATAATGAATAAGTTTAATTGTAACTCTGTTTGTTAAAGAATTTTTCATTAGCTTATAACGTTTTTTCATTAGCTTATAGTGTTTATCTAGACGTTACTTGAAGTAGTGTTTGAGCTTATAACTTATTATTTTCTCTCTCATTTTTACCCTCACTATTTTATTTAAATTCCTTCTTTATTCTCTCGTAAATAAAATAGAAAATATTAATCCCTAATCTCACTAACTAGATTTATATTTATGATAAATATAAAGAATATATTTGTCTAGAAAAAAATTATATAAAAATCATATCAACATGTCATTTTATTTATATTATCTCATTTTATTCAATAAAAATAATTAAAAATAAACATCTATTTTTAAAATTTTAAAATGATAAATAATTAAAAATAAATTAAAAATATTAAAACTGATAATTATTTTAAAATAAATAAGATATATATATATATATATATATATATATATATATATATAATTTATATAAACAAACATATAAATATGTATTTTATGTCATTTTGTTTTTATCAACTAGTTCAACCGTTAATTTTATCAAACATTTTAAATCTAACCTGTTACCCTGTCCACTATAAATCACAAACCCATCCACAATCAACTAATTTTTACCAAAAACAACATAAAGCTAATGCACGTTTTTGTATTGACGGATCAGATGTTGAAACATGGAGAGTATCGCATAGCCATCAATACTCAGTAACTACCAAGAGTTGACCGAAATTGATTGCGATCATATCCTCCAGAATATCTCATCTGATTCTTGTACGCTTTCAAATCCTATCCAACAAAAGTTATCTTTTATGTTTAAGATATTAAATATATTTATATATTATTTAATACTTTATTTATGAAGTATTAGAAGGATTATTAATATTATCATCAACAAAATTAGCAAGTTGAATAATTCAAACTGATTGAATTGAAATGATGCATTTCCAAAATAATCGGAGGCAAGTGTAAATAAAGTTGCAACTTTTTTCACCTCAAATACACACTACACTTGCACGTTCTATTACTAATTTATGGCCAACTCAATCAGAAAAAGCTTCTCTAGAACAGTGCCATTGCACATCCTATTATTTCAAATTTTCTTTTCTTCCCTCATCTACTTTCTATTATTCAAAATATCTTTTTGCTTCTCCAATTTACTTCATCAGTAGCCAGTGAAAAATTGGCAACTTTGTCAAAGAGTACCAATATTTTTACACTTTTTTCCTCATCCCTTTTTACACCTACTTTATAACCATTTAACATCTTCTCATTATTTTTTACAAAACAAAAATCTTTTGATGAATAATCATAGAGTAGATGTATAAAACCCAATACATAATATATATTCCTCATGTGGGGAGATTTATATTCCTAGTACTGTGTTACAAAAGTTAACTGCAAAACACATCATACGGCTCCTGAAAGTTATATTCCTAGTACTATGTTTTATACAATTGGTTTCCTGGATTTATGGCAATTACGGGTTTGTTGGAGTCTCATAACACACAGCACAAATTATCAATGGTACTCTCACAAGCTGTCAAAGTACTTCTTGAAAAGGGGGAAGGCAAAACATTCTGTGTTTTGAACCTTAAAGAGGTTTCCAATGACTTTAATCAGTTGCTACAATTGCTGCAATATGTACAAGTTTTGATTGGAAACTATACCTTCAGGTTGATGCAAGGATTGAAAATGGGAAGCAGGGGTTTTTGTAAGCTCATTACATTCTCTGTTATAGGAGTGGTTAGTGGAATGGTTAGACTTATGATTGAAAAGGTTTTTATATTGTAATGGTTTTAATTTCAATACCAGATCTTTTTAGTGGTAGTGGAATTGTAATGTTTTATACTTTTAGTTCACTAGGGATGTTTTGGGAAATGGAATCCCTAAAATCAAAAAAGCATGCATTCACGCCTTCTTTGAGTGTGCACCATTGGATCAATCTTCGACTTTTCCAAACATTTTTAATGATTGATCCAACGGTGTACACTTAGTGAATGCGTGAATATGTGCTTTTTTTACTTTAGGGAATCCGGATCCGTGGTCGGTGATGTATATGGGTTAGAGTATCCCTTGTACTGTTAGTCTCTTATCAATATATTCTTTTTGTTTATAAAATAACAAACACAACACATGCAATAGTATCCTTGGACAAAAGAAAAAAAGCTCAATAACTCTTTTTAAAGAAAAAAAAAAAGATTTTCCCCCTCTTATATTAACAATCAACAGAAGATTAATCTGGAATTTAAAGATATTTCCAATGATTAATAAACATTGTGTAATTAGGAGAAGAATCAGGGAAAGGAAACCAACCTGCATTTCATGTAATCACACCCATCTATCTTTTCAACATAATGCTTGCAGTTTGTACACTGTCTCCACTTTCTTCTCCTGGCGAGATCCAGCATCAGATCATCATTCCTACCCTTCATTCTCTGAAACTTTGCACAAGTCAATTCTGGATGCCAAGGAACTTTACACTGAACACAAATGCTTCTCTTACAGTGAGGACATTTTGAGTCTCTAATGACCTTTCCCTTGTGACCATCATTGATTAATAAGGCTGAACAATCATTGTAAGGACAATAGAACTTAACATTCCCAGGAACCATTGATTCAGTTAGAGCATTTTCCCACTTCACGGACACATTGTTTGGTAGAATTGGCTTGCAGTAATGAGGACTCAAGACCCCAGGGCACCCTGGCTCAGGGCACACAAGGTTCAATACATTGTCTTGGAGTTTGGAGACTATGTATTTGAGAATGCATTCAGTGCAGTAAAAGTGGGTGCAACCTTCCACATTGAAGGAGTCATTTAGAGGCTTTGATTCAAAGCAAATTTGGCAGATAAAAGGTGGGATACCGTTTAGGGGAAGAGGGGCAGCATTATTGGATTCCAAGGAATTTTCTTGGATCAAGTCTGTGAAAGATGGCACAGTAGTACTAGGAGACGAGTTTGCAGGCTTTGTAATCTTCCTTTTACCTTTTGTGGTGATACAAAGGTGAGAAAACTTGTTGCCCATTCTGCTTCTTCTTTAACCATCAGTGATGGCTGTGTTGTGCTGAAAACCCCACTAATTAGCTGTTACTTTGCATTATTAAGGATAAAACGGAACTGAAAAATTTAGAAGGGCAAGCAAAACTGACCCCCTAATATTTTGGGTAGGGAGAATAACCAGGTTGAAAAGGTCATCGGTGAGCAATTATAACTAATCACAAATAGATAATTTTTCATTAATCTATTAATCAATTTGATTAATTAATTTTTCATTAAAAAGAAAAGTTGATTCAATCAAATCTAATTCAAGTTTGTTAAGCGGATCAAATCACAACTGATTATGATATTTTATCTTATCATTATCCAGCTTTTTTATCATATATGTCCATATCTTATCTTGACCACTAAACGAGCCCTAAGTTTAACAAATATTTACATACTTCAAGAAGATTAATGACCGAAACCTCATATTATAGCGTATTCACAGGCAACCCTATTATTTGCATAACTAGAATCGATATCCAGGTGACACTCACAGTCACACTCACATTTGTATATGTTACAGTATCTAGCCACCACACTCACATCAACATATGGTGTCCAATACAGAACGTCCCATCCAGTTGTAGAGCAAGGTAGAAGTTGCACACAAACGAGGCCACGTTGGACTTATGGGTGTCATGAGAATCCTCAGACGTTATTATTGTTAAGGTTTATCAGTAAGATGGCTAAGGAAGCCACCTTATACATATCGCCCATGCTGTCAATATTGGATATTGATCATATTATGCACTTGGAAATCAAGTTCCAAGAAATCCCTCAGCACGGAAAAAAGATTTTAAGAAATGAATTTATATATAACAACGAACTTGATCCATTTGATTATGTACAATTAAGTCCAATAACATTGACATGATAAATTCGGTATATGGCTCGTGTATCATTGAAAAATGAAATAAAATATTAGTACTAGTCCGTCATCCCTCTATATGTAAAGACTTTAAGCTTGCAAAGGGCACCACATTTCAATTCTTAAAGCATGTGCTGTATACAAGAATTGTATACAGGCAGTGTTGGAAGCACCACATGCAGCTGATAGAATGAATGACACAGGTGCTATTTGCTATTGCTTAAACTGGAATACAAGTCTGAGTTATATTATTTGTACAACATTTTTGAACACCAGCATCGTATTTGTATATCTCAACACAACTTTTCCTACAAGTCTTGAAGAGCTGCGTACAATGGCTCAGCAGCCTTTGGTATCTCCTCCATCCCTAATAGAATGTCAGATTTGATGAGATAAGGATCACCATAATTCAAAAAAAACATACCAGACAATAATTAATAATATTAGCTCGGTTATTACATTACATGGCCTTCATTACCAACTAAAACTGGTTAATGTTGAATCCATTCAAGCAAGTCGAAAGCCACAGTAATAGTATGGATATTAACACAGTATAACATAGCCCAAAATATGGTCACGCATTTAAATGAATCACACACCACAAATGTTCTTGACATTTCATTCAAAGCAAGATTTGGAGATATGCAACAAAGATTCGTTGCACACCACCTTTACTGCAACTCTAAGTATATCTGCCTCGAGCACTCTTCCATGAGGCCCTGCTGCAGCACTACAACCAACACCAAGAGAAAACTTTATGCCACCGCAGAATGTCTTTGCAGCTTTCATATTATGAAGCACAATTATAAAATCCATAAGTTCACCACCAATCTGAGAATATAGGATGAACATAAATTCATCAGTCACAAAAGAAATCATAACCAAGTCAAAACACAGTCATGCATGCCTCATAGGGTTGATATTTTGCTCCACTGACTTCCAATATAATGGTAATGTTTGATTAAACTAAGGTTTCCACCAATTAAAGACTCACATGCAAATAAGATTGTAGAAAAATTTGCATATCAATAAATATTTAAGTATAAAAGAAATTCTAGACCCATGCTATTTTTTCTCCTCCATTTTCAATTAAACAAAAATCACAAACATAACCATATTGATATATTTCTACACATCATAGAAACCCACGTATAGTCTCCTTACCCAAGCACCCCATCCTAAACCCTGATGGTGCTGACCCAATCCATCTGATCTTCGAGCAACAACCAAACCAGTACACAGTTTGTAAGAGAGCAGTGCACCAGCTTTGGCAACTGTTACAAATTACAATTGCTAAGCCTTTGGCTCTGGTAAGAATGCTTAAAGGGATGGACCTCTCAGGATTGGATCTGGCCACCTGTCCATTTAAAATGTTATTGCATAAGTACATATACTAACAACAGATCCACCACTATTCAGATATATCAACAATGCAATTTCTTGTTTGTAAATTGTACCTAATAGCATTAGCAACCACCCAGTCAAACGCATATCAAAGATACAATTAGAGATGTTATGATAAGAAGTCAATTGCTCAATGCAAACTTACAAAAGACAAAAACAAAACCAAACTTGGCAGTAGCTTCTCAAAGTATTAGATGATTTATATATCACATGCTCCATAGACAAAACTAATAGGAAGATTAAGCCACCCTCTAATCCAATCCATCACATCATGCTTTGCTACCTGCACAGCATTGCTTATTGTATTGATAAGAATACCATGCAAAGGATCAAGCCTATCACGGCAGGCATCACACACGTTCTGTGGATCCATTTCCCTAAACCTAACTGGAAACCAACACCGCCCCTTGGTACAAGCCTGCAGAAAACCCCTCCACAAAACTGGCAATGATGTCTACCACGGGTAAGTGCAGTAAACAGAGCACTACACTGCATACATCAGGGAACCACTCATGGAGTCATGGGTTTCAGCTTCCAGAACCTCTGTGTAGGCCTTATAATCAAATTCCATACAGCTCAAACAGAGGTGGCACACTCGGTGAGTACACCAAAGTGTGAAGAACAATACTACCATTCTTTCCAAAGCCAAGAAATGACACATTCGAACTCTGGCACTGCAGATTATCAGTAATTTTTAGGGTTTTCGTTTCGTCCGGACAAAATAGCAAATACCCCAGAAAACACATTCTTCAAGTTCACCTCAGAAGGCATGTTAGCAATAGAGGGTATCATGTTACTGCAAGAATCATCACTTTGATTCATAACCTCCATCAAATAAGTCTTCATCATCAGAAAACTTATACAAATACTCTTTTTCAGGCTTGAAGGCTTAGATTCAGCCCATGTAGACTCAAAATTGAGATTATCATCATCATAGCTGAATTGGGTATTCTTCTCTTATAGCTTGGAAAGCAAAGAGTAAGCAACTTTTCTAACATTTTTAACATAGATACAAGTTAAATACTTTAAGCAACATCAAATGCCACCATCTTTGTGTTATCTTAAATTTTTTTCAATTATCATCACAATCAGAACACTTCTCACATTAACACATAAAACATACTTTAGAAGATACAACACCTCAGAGATAACATATATTGTGGGAGTGTCAGACCATTTGATAAAAGGAGATCAATTAAACCAGTGGAATAATCTTTTCTATCAATTTTTTAATTTTTCTAACCAGAACACTATTTGTAGTCTTGAATCAAATTTTATGTATGAAGCATCAATCAACTTAGATCACACTTATGACTGGAATTGATGGTTAACAATTAACAATTAGCAAACCAAAAATGAAAAATCAGTTAAATACTTAAAAATAGAATTCTATCCTACTCCATACAAGTTTCCCTACTCCCACATGAAATAGATGTTCGGAGAATTCAACCATAAGGAAAATTTTCAAAACCACACATTTATCTACCCAAAGTTCACTTGGGGGTAGGATAATATAACCAAGACAGGAGTACAACAACTACCTCAATGGGATGTAAAAACACAATAAGGTTGAATTAACACAAAACTGCACTTGTAAGCTAACCTTTTGCTAACTGCCAGATGCTACACCATCCGCTTGTAATCTTTAACATTCATTTTTTCCTGGTATAGCTTTAATAGCTGAGATCCTTCCTCCTTAAAACACTTCACATACTTCTCAAGAAACAAGTTTTCAGAAATAGCAAATGGTGTATATAAGCTGGCATTCTTTTTTCTCAAACCTTTTGTGAGTAGATACTGGACAACAAATGCCCTTGGAATGATCCTTTTCTCTAAACTAAATCCAAAAATATCTGGCCATTCGGCAGGGGCCTGAGAGTTCCAACCAAGCTGAGTGACCCAAAATCTCATCAACTCATTAATTTTATCTACGGATACTAACATACAGCTTGGCGTCTTCCTAAATGCTTCCAGAATTTTTTCTTCAGACCAACCCCAGCTCTTAAAGGCTTCAACTTTTGCATCCCACCGCGATTTCGCCATAGCCTTTCTGGCTAGCAATGCTACAACAAAAGCACACTTTGATGGATCAAACCCCATTTCCTTTACTTCATTCACTGCCTCCCTGAATTGATTGTAATTTGACAACAGTATAGAAACTCTCGTACAGAACAACCGGCAAATGTGTGACTCACTCACTCCAACCTCAAGCAAAAAATTGATATTTTTTTCCGCAAGATGGTAAGCAAGTAATTGGGGATAAATAATTATACAATTAATGGTTTTCTTATCAGATTGAGAAAACCTTCTCACAAATTCATACCTAGGGATTATGCTGTTCTCAAGACTTGAAAATAGGAACCTGGGGCTCCTATTCACCAATAGGGCAATGTCAGAGCTTGAAGCACCAATGGAGCGTAAAAATTGAAACTTTGGCAAAATCGTTTTGTGGGTATCACAGTTAAGCACGTTTGGTAACTTTCTGATAATACTATGTAACTGAGAGTCGGAGAAACCGTGGTTTCTGAAGAAGGCGATAACAGAATCGGGTTTTTGTGCTGTGTCGAAACGGACTAGCTTGGACGCAGTGAGAGCAGTTTCAAGTGAGAATCCACAATTGTTTGTGAGGTAGGAAACCCTAAATGAGTGTTGATCTGAAGTGATTGTGCTGTAGTAGTAGTTCTGAGAGATTGTTGACAGAAAGTTTGGGGGAATAGGGTTTAAGTTTGGAGTTGGTGGTAGTGTTCGTATGGAACCCTTCAGATAGAGAAGGGTTTTGAAGCCTTGGGAACTCAACATGACCTTCAGATATGAGCGAAGCTGGAGGAGGGAGCGTGCTATGTGATTTAGAAGTGTCAAACCTACACGACAATTGTGATTGAAAGAATAAAGTAGAAATTCTCCCCTAACTACCTCACTAATCTTCTTATTTATTATATAATTTTTTATTTTTTATAGGTAAAACTAATCATTTGTTATTTATAATTAAAAAAACAAAAAAACATTTGATCCTTATATTAACATTTTGGATATGGGGCCTCTTCAATTATATACAACTTATTTGGGTTTATCTACTAGTATAAGCGCTTGTCAGAATGTTTGGGAAAGTTTATAGAAATAGCTTATGACATGTCCATAAGCTGTTTTCAGCTTATTTTGATAAGCTCTCTAGGATAACTTATGAAAACAGTTTTTAACTTATATGTAAACAATTTCACTATATTTTTTCTTTGATTATAGAAATAGCTTATACATAAACGCTTATATGATAAGCGTTTATCTTATAAGCGCTTAATTAAGCTGTTTACCCAAACGTGCCCATGATCCTATATGTGAATTTTTTTGAAATCGACCTCTATATGTATAAAGTTGAAATCCTCCTACCAGTATATATGAATACTCGACTATTTCTATGGAGTGTAAATTGAAAAGGTCTCTCTAGATCGAGTAGATTTACCAAGTCCATCAAAAACTTATACTACAAACAAAGTAATTCATATCATACACTCTTTCTAAGGCAATGTTAAGGTAAATTTACTGTCTTAACTATCTATGTCGATGATATGGTTATAACAAGAAATGATTATGATGGCATTTCTAATTCACAAAAACATATAGCTTCTGAATTTGAGATGAAGCAGCTTGGAGGCTTAAAATATTTTATTGGGATTGAGGTGGCTCGATCAAAACATGGAATCTTCTTATTTGGGAGAAAATAGATTTTAGACTTGTTTTTGACTCAGATGTGCTTAGGTTCAAACCAGTTCACACTACTGTAGAACAAAATCACATGTATTTTCTATGTTCAAGTGCATCTAGTATTGACAAAGGGAGGTATCGACGACTTGGTGGAAAGTTGATTTACTTGTCCCATACTAAACTTAACACAACATATACAGTAAATGTGGTGAGCCAGTTCATACATGATCCATGAAAACCTCAAATGAATGTCGTAGAAAGAATATTGAGGTACTTGAAATATACTCCTGGCAAAGTAATATTGTTTTCAAACCACGAACATCTTAGAGTAAGGCTAGAACAATGCTAAAGGTCAACTGATAATAGGAGAGACACCTCAAGATATTTTACCTTTTTGTGAGGAAATCTTATAACTTAAAGAAATAAAAAAACCGTAGTAGCAAGGTTGCGAAGACAATGTAACAAAAGACATGACACATGATGTATTTGACTTGTTATGGGTTAATATTTTGTTAGAGGATCTTGGATTTAGGCCTAAAGAAGAAATGAAGCTGCATTGTGATAATACATCAACAAATAGAATTTGCTCATAAACTTGTTAAACATGAGAGGACAAAACATCTAGAAATTGAAAGACATTTTGTCTTGGAGAAACTTAAGTTGGGATCATTACCTTTCCAATTGTAGGGTTTGAACACCAACTAGCAAATGTTCTCACCAAAGTAGTAGACAATAAAGTTCTTGATGATTCTATCGGCAAGTTGGGAATGTGTAATATTCATACACCAACTTAAGAGGGAGTATTAAATTTACCAAAAAAAAAAAAAAAAAAAAAAGAGGGAGAGTTAAAATAAGTCATCAGATTAATCGCAAAAATATGTTTTTATAACTGCTCCATGCCTTTTGTTTTTGTTTTGTCTTTGGTTTTTTGCAAGTTTTGTGACGTGTATTGGAAATATAAGAAATAGAATAATGCAGTAACAATCTTGCTAATTAGAAGAAATAAAAAAATCAATACCAATCTTACAAAACTGAAGAAATAGAAATGAGTACCCGGTTGTTAGGGGCATAGATTTAGATTTTTTTTATCTTTTTATATTTTAGTGTTGTGGACAAAATTTTATTGGCTTAGGTAGTGGGTAACAAAAAATGAATTCTGTGTTGTTTCTTGATTAACTTTTTGTCCAGCGTTATTAAATAAAATGTAATTATTTTGACGTGTACAAAGATATCATTCAAATGATAATCCAACAGTATTTCCTTTTAATAAGTAAGAGATCCTTGAAGTGAATTTTGCATCTCTTAAGAAAACTTTTTCATTATTTCTTCTTTTTTATAGCAAATCAAAACACACCCTAAGTTTTGAGATGTCTTAATTCAAAATATAAAAACGGTTAAAGGAATATTTTGATTCATATACGTAACACAGATTCTTCATTTAGTCCCTATACGTAAAAATTTTGGAAATAAGTCTTTACATATGTAAACGTTAGCAAATTTGGTCCCTATATATGAAAACGTTAGCAAATTCATCCCCGTCGTCAGCAAATTGATCCTTATACGTGACACAAATTTTTGATTTGGTTCCTAAACCTGAAAAAAATTTAAATCGATCCTTACATGTGCAATCGATAATAATTTTGTCTCTGTCGTCTATACAGGAGCTCAAACCCAACTAAAGATTTTTTTCGTATTGAATATTTTTTATAAATAATATCAATCTATTTTTTTTATTAAGAGTAAAAGTTGTATAATTTGGTCCGTAAATGGTTTTATATTCTGAAATGATCCAAGTTGACTCTCAATAGAAGAAATAATTTGATATAATATATGAAAAATAATCAATACGAAAAGAATTTTTAGTTGGGTCCGAGCTCTTTGACAGATGATAGGGACAAAATTATTATTGATTGCACATACAGGGACCAATTTAATTTTTTTTCAGCTTTAGGGACCATATCAAAATTTTTTGTCACGTATAAGGACTAATTTGCTGACGACAAGGACGGATTTGCCAATGTTTGCACATGGCCAAATTTGCTAAGATTTACACATGTAGGGACTAATTTTCAAAAATTTTATGTATAGAGATTAAATGAAGAATCTGTGTCAAAAATAGAGACCAAATTATTACTTTAATCTATAAAAAAAAAAAATGTAGGAAAAGGTGTTGGACTGAGCCCAGTCCAAGTGGCTCGAGCCAGTATAAGTGGCGCGTTAAAAGAAAGGAAGAAACCCCCGACAAAACCGCCCCAACGCCACTCTTCTACGAGAAGGGTATTTTCGTAATTCGCTAACCACCCCCATCCTTCTTCCTTCAATTCACCACACGTCACCAGCGTCTCCCCTCTCCCGCTTCTCTGATTCTCTCTGTGCAGCGCAAAACCCTAATCGGAAAATTTCCACCGGCGCGATCAATTGAAGATTGTAGCTTTCATATCAACGTTCTACGATAGCACACTTCAAATTTTCACGAGCACAAACATGACCGCGACCAAGAGAAATCACAAAGAGAAACCAATTCGCCGCAAGTACGTTCTATCGAATTTGCTTTTATAATCTTTTTCAATCACTTTTTCCTATTTTAATTTTTAATGCAGCCGGTCCAAAAAAAAAAAGCTGATTTTGTGGCCAACTTATTTTGACGCCAATTGCTTCATTTAATCACTGCATTGACCCTATAAAATATAAATAAGTTCATATTTGTGAAGTTTGATTTCTATTTTTACGTAAAAAGGAATAAAAACTCTGTGTGTGTGTGTTAGATGGATAGGTAGGTAAATTTTGCGTGTTATGTTGTAATTACTACATGATTGTGATGCTGGAAGTTAATTGTACAGGGAAGAGAAACCAGAAGAACCGGAATTACCGAAATACAGAGATCGAGCAAAAGAGCGTAGAGAGGATCAAAATCCTGATTATGAACAAACTGAACTTGGATTTCATGCAGTTGCTCCTCCTGGTAATGTAGATTTACGGTAAGGTTTCCATCACCTTGGATTATATCATTCATCTTTCTGTTTGGGTTCCCTGTTTCCCAATTAAAGCAGAAAAATGAAGTGGAAAAAAGAAAAAAGAGCTTTTGATAGCGTTTAATAGACATGTTAGAACGAGTTTATTCTATGTTTGGTTGGTGCATCTTATAAATAGAACAGGACATGGGGGTTAAAAATGAGACACATTGATTCCACCTAAAGGTGTGGATCCAAAGAGAACAGAATATAATCACTATATTAATCTCAAGTTCCTTTCTAGTCCATTCCGATCCATTATGTTCTTTTGGCTTACCAAATGTTCCCCTTGTTTTCTCACTCAGTGCACTTGCTTGGTCTTCTTCTCTAACAACTTGATAATGTTTTTTGTAGGTCATCTGATGCACACAAATTATCTATTGAGAAGAGCAAGTACCTAGGAGGTTTGTATTTTGTATCGTACTATTGTTTGTTTGAGATTTACCAATTACCATTTGTTTGCGAAGAAACAAATTATCTTAAGTTTGTTTTCTTCCCCTTTCGCTAGCTCTGGAGGCCACTTATTGTTGCTTATGTCGTGTGTAAAGAATGCTAAGTACTAAATTAGATTTACTCATAGGAGTGGTTGGTACTCGGGATTCAAATTTCAAGTATAATGGAAACCTAAGCATAAGATGTATTCTCTTCTTTCTTAATGAAGTTTCCTTTTTGTCAAAAAAAAAAAAAAACATAAGATGTATTGAGATTCAAGATTCTTTACGTTTTCCTTTAGAGAGAGATGCTTTAGGGCATAAGGTAGTTTGAAGCAAGTATGGTCATCATCCAAATGGTTAGCATGCCAATGTAGTGGTGAATTGTACTTTTCTCTTCTCATCTAATAATATTTCTTTTATTATCATAAAAAGAGAAAATGTGACTCATGCGAGTCCTTGGAAAGTTATTTCTCAAGGATTTTATTCTTCTATAAATCTGGTCTCTTTAAAATTAGGAGATGGCTCAAAAATTAGATTTTCGGAGGATACTTGGGTGGGAGATATCCCTTTTTCAGAAGCTTCTCCTCGCCTTTTTCAGTTACCTACTGTTCACAATTTTCCCGTCAATGTTTTTTTTTTTTTAGTTTGCATGATTCTGTTTGTTCCTGGAATTTCCTCTTTTTCAAAAACTTAAATGGTAGAGAAGCTACTGAAATTCAGTCCCTTTTAGCCTTGATTCTGCTCCCTTCTAATTTTGACATGAGAATCTGGAACCTTGATTCTACTGGTGTTCTTCTTGCAAATCCAATTTTCAGTTTCTCATACATTCTCCCATAAGAGATATTTTTCTTGGATAAGCCAATTTGGAATTCTAAAGCTCCTTCTACGGTCAAAGCTTTTGTTTGGATTACTCAATAGGATTAATACTAATGACTTGTTGTAGGTTAGAGAGCCTCACATATTCTTCTATAAATCTGGTCTCTTTAAAATTAGGAGATGGCTCAAAAATTAGATTTTCGGAGGATACTTGGGTGGGAGATATCCCTTTTTCAGAAGCCTTTCCTCGCCTTTTTCAGTTACCTACTGTTCACAATTTTTGTTTTTTGTTTAGTTTGCATGATTCTGTTTGTTCCTGGAATTTCCTCTTTTTCAAAAACTTAAATGGTAGGGAAGCTACTGAAATTCAGTCCCTTTTAGCCTTGATTCTGCTCCCTTCTAATTTTGACACAAGAATCTGGAACCTTGATTCTACTGGTGTTCTTCTTGCAAATCCAGTTTCTGTTTCTCATACATTCTTCCATAAGAGAGATTTTTCTTTGATAAGCCAATTTGGAATTCTAAAGCTCCTTCTATGGTCAAAGCTTTTGTTTGGATTACTCAATAGGATTAATACTAATGACTTGTTGTAGGTTAGAGAGCCTCACATAGCTCTCTCTCTCTCTCTCTCTCTCCAGATACGCGTTTGTCTGAAACTGTGAGTCATTTATTTCTCCACAGCCCAGCTGCACGTTTCCTTTGGAATAATCTGTTGGGTATTCTTGGTGAGCATTGGATTTGTCCTAGTTCATTAGATTAGTTTCTACAAATTAGCTTTCAACGTTTTCATAAGAGGAAGGAAAGTAAAATCTTGTGGCTATGTGCTGTTTATAGGGTTTTGTAGTTTTTGTGGTTGGAAAGGAATACCAGTTTTTCAAAGGGGTTTCCTCTCCTCTGAATTTGATATGAGATAGAATTATTTTCATGGTTTCTCTCTGGTGTTCAGTATCTGTATTTCAGATTTGCAAATGGACTGGAAAGCTCTCTTACACTGACTAGCTTTTAGGAGTTTTCTTTCTTTGTCATATTCCTTCCTCTTTCGTTTTATCTTTGTTGAGGATTTCTTATCCTTCAATCTCTTGTACTTCTATCGCCTTCTTTCTCTATTGAAATTTCTTCTTTTATATAAAAAAGATTCTCTACATTTCAATTGTCACCTTCATCCCAAACATAGGTGATCTTAAATTTCCATGCATCTTAAACCCTAATATCTTGTGGGTAGGTTAAGGTGCTTATATTTTAGAATTCCGTGTGCCAAATTCCTCTGTAATCTCTCCCTTTTTTGGTATATGCTATCCGGTTCTTGATTACATGACTTGGTTGCATTAGAATATATGTCTGTGTCTATTATTGCAGGTCTGACTGTGGAATCAATATATATATGTGAATGATATTTGCTTTAGCTAGAAATTAAGCGTTAATTGAAATGGTTGTGCTAATAACTTAGCATTTTGGTGATATTGGTCAGGTGATGTGGAGCATACACATTTGGTCAAAGGTTTGGATTATGCTTTGCTGAACAAAGTTAGAAGTGAGATTGACAAGAAGCCTGAAGCTGGGGACGATGTTGAAGGCAAGTCCAGGTAACTTCAAGTCAAAATTGTCAGTCAAGTACTTATGTTGTTATACTGCTTTTTTAAAGCATTTTATGAATTCTTTAATTTGTCTTTCATGAATTTTGTTTTTATTATGTGCTTGTGAATTGTGATTTTCTGACAGAGCATCCAAGGAAGACCAGCAAGTGTCAATTCGCACAGCAACTGCAAAGGTTCTTTCGAAGATCTGCATAGAATAGGAACCGGAGAATATTTTTGCAATTTAAGCTGTGAGATTGAAATTGCTAATTTAAGAATTATTGTAGTTCGCTGGTATTGATACCTTTCATCTTTGTTTCAGTCAGTTTATCAGTGGATTGTCAAGCCGCAGACCGGTATTAAGACAAATGAGATGTTCCTCCCTGGTCGAATGACGTTTATTTTTAACACGGTGAGAATCTCCATTTGGTTGACAAGTTTCTGGTGTTTTATGGTTTTTTTCTGTTTTCATCATTCTTACTTTGCATTTAGCTTGTTTTAAAAACTCATTTTATCTGCGCTATTACTTGCTTATTGCTATTATACCATTACAGAATTAGTATATCCAGCAACATACATGTGTGTATACTTGTGTCCCAAGAAACAAGGATTTGGCATTCAACAATCTCCAGATTCCCTCAAACACTCTTGTTGCCTGTCTGTGTGTGTATAAAGCCAATTTTATTCTTATGTGAGAAATGAGAGGAGTGAACCATGACTGTATATTTATATGAACAGTCGAGATTAAAACATCAAGTCATGCGACCTCATTAAAAAGATCATGCAATGGTCATATGCCCTTTAAAGCACGTGACCTATGTTTTAATCTTGACCGATCTTACAAATCTAATGGTCAGGATATGTGTGTGTGTGTGTCTTGTTCAAGCATGTTGACAATGGATAATCTGTCTCTCTCTGCATGCTAGTGCCTATGTTTTGCTAGTACTGTAGGTTATCTGATGCAGAATGGTCATATGAACATTAATCATGCAACATCTGGCCTGTAGCTAGTACTACATGTTGGAAAGCCGCCTTTATTGCGGCAACTTTGGGCTGCCTTCATTGTAGCTTCCAACACCTTCATTGTGTTGGATGTAAGAGGATTTGTTTAGTCTCACATCGTCTAGAGATATGGCCTAAGTAGTGCTTATAAGGCTTGGGCAGTCTTCACCTTACAAGCCGGTTTTGTGGGGTTGAGTTAGGCCCAAGCCCAAATTCTAAGATGGTATCAGAACCTATCCTGGATCCGTTGTTGGGTCGCCCGCATCATCCATGCTCCAGGTGCATAGCCCTGAGCGTGAGGGGGGGTGTTGGAAAGCCGCCTTAATTGCAGTCCCCCTAGCCGCCTTAATTGTGGCAACTTTGGGCTGCCTTCATTGCAGTCCAAATCGCCTAGAAATATGGCCTAAGTAGTGTTTATAAGGCTTAGGCAATCCTCACCTTACAAGCCGGTTTTGTGGTGTTGAGTTAGACCCAAACCCAAATTCTAATATTGCATCTATCTTTATTTTGATTTTGGAAATGCATAATATGAGTATGTGATACCTGAACATGATAATATTCAATGTAATGAAGGGAACAGTTAACAGTTCTTCAGTTCACCTGATATAGTTGATATACCAAGAATAGGGTGGTTATTTTGGCAATTTCATGTTTAAAACCCATGCCTATGGACCAGTTGACCCAATCCTTATATAAGTTCTTTTTAAAGCATTTTTCTGACATAAATTCTCATTTTTAATCTATTAGGAGGGTGGATATCATCATGATATTCCTACAACCTTGCACCGCAGTAAAGCTGACTGTCCAGTGCCAGAGGTTTATGATTTTGATTCCTTTTTGACATTTGTTTCACTTTGGACGGGTTGTCGAATGTACATTGCCTGATATATTTTGCTCTTCCATTTGAACAGGAAATGGTTACAGTTAATGTTGATGGATCTGTTCTAGATCGAATTGCTAAAATTATGTCATATCTTCGTCTTGGTTCTTCTGGGAAGGTTCTAAAGAAGAAAAAGAAGGAAAAAGATGCTAAAGGTAACCCTGCACTGAGCATTTTAGATGCATGACTGCATTTTAGTGCTTCTAATTATTTTATGTAAAAAAGATCATGATGGTGCTGTTCACAAGCATGGGTTGTGATTTTTTTAAATTAGGATGAAACTCTAAGTAAGCTTTTGATGAGTTTGACTGTTTGAGCAACATATGTCATTGGTGTGTACTTGTTTCCTCCCATGTTTGTTCTCATTGTTAAATAACCAGGAAAATGTTTGATCTCAATGTCAAAAAATATCATAATGGTGCTGTTCACAAAAATCGTTTTGTGGTGATTTTTTCCTAGGGTGAAACTCTAAGTAAGCTTTTGATGAGTTTGAGTAGCATACGTCAATGGTGTGGACCTTGTTTGTTCTCCATGGTAAATAACCAGGAAAATAATGAATGATAACATTCATTGTACCCTTTTTATAGTCATTATTTTTATAATTTTATTGGGAATTAGTTGTTCATGGGTTCCTGACACTCTTATTTTTATTCACAGGGAAGATTTTGGCTGTTGGTAATGGATACGACAAAGAGGATAAGCCATCAAAGGTTGACAGTGGGGTGCCAAAGAATCAAACTGAAAGAGAATTCATCCTACCACCTCCACCTCCCTCAAAGAAAAACCATCTTAACTCAAGAGAGAAACAAGGCCCATCTGTTGCTAGAGCAAAAGATGATGACATTTTTGTAGGTGATGGTGTTGACTATGTTGTACCTGGTAAAGACTTGAGCCAAAGTCCTCTCTCTGAAGACATGGAAGAGTCTCCTAGGAACAAGGAAAATCCTTCATATTTCACTGAACCTAGTTATGGTCCTATCGCACCCTCTATGCTTCCTCAAGAGTGGCAAGAAACGGTAAGTTGGTGCTGTACATGGTTAATTTTGAATTTTGGGTTTGCTACTGGATCTTTCCTACAATGTAAAATCTCAGAGGAACTCGAGAACTAGTCAAATAAATTATTATTTTATCTGTGCTTCTCTCCCTAGTTTTATGCTGCGTGAATTATCTTTGATGTATTATCGGGTTTCTTTCATTGATTTCACTGTTTGGTCTCAGAATGGATATGATATAATGCAAACACAAGCCCTGGCTGCTGGCTACCAAGGAGAGTGGCAGGAGTACCAGTATGCTGAACAACTGGCTTACCCAGATCAATTTCTTCATCCAAATATGCAGACTTATGATATGCAAGCAGGTTTAACTAATCCACAAGATCCACGCTTTATGACTCAAGAAGAGAAGGATCGAGGGTTAGGATCAGTGTTTAAGCGAGATGACCAGAGACTTCAACAGTTGAGGGAGAAAGATGCTCGTGAAAAAGATCCCAACTTCATATCCGAGAGTTACTCTGAATGTTACCCAGGGTATCAAGAATATAACCGTGAGATAGTGGACAGTGACGATGAAGATGACTTGTCCAAAATGGATATGGGTGGAAGAGTAAGTAACATTTGATTGACCTATGAGAAAACTGACTGCATTTCTTTTTATTTAGTTGCAAGTGGTGTCCGATATATCTTATCATTATTTCAGTTAACTAGTATATAAAAATTTAACTAAAAAGCCATAATGACTATTATACTTTCTTTTATCCCAAAATAACACTATCAGGGAAAAAGTAATGCTGATAAACTTGCTTGTCTTGATTGAGTCATATTTGTTGTGCTCTTAGAAGTTATAACTGAGTGATGTGGGGAAAGTCACAATATTGAAATGTGCACTCAACAGGCAAAGGGTCGTCTTCATAGATGGGACTTCGAAACGGAAGAGGAATGGGCCACTTACAATGAGCAGAAGGAAGCAATGCCAAAAGCTGCATTCCAGTTTGGTGTGAAGATGCAAGACGGTCGGAAGACTCGAAAGCAAAACAAGGACCAGAAGCTCAACAATGATTTGCACAAGATCAATAAGATACTCGCCAGAAAGAAGATGGAGAAGGATAGCAATGGTGAGGTTGGCCACCATTATGATGATGAGACGCAACCTGGAAAGAAGCTCCGAATATGAGTCTTAGTCACTGCATTGTAATATTTATAAAATGAGATGAGAATTCCATTTATATCTGAAGATGATGTATTAAAATGATCTATGTTTTCCTTATTTAGAAATCTCATTCAGGTTGTTTTCTCATGTTCATAGAATTGGAGATAAATGGCATTATGATCAACCGAGTGTGTAAAAGGATGTTAAAACTGATCATCAACCAGTTTTTACTCTGAAAAGCGAGAACCTCCAATCATCAAACTGACAGTATAGCACTGAAAGACTGGTTTTCATGATCCATATGCAGTGAATTTCATAGTATGTGAATATTATTGAAGACAAATTGGAGTAAGACATGATTCAATATAGTTGCTCACTTTAATTCAGTTCAACAATCTAACAGAACGAGTCAACAGAGGGTGACTTTTGCTGTCACAGATGCATAATTCGGGTTTGAATGTAGAAATCACTCGTTGATGGGTAGTCGATTATTCGAATGAATTACAAAATATTGATAGTGTTTTGTCATTGAACTCATTTTTTTGCTACATTAAAGTTAGGTGAGTTGGGTCTTGGGACGTACCAGAAAGGAAGTTGTTAACATGCTATGATACACTATACGGTATCTGATAAGGCACTC
Source organism: Ammopiptanthus mongolicus (assembly GCA_039655645.1). Lineage (NCBI taxonomy): Eukaryota > Viridiplantae > Streptophyta > Magnoliopsida > Fabales > Fabaceae > Ammopiptanthus > Ammopiptanthus mongolicus. Next base: position 88,213,765 of record CM077345.1, read on the forward strand.
AATACCCGGAATAAATAAAAAAGTGGATCTATATTATATGAGGAGGGATTTATTTATATCAATACAAGTCATTTTTTTACTTACTCTTGCTCACGGACGGTGATCTTATTTTCAACCAATAATATGAATTATTAGTAAAGTTAAAATTATAATAATCGTTAGACGAAAATAAAATAAAAAGTGAAACAGAATATCCTCACAAGCTTAGATTCTTTGGACTTGCTATGAGATCAATCTTCGTCTGGTGTTTAGTCACAGTTAAAGTTCTTCGCCTCTTCACAGGGAAGCTATGAGATTAATCTCCGAGGTCCTAACCCACAAGCTCAACCTGTACAACCAGCTGAGCCACACTCATTAGGTTAGGGTTATATTATTTAAAAATAGAACACAATTTATTGTTTAATATTTAAAAATAATCTTATTTAAATGTGTATAATATTATATTATTTTTCATTTAATATTCTTGAGTAAACCATCATTTTGGTCCCTGAAAGTGTGAGACACTGTCAATTTAGTCTCTGAAAGTAGTTAAATTATCAAAAAAGTCCCTGAATGTTAATTTCGCTAGTCAATTTAGTCCCTGACAGGGACTAAATTGACTAGCGAAATTAACATTCAGGGACTAATTTGACTGACAAAATTAACATTGAGGGACTTTTTCATAATTTAATTACTTTCAGGAACTGAATTGACAGCGGCTCATACTTTCAAGGACCAAAATGATGATTTACTCAATATTTTTTGATGCAAGGAATGCTAATAGTAACATTAAGATGACGGTTGGTTCCTGGAATGTTTCATTACCAGGAAAATTACATTCCCGAAAAATCTCATTTTCAATAATGTTTCTTTCTCACCTTCGTACTTGGCAATAGAGTTTTCCACTTTCATTCACTAATTGTTTTCCTGAGCATCTTTTATGCTTGAAATAGTTTTTTTGAATTTTATATCAAACATGAGAAATTTTTATTCCTAGACATAAATTTTCTAAAATATTAAAATATAACTTATAGGAAAGGGTGCTACTAAATAAAAGGAAACATCGGTACATTGGAAGAATAATGAGTTATGTTAATGAGTATCTTAAGGATACTTTTTAAAGAAACAAAAAAAAAAATAATTTTGTATTGAAAAAATAATTATGTTACTTCTTCAAATATTAAATACATCAATTTTTAATAAAAAAATTTTTCTTGCTTCCTTAACGAGTGTCCTAATTGATATGGCATTCTACATTAATAAATTATGGATGCTCCCACGTCGTTTTTAAAGTCGTTCTGAACTAAAATAGAGAACCACTTCATTTTATTTGATTCGCTCCCACTCAGCACCACGGAAAAATTTTATTCTCACCTGTAACAAACAAACACCACCTAAATCACTGCACACTCCCTCCTTCAGCTTCGCTCAGATCTGAAAGTCATGTTCAGTTCCCATCGCATCAAATCCCTTCTCTATCTGAAGGGTTCCATAAAAACACTACATCCAACTCCAAATTTAATCCCTATTTTCCCAAACTTTCTGTCAACAATATCTCAGAACTACTACTGCTACAGCACAGTCACTTCAGATCAACACTCGTTTAGGGTTTCCTACCTCACAAACAATTGTGGATTCTCACTTGAAACTGCTCTCACTGCTTCCAAGATAGTCCGTTTCGACACAGCACATAAACCCGATTCTGTTATCGCCTTCTTCAGAAACCACGGTTTCTCCGACTCTCAGTTACATAGTATTATCAGAAGGGCACCAAACGTGCTTGATTGTGATACCCACAAAACGATTTTGCCAAAGTTTCAATTTTTACGCTCCAATAGTGCTTCAAGCTCTGCCATTGCCCTATTGGTGAATAAGAGCCCCAGGTTCCTATTTTCAAGCCTTGAGAACAGCATAATCCCTAGGTATGAATTGGTGAGAAGTTTTTTTCAATCTGATAAGAAAGCCATTAATTGTATAGTTTATTATCCCTATTTTCTTGCTTACCATATTTGGGAAAAAAAATGTCAAGTTTTTGCTTGATGTTGGAGTGAGAGAGTCACACATTTGCCACTTGTTCCGTACCAGAGCTGCTTTACTATTGTCAAATTGCAATCAATTAAGGGAGACAGTGAATGAAGTAAAGGAAATGGGGTTTGATCCATCGAAGTGTGCTTTTGTTGTAGCATTGCTAGCCAAAAGGGCTATGGCGAAATCGCGGTGGGATGCAAAAGTTGAAGCCTTTAAGAGCTGGGGTTGGTCTGAAGAAAAAATCCTGAAAGCATTCAGGAAGGCACCAACCTGTATGTTAGTATCCATAGATAAAATTAATGAGGTGATGAGATTTTGGGTCAGTCAGCTTGGTTGGAACTCTTTGGCCCCTGTCGAATGGCCGGGGATTTTTGGATTTAGTTTGGAGAAAAGGATCATTCCAAGGGCTTTTGTTGTCCAGTATCTACTCACAAAAGGTTTGAGAAAAAAGAATGCCAGCTTATATACACCATTTGTCCTTTCTGAAAAGTTGTTTCTTGAGAAGTATGTGAAGTGCTTTAAGGAGGAAAGATCTCAACTATTAAAGCTATACCAGGAAAAAAATGCATGTTCAAGATAACAAGAGGATGGTGTAGCATCTGGCAGTTAGCAAAAGGTTAACTTAAGAGTGCAGTTTTGTGTTAATTCAACCTTATTGTGTTTCTACATCCCATTGAAGTACTTGTGGTACTATTGTCTTGGTCATACTATTCTATCCCCAAGTGAACTTTGGGTAGATAATTGTGTGGTTTGAAATTTTTTGGGAGCATAAGTGGGTCCTCATGTAGCCGAAAGCGTATGGTTGAATTCTCCAAACATCTATATCATAGAGGAGTAGGGAAACTTGTATGGAGTAGGATAGAATTCTCTTTTTAAGTATTTAACTGATTTTTCATTTTTGGTTTTCTAAGTTGCAACCATTGTCAACTGTTGATCATCAATTCCAGTCATAAGTGTGATCTATCTCAGTTGATTGATGCTTCATACATAAAAAATTGATTCAAGACTACAAACAGTGTTCTGATTACAAAAATTAAAAAATTGTCAGAAAAGATTATTCTACTCGTTTAATTGATCGTCTTTTATCAAAAGGTCTCACACTCACACAATATATGTTATCTCTGAGGTGTTGTATCTTCTACATCATGGTCTTCTTAGAGTGAAAAGATGGTATTTTACTATATTATTCTTAAGAAATAAGTAGGTTTCTTCACTTGACCAGTGTGTTCTTCAGTTCATCACTCTAGTATAGTTTATCGTGAGTGTTTCTGACATACTAGTAGTTCTTGACAGTATACTTGCCGAACAGGTTGCCACTATTCTTTAAGAAAAGAATATGAGAAGCAGGCATTATTACTATTGACAACTTTGTGCTAATCTGAGCCTAGTTCTCCATATTTACCCAAAAATTAAATTTGAGTATCTTTGTATTGCATATAAAAGAGATCAGGCATGAGGTCTGTGAATCCATTGTATGCAAATCTCTCCCATGTTAAGTTGAATTTCTACAGGAAGAGTGATTTTTAAAGATTATCAAAATGCTCTTACTATGGGTTTTTTACATGTATGCTAACTTGTATGCAAATTGCTAATGAAGTATGATGTTTTTTAGCTATGGTGTATAAAAGTCATCAAGAAGCTGCTAGAATTTATTATGAGTATTCCAATCTAGTTGTGGTGATTTTGGGGGATAGTTTTTAATTTTCCATTTGTGTCTAAGATGGAGGGTTGTTGAATAATGTTGCTAAATATTACCAATGTGGCTTGGTCTTCTATTTTTTGTTAAATGAGACATAGCATATATATATTTTGTAATTATGGATGCTACAAACTCGTTATGGACTTGTTGCATTTTTATAATGTGAAGCATATACATTGGAAGTTTTTGTTGATGCAGCTTATGTGGTAACTTCGAAATATGGTTTTTAGATCAATTGTCAAAAGATGTTTCTCAGATGGAAACATTCGGCATGGTAGTTCTACTCCTATGTCATCCCCAAATCACAAGCAGGGAAGATTCTCAAAGCTAGGTTTGCAGGACCAATCGGAAGAAGGAAGCAACAAGGTTTTTTTGAGTCATCGCCTGAAATATTAACTTCTAAGAGTGACATGTGATTTTCAAGGTCTGTACTCTGTATTATGTGAATATAAATGTGTAATCTGCTTGAAGGTATATAGGAAGACATTAACACAGCAAGAATGGTCCAAAGGGTGCTCCCATAAGGTGAAGCTCCATGTTCAAATCACCCCTCCCCATTATCCCAATAACATAATCTAGTTTTGACTACCTATCCACCCCCACGCCCCAAAACGAATAAAAAAAAAAAAAAAACTAAATATGGCAGAGATAGATGGCTAATAATCCATTTTATATTTTCTCTCTTATTTTACTATAGTTATTAGTCACCTTATTCTTGAAATCATGTCTTCTAATAGATGTCTTTTCTGTATGAGAACTTAAGCACAGTACAGTAGCTAAAATAGTAAATATTCTCAACTTATATTTTGTTGACTATTGTAAAAATTATTCTATTTGTGGTCTTCTCTTGCCCCTATCCTCTGCTCTCCCACCCTAGCATTCGCGATCCCAGTGTTACTATTTTTGGGTTGGTTTTTCTTCTTTTGTTTGGGTTGTTTTGCTTTTTTATTCAATCAGTAAAATATTTAATAAAAAATGCATTTATGTATTAAAAACTGTTAACTTACAAAACATTGATTCACACGACAACAAAAACGTAAGAGTGTGTACTGTTTTTTTGAATTTAATTAATAAGATTACTACAAGGATTTAAAATTATTCTTTGTGAACGACTTTAAGTTCCTTTTAGCTCAACCATGGCCATGGGTGTGGGGAGGAGGAGAGACAATTGCTCCATTTTCTCTCTTTCTTTTAAAAAAAAAAATTCAATTGCGTCCTTACAATTTTTTCAATCAAGCAAAAACAATCAAGTTGGCATCCAAAAAGTAACACCTTTTGTCGCATGGTCCACTAATAACATGCAAAAGTAGCGATAGAAATAATTAAAATAAATAAAAAATGTAATAATATAATATAATACTGAAAAAAAAATCAAAATGTCTTAAAAATATAAAAAAATATAGGTTTAATTATCCCATTGGTCCCTAAATTATTTGAGAATTTTCAAGTAGGTTTTTAAACTAAAAAAGTTTTTAATTGGATCCTTGATCATGTAAAAAAAAATTAATTAGGTCCTTAGATTAAGTGATCTGTTAGTAACCCGTTAACTTGGATGGAATATTCCTTATTCCCTCCTAGCTGGACACCCTTCCGCATTTTCATTGGTCCTTGAACTATTTGAGAATTTTCAAGTAAATCCTTAAACTAAAAAAGTTTCTAATTGGGAATTGTTCATCTTATTTGATAGATCCTTATCATGATTGTTCTTTCCAATGCATAACACAATATTAAAGGAAAACTTTTGTATATAATTCTACTGAAAATATACATATTTCCATCCTGTTTGCTGTCATTAACAATTTGGGCGATTGAGCTAGCCTATAATCCAAGCTTGTGTTGCACACATAGAAGATAGAAGATGACCTTATTTAATTTGATAATAAAATTTATTCACCTCCCATCTGCGATAGCTTCTCCTCCATCTCGGGCTGCTTCTCCCTTTCTTAATCCCCATTTCACTTTCTGCATCTTCTCTCCACCGAATTAGCAACTTCCACCCTTCCCTCCCTCGTTTCATGTTACTCCATCTTGTTGTGACAATGTCTCAAAGTTTGTCCCCCACCTAGAAAGGAGATTTAGTGCTCAAATTACAAATTGTATGTCTGCCATTACTCATTTGTACTGATATGTGATTATGCCAAATTTATGTAAGTTAGTATTGTATCAATGTATATAATTTAGCGGCATATAGTAAGTTTCATGTCAGTGTCTTGCATATTAGTGCATAACAATGCATATCAGTGTATGTAATGCATTATTCGTGTGCACACCAATATCGGTGTGCATATTAGTGTATTAGTGTGTGCATCATGTGCAGTATCAGATCAATGCAATATGGGTGTCCAAGTGCAGTATCAGTGTGGTATCAAGTACAGTGACCCAGTTAGAAACTTTTTTACTTTAGGAACCTACTTGAAAATTCCTAAATAGTTTAAGGACTTAGAGCAAAAAAAAATTCCATGTCACATTTCACATCAACAAACTTAATGACCTCTTCACAGAACCCTATCCTAAGAACCCAATTGAAAAATTAATACTATATGTTTAGCGAGCAAAATAGAAATTTTTTTAATTTAGGGATCTAATTGAAAATTTTCAAGTAGTTCAGAGACCAACTAAATAATTAAACCAAAAATATAAGTTTAATTATGATACTTTGTTAGCGTAAAATTTTTTACAATGTCAATCAATCACAAATCATCGTATATGTGACTTTTTTTTATACATTCCTATGTATGACATTTAAGGCAGTCGAATAAGAATGAAAGATTTTTAAGGACATAGTAATTTATTATTAGTTGAAGTGTAAATTTATTGGACCTGGATTGCCTACTGTAGCAAATTTACACATTTGCTGTAGTTGTGCAACTCGCGCCATTCGATTAAGATCTGATGGCTCACAATACAAGGTCGAATGTTGAACATGGTTTGTGCAACTCGGATTGTTTTGTGAGTCATTCGATAGACATCGGACGGTGCGGATTGCACAACTATAACAAATACGTGATTTTGTTATAGCAGACAATTCGGAGATGGACTTTCTGTAATCATTTTTTTAATTGTATGAAATCTTGATCGTAGATTAATTTTTACGCAAGCAAATATATTAATGTAAAAATGATTTCATAAGATCATGAGTATATATATTAGGATGAATGCGTGAAATCTAGTGAATCCAGATCCGAGTCGATCCGAGTCCGTCGTGTAGGTTTGACACTTCTATATCACTGCAGACTCTCCCTTCCTCAGTTACGCTCAAATCTGAAGGTCATGTTGAGTTCCCAAGGCATCAAAACCTTTCTCTATCTCAAGGGTTTCATAAGAACACTGCCACCAACTCCAAATTTAAACCCTATTCCCCCAAACTTTCTGTCAACAACAATCTCTCAGAACCACTACACCACAATTACTTCAGATCAACACTCATTTACGGTTTCCTACCTCACAAACCATTGTGGGTTCTCATTTCAGACTGCTCTCACTGCTTCCAAGCAAGTCCGTTTCGACGCAGCACAAAAACCCGATTCTGTTCTCGCCTTCTTCAGAAACCATGGTTTCTCCAACTCTGAGATATGCAGTATTATCAGAAGGGCACCAAACGTGCTTAATTGTGATCCCCACAAAACGATTTTGCCAAAGTTTCAATTTTTAAGCTCCAATGGTGCTTCAAGCTCTGAAATCGTCCTATTGGTGAATAGGAGCCCCAGGTTCCTATTTTCAAGCCTTGAGAACAGCATAATCCCTAGGTATGAATTGGTGACAAGGTTTTCTCAATCTGATAAGAAAGCCATTAATTATATAGTTGTTTGTCCCCATTTACTTGCTTATCATTTTGCGGAAAAAAATGTCAAATTTTTGCTTGATGTTGGAGTGAGAGAGTCACATATTTGCTATTTGTTCCGTACAAGAGCTTCTATACTAGTTTTAAATTGTAATGAATTTACGGAGACAGTGAGTGAAGTAAAGGAAATGGGATTTGATCCATCAAAGTTTACTTTTGTTGTAGCATTGCTAGCCAAAAGGACTGTGGCGAAATCGCTGTGGGATGCAAAAATTGAAGCCTTTAAGAGCTGGGGTTGGTCTGAAGAAAAATTTATGGAAGCATTTAGGAACAAGCCAAGCTGTATGTTAGTATCCATAGATAAAATTCATGAGGTGATGAGATTTTGGGTCAGTCAACTTGGTTGGAACTCTTTGGCCCCTGTCGAATGGCCTGGGATTTTTGGATATAGTTTGGAGAAAAGGATCATTCCAAGGGCATTTGTTGTCCAATATCTACTCACAAAAGGTTTGAGAAAAAAGAATGCCAGCTTATATACACCATTTGCCATTTCTGAAAAGTTGTTTCTTGAGAAGTATGTGAAGTGTTTTAAGGAGGAAAGATCTCAGCTATTAAAGCTATACCAGGAAAAAATGAATTTTCAACATAGCAAGAGGATGGTGTAGCATCCGGAAGTTAGCAAAGGTTAACTTACGAGTACATTTCTGTGTTAATTCAACCTTATTGTGTTTCTACATCCCAATGAAGTACTTGTGGTACTCATGTCTTGGTCATACTATCCTACCCCCAAGTGAACTTTGGGTAGATCATTGTGTGGTTTTGAAATTTTTTTGGGAGCATAAGTGGGTCCTCTTGTAGCTGAATGCGTATGGTTGAATTCTCCAAACATCTATATCATATAGGAGTAGGGAAACTTGTATGGAGTAGGATAGAATTCTCTTTTTAAGTATTTAACTGATTTTTCATTTTTGGTTTTCTAAGTTGCAACCATTGTCAACTGTTGATCATCAATTCCAGTCATAAGTGTGATCTATCTCAGTTGATTGATGCTTCATACATAAAAAATTGATTCAAGACTACAAATAGAGTTCTGATTAGAAAAGTTAAAAAAATGTCAGAAAAGATTATTCCACTCGTTTAATTGATCTCCTTTTATTGAAAGGTCTCACGCTCTCACAATATAGGTTATCTCTGAGGTGTTGTATCTTCTACATCATGGTTTTCTTATAGAGTGAAAAGATGATATTTTACTATATTATTCTTAAGAAATAAGTAGGTTTCTTCACTTGACCAGTGTGTTCTTCAGTTCATCACTCTAGTATGCTTATCGTGAGTGTTTCTGACATACTAGTAGTTCCCTGACAGCATACTTGCCGAACCGCTTGCCACTATTCTTTAAGAAAAGAATATGAGAAGCAGGCATTATTATTATTGACAACTTTGTGCTAATCTGAGCCTAGTTCTCCATATTTACCCAAAAATTAAATTTGAGTATCTTTGTATTGCATATAAAAGAGATCAGGCATGAGGTCTGTGAATCCATTGTATGCAAATCTCTCCCATGTTAAGTTGAATTTCTACAGGAAGAATGATTTTTAAAGATTATCAAAATGCTCTTACTATGGGTTTTTACCTGTTTGCTAACTTGTATGCTAATTGCTAATGAAGTATGATGTTTTTTAGCTATGGTGTATAAAAGTCATCAAGAAGCTGCTAGAATTTATTATGAGTATTCCAATCTAGTTGCGGTGATTTTGGCGGATAGTTTTTAATTTTCCATTTGTGTCTAAGATGGAGGGTTGTTGAATAATGTTGCTAAATATTACCAATGTGGCTTGGTCTTCTATTTTTTGTTAAATGAGACATAGCATATATTTTGTAATTATTGATGCTACAAACTCGTTTTGGACTTGTTGCGTTGTTATAATGTGAAGCATATACATTGGAAGTTTTTGTTGATGCAGCTTATTTGGTAACTTCGAAATATGGCTTTTGTTGATGCAGCTTATGTAGTTTTGGAAGATAAATGTGTGGTTTTGAAATTTTTTGGGAGCATAAGTAGGCCCTCGTGTAGCTGAATGCGTATGGTTGAATTCTTCAAACATCTATATCATGTGGGAGTAGGGAAACTTGTATGGAGTAGGATAGAATTCTGTTTTTAAGCATTTAACTTTTTTTTTTTTTTTTTTTCATTTTTGGTTTTCTAAGTCTAAACCATTGTTATTATTCAATTCCAGTCATAACTATGATCTATCTCATTTGATTGATGCTTCATACATAAAAAATTGATTTATCTCCTTTTATCAAAAGGTCTGACACTCGCAATATATGACTGTTATTTTTGAGGTATTGTGTCTTCTAAAGTATGTACTATCAGTTATGTATTCTGTTGTTGGTGATAATTGAATTTGCTTTTAATATAACACAAAGATGGTGGCATCTGGTGTTACTTAAAGTATTTAACTTGTAGATTAATTAGAAGTATAACGAAACCTTATTAAACATAATTGAGGTGATTGAAGCAGTCTTTTTAGTCAACCCAAGATGGCAATTGAAGTTCTTTGATATATGAAATTATGACTACTCTATTGCTTATGGTAGTTTCATTTCGAGTTGATAGTTTGATGTCTGTGTATATGTTATATGTTCTGTGGCCCGAACATATTATTTTCAACAAATCAGTGAAGAAACCTCATATATTATTATTTGTATTGAAGAGAAACCTCATCTTCAACGCTTGAAGCATTATCAATAGAGAGATACGGGCAGGGGAGCCGGAAATTAAACCTAAGGGGAGTTAAACCAAACCAAACATATATTATATTATATAAAAAAAATGAGGGGTGCCGGACCAAATCCAACATAACAAAGTACATGAAGACATGACACGGTTGAGGAATCGTGACATACCCCACTCCCTCCCACCACCTATGGAAGTGACTCGTGGGAATACATGAACGGGCAGAAATGGTAGGGTAACATAAATAAGGGCTTTCATTACAAAAGTACCATACATTATTTTAAATATGAGTAACTAATTGAAAGTTTTCAAATTTTATCTCACTTATTTGCATGAGCAAAGTTTAAGGCTTTATTTGGTTCAAAGGAGGGGAGGGGTTTTAATGGAGGGGTGGATTTTAATTAAGAGAGGAGAGATTTTAATGGAAGGTGAAAAGTAACACTTTTCATGTTTGGTTCGTGAAGGAAGGGGAGAGATTTTAAAATTAATTTATTTTTACACCCTTATAATTATTTAATTCAAAATAAATAAATAAGGATATTTTAGTCAATTGATGTAAAATGTTTTAACATCCCTCCTCTTCCCTCCAAATCCCCCCAATATTGGAAGGGAGCCAAAATTGAGTTAGGAGAGATTTCGCTCCTCTTTCACTCCCCTCCTCTCCTGTCCAAAAAGTTGAATCAAACATGAAAGATTTAATAAAATCTCTTCCCTCCCCTCCATTTTCCTTCAACCAAATACTATGTAAGTGTTTTTTTAATGTGTGTATATTAGTAATTGTACGTTGATACGATTGTTTGAATTAATTAATAATTAAAATATGTAAGATTTTTCAGATTTGTTGTCTATTGTTAAAAAAATTTAAGATTAAATACTTATTCTATTCATTAAAAAACTCAAAAGCATTTGGATGAGATGATATGAATATTTTTTAACTTAATCAGTGATCTCGAGTTCGAATCCGAATAATAGGAATGTAGCATCGTTGAAACTTTTGAAGGAGAGCTTTGTTGCCCTTGTGATTCTTTTTTTCTCGAGGGATTAATTTTCACAATTGCACGCTGCATGCCCTTAGAAAAAAAATTATAGTCACCAAAAAAAATATGGACCCATGCATACAAAAACCCTAACTTTATTGCTAAAAATCTTAAATATAGATTAAATTAGTCATTTTTTTGATTTTCTTATTTTAATGACTTGTATAAATGAATTCTATCAGTTGTGGAATATTCAGTTACACTAACATAATAAGAGCCTCCAAAATCGTCCCACCCTGAAAGACATCTTCAAGATTCCAAGCAACAAAGAAAAGAAAAGATGCTGAAAGCCGTGGCGCCACTGTTCAACCGTCACAAGCAGTCACGTCCCTTCAAGGATTACCACTCCGAATGGTTCAGCGCCTTAAAGAACAACCTCCTCCCTCTCCTCCGTCGTTCCATCTCCGGCGACTCACCCACCATCCTCTCCACCAACGTCGAGATGCTCCACCAGCACTTCCAATCCTACTTCTACGCCTTAGACGCCGCCGCTAACTCCGACCCTTACCAACTCCTCCACCAACCTTGGCGCAACTCCCTCGAGAAACCCCTCCTCTGGCTCGGTGACCTCCACCCTTTCCTCTTCACCAACCTCGCTCGCTCCTTCCTCGACGAACAACAATCCGCCACCGATGACGACGACCACGACAACCACTTCGGTTCCAATAACCGCCGCAACAACAACGATAACGGCATTGTCTTTCTTGAAAACGGTTACACCGACGGCGACGAAGGTCATGAGTTTATCGATACCCGCCACGTGGGTATCTCTGGGTTCAAAGAAAGCTTCGATCTTTACGAAGATCGTCCTTGGCAGGTGGCAATGGCTTGGAGGAACCCTTCAGAGGCGTTGACGACTCGCATGGATCAAATAGAGTGTGGCTTGAGGGTTATAGTTCCCACTTTAACGAACAGAATGAAGCATGCAGAGGCTGCATTCGTTGACCGCGTCGTAGGGGATTGGTTTCGGTGTAGGGAGAGAAAGGGTGCAGCTAAGGTTGCTGTTGGTGCTGACGTAAAGGGTCACATGGAAGAGTTTGTGAGTATCTTTCTATATGCAAATAGGCTTAGAAGAAGTGTTCTTGTGGATATTATGAGTGCTGTGAGTGTCTACCAAGCTGCTTTGTTTCTTGAAGGGTTGGCCCAATTCCTTATTGGGTTTAAGGATCATGAGTTGCTCCATGCTGTGGAACAGTGCAAGACTTTATCAATCGGTCAAAGCAGCAAAGAATGTCGACCCATGTGTCACTAAGGAATGAAAAACCTTAATTTATATTTTTATTCTTGTTTTGTTCCTCTTATTCTGATAATTGAAGTTGATTTGAAGTCTTGGGCTTTCATTGAATGAAGAATTTTTAGTGACAATGAGGAACTGCATTGCATCCATGGTGTAATTGAGATGACCCAGTTTGTATGCTGAAAAGGGTACATGATATGATACTTTTACTGGGTACTGGTTGTGTTGTAATTGATGATGACTTTGTTTAGGTAGTAGCAATTTTCTTTTGCCTTGATTGGCCACTCGTTAAAGTTGGCCAATATGCAATTACTGTATTTGATTTTGGTTTGTGAATTTGTGTGTAGAAGTTGTTACTTGTACCCACTGAATGAAATATATTAGTGAATAATATCTTCTTTTATTGATGAAATACATATAGATTGTGCATGGCTGACAAGAATTTCCTTTTTGATAGTCCATATATGCTGTGGAAAAGTTTAAATTAAAATGTATGTTTCATCCCTTATCTCTGGCATAAATTTCAATTTAACCAGTAAAGAACTTGTTTTTCCGCCTGATTGATGAAGATTTCTTGTTTACAAGACAATGTTTTCAATTTTACTTGTTCTCAAACTTTCTTTATACTTTGAATATAATTTCAATGTTTTAAAATTACTGTGATATTTCGTCCAATTGACTCAGTGGAGTATTATTATTGACTATTATATGTCTTATGAAGTTTAACAAAGCAACCAAAACTTTTCTGTAAAAGATTAACATTCGTATTTGAAAAATAAGTTGCATTATTTTGGTATTGAGAAGGACCTTAATATGCAATGACTTGTATGTTGGTTTCAGGACAGAAAATTTGATATTAACAGTCATTCTGAAGGATTATGTTATTTGCATATCAATAGCAAAACTAACACTGAATGAGCAAATGATTATTCATGAGAAATTTAAGGTAAAATGCATGTGTTGGAAACTTAAAATTTAATAGTTGATTTCTAATATTTGGACAATTGTCTCTATAGCTCGTGATGTCTAATATTTGGAAAATAGATAGCATGATCAATTTTTAGATTTAACTGTTGATGTCTAATATTTGGAGAATATGCATCTCCTCTTACCTGCTTTGTCTGTAATTTAGCTAAACATCCTCTTCTTCACACCAAGTTTTAAATCTGTTTTCATCATCATTTTCTTAGAGTCCTGTCATCATAACGCATTCCCAATACTTTCTGACTGACATTCACAAGTGTTACAGGGGCAGCTACATCAATTGCTGCAATTTATTTTTCATTTTCCCAATATAATGCAGCTTGCATGCCAATGACCCTAATGTATGTCGATTTAACACTATAATGAGAGAAAGAAGCAGAACTACAAAATCATGTTCCCATGTTCAAAAGATTTTTATATAAACTTCCAGGCCGCCCATGTTTTCTTATCAGAAGGGCTAGCAAAGTTTAATTCAAATGTCCTTGCTATTGATCCACAGAAATCAATGAGCTTTGCTACAATTTCAGCGTTTTCTTGTACATGTTGCATGTTGTAAGGGTCACCCCCACAATTTATTCCCCAGTTGCAGCCTCCTTTGTTTTCCTACCGGTGGAACCTCCCACTTTCCATAGAGTATTTCCCTCTCCTCTGCTGTAAGCTTAGTGTTCACCATCTTAGCTAGGTATCCCTTTCTTGCTTTAGAGCTTTGATGCTGCATTTGACAGTCAATCAATGGACAGCAAAATATCAGTATAATTCTCTATTCGTAGTCATGAAAGGCGAAAATGTTTTCAATTTACAATAACATGTGGCAAAGGCACAAGCATTAACCAACATTACATTGGTTTGAGTGGAACTGGACTCGGATCCCTTAAGCAAGATCTCGAGTTTGAATCTTGTGGATGGAAAAAATATGGTTGGGAGGGGAGACCCCACTAAAGATGGCCAGCCAGATTTCCCGACGAAGATTAGTCATCGGTGAAGTCAATGGATACTTCGCACCTATGTCATGATAACAAAGAAAAAAAAGACAAGCATTAGAAACCATTCCACTTAGAACGACCTATCAAAGACACTATACCTTGCAGAATCAGATCCTGCCGGCTTATCACCTAGAAGTGCAAGGACTAGCATTCCCAAGCTCAGCCAGGTACTGCTCCAGCCATGTCAATCTTCTAAGTTCAACTTCCATATATATATATATATATATATATATATGATCAGAAGGATCTCCTCTTAATCAAAGATAAAACTGAGTTCGATGTACATTAGAAATGTGGCATAAATGCCATAACATGATTGTTTGCTTTCTCTGCTCTTCACGTAGTTTATGAGATTGAGAAGCAAGGTTCTAAAATCAGACCTGTCATTGAACCGGTGAAGACACCGATTCAAGGTTCAATGGTCTAACTGTGATTGAACCGGTAGTAATTAAATATGTTTAAAATTTTTAATATAATATATCAAGCATAAAGCAATATTAAACAAAAAATAACATAATATTCATAACTTCATAACTTTAAAAGTTAAACTTCACTTAAAAATGTCATAACTCATAAAATATAGCATGCAAAATTACACATGAAACCAAATCAAATATGACATAACATTTAAGTTCAACAACACAAAATAATATCCATTATCAACCACAAAATAACTATCAATCATCATAATATTCATTGAGGTTGATTCCTTCATATTCAAATATCTTAGGAATAACATCTTCACTAGTTAAACCACCGCCACCACTTTCAAGTTGAAATTCTGTAGTGCCAAGACCTTCATCAACTAGTTAAATAACAAACAAGTAGAAAAATAAAATTTTAAATAACAAACAAGTAGAAAAATAAAATTTTAACTCCAGAATGATACTTAACAAATGAAACATTCAATATAACTAAATATTAACCATCATTATTTTTTGATGATTCACCAATTGGAATTGCATTCTCATGATAAATGACATTCTCAATCTCATCAATATCAAGCTCGGGAGGTGCTTCTTCCTCAGTTACCCAAAAATCAACTTTGTCAATGAATTGATAATCAATAGGATCATAAAATGTCTTCTTGTAGTGCCACCTAAGATAAAGCATCACACTATCAAAAAGCAAATCAATTATGCTAAAAAATAAGTGACACAATGTTTTTATTTTTGAGATAGAGAAATCTTTATACCTATTCTTCAAATGCTAGTTATAATTAATATAGACAAAATCATTTAGTCTTTGATGTTCTAGTCTATTTCTTTTCTTTGTATGGATGTGTTCAAAGACACTCCAATTTCTCTCACACCCCGAAGAAGAAGAAGTTTGGCTAAGAAGACGAACTGCCAACTTTGGAATACTACCCCCATACAATCTCCACCATTGATCTACAAGAAATGTACTTGGTTATATGACCATAAAACAAAACAAAAAATGCTTAACTATTTAAGTATCGCTATCCTCAATTATATCAATCAAGACTTCTATTAACGAAATTGCACTGGTCAATCAGAGAGAATTTTTGCAAGCAAATTATTTGATCCCAAGGAAGCTCTTCTCTGCAACTTACATTCGGTTTCACACTTGCCAACAAGAATGTAAGCGTTCGCAAGCTTTTATTGTAAAATTACTTAGAAGGAAAAATAACTCGAGTCGTATTATAACAACCGTAGAAGATAAAGAAATATTCGTACTAATCTCTTCAATCAAATAAATCATACTTAAGAATTTAGTCATACCATCTTCACTTGAGCATTATTAATAAAGAAATGCGAACAACACACTCTTTAACACAATTTTTATTATTGAGTGGATTTTATATCAGACTCATTAAATCATATGGGTTCACTCTCTATCAAGTGAGTTCCACATGAAATCTATTCAATAATAGAGAATGTGCTGAAGGGAGTGTAACAAAGAATGTTTCTTAGCATTGCTATTATTAATCACTTCTTTTGCACGTTAATGTGTTTCTTGTTTGTTCCACATGGCTTAAGGCTGGATATATAGTACATACAATCGCTATTTCGCGCATGTCCCCCTAGTGAAGACGGCAATATTTGTGTAAGACTTGAGTCTCTATATGGTACGTGACCATGTTTTCCACCACAGCAAACATAAAATCCCCAAAAGCAGAATCAGACACTTTTGTATTGACCAAATAACATAGCACTAAGGTCTTCAAAACATCATAATTATGTATGCCAATTTCAAATTACCCAACTTCCACAAATGAAAATTATTAAGAGTACTCATTTTGTCGACAGAATTGAGTTTCAACAGTCTAATAGTAGTAGTCATTCAGCAACTTTTCAGTTTCAAACCATAGGAAGCAACTCAATACAACTTATATCCAAATAGTTGATTTTTATGTTAGGTGCTCACTACCACCTTTTAATAGTCATGGCTGCTACAAAGCTAGATATCAAAGGTTATAACTTTACCTGTAATCATGACTATTTTATACAAGAAGATAACATTTAGTCACATGCATCTGGATAATTTTCAAAAATCTGGAAATGCTGACCTTAGGTTCCTGATGACTGTTTTAATGTCAATAAACTTCTGTTAATGTGACTTCCTTCCTTTAATCTTGTACCACATTTATTTGTTTGAGAGATGCCTTCACTTCCAGCAGATCCACAAAATTCTATAAATATTTTGAATAGGCATCAGCACATCTAGCTTGTTACCAAGACTTTCAGGTCAAAAGAATGCAGATAAAACATACCAAACTGGCTGAGACTTTATTACATGGCCTGGACTTTCCAGAAGGCTGCTCTGTATGGTCTGAAATATTTATAGAACAAAAAATAAGTACTTATTATAAAATATAAAGCAATAAACTTCATGTCATATTTCTAAAGAGTGCATAAATTAAGTGAAAAAGAGAAACGGGAAGGTTAACATGTAAATATATATAAAAGGACATATCCACTTATAAGATTCATGAGAAAATATGCAAATATCCAATAGGCACTTATGGAATGCCTAGAAGACTGGATAGAAAAGGAAATTACAGTGAAAAGGTTAGACTTAGAGCAGCTAAATGATTGCTAAAACACTGTGTAATGTGCATGCATTATATCTTCATGAAAAGATGATAATTCAATACTTTATTTCGTTAGTTTGAGCTTACCAGCCTAATTATTTGATGTGACCTTGAGCTTTTATCATTTAAAGAAGTTTCTCCCACTTACTTGTCTTTGCGCTAGCTGCAGATAGATACAAGTTTAAGAACAGTAGTCATTTGCAAGCAACCTAAAAAAATAATGCACTGCAAATAAATGCTATTTTTCTATAACTCTTACATGTTTTCTATACAAAGGAAAATCTCCTTCAAACATCGGTATCAGTGAAAATTAACAACAGTACTCAAGAACAAACTGGAAGCCTTACAAGACAAAGCCAGATTTTTATACTACCTTCATAGAAGTCAATTAAATGCCTCAGATGTTGACCATCTTTAGCTATTTCTTCAGTCAGCTTTTCCACAAATAGTCCCTTTCTGTATCCAAACAAGAAATTCTCATAATAAAATCCCTTTCTGGTGTCTGTAAGATTGGAATAAATACAAAATGTTCATAAATGCAAACATTTCCTATTAAACTTTGCAATTAGAATTGGATCATAGGATTATATCATATATAACCCTTTTTCTTTTCTACGAATTCATAAATAGCCACGTGCTCGTCGTTCTTCTCATTCTACAAAGACACTCAACATATATAACTTTGGTAACAATAGTAACTAACATTCTTGATGTACACATACATGTCCCTAATAGCATTTTCAATAAACTTAGGTGTAATTCTATAGATATTTTAGATGTTTCAATGGGAACATGACATATGTAACAATTACTACACATATAAATATGTTTTTGGACCTTGTAAAATAAAAAAAATTCGTTTTTAGTCCCTCATTTTCAAAACGTCTTTTTTTGGTCTCTTAATTTTCAAAATAGTTCACATTTGATCCCTATTTTGAAAGTTGGACTAACGTTAGAAACCAAAAGTAAACTATTTTGAAAATTGATGGACCAAAAAAGGACGTTTTAAAAATGAGGGACTAAAAACGAATTTTCACTATTTTATAGGGACCAAAAACATATTTACACCTTAAATTTTTATTGATGAGTTGTTACACATGTAACACCTAAAATATCTATGTAATTGTAGGTGAGTTTTCTCCTTCCACTAATGGCTCTCATTATGAATGTCTTACCAGTTACCACTGCTAGTTTGCCCATAAACAAAAATAAGCTAGACCGACAAAAGAACTTTAAGTGAAAAGTAAGGTAAAGGCCTAAAAATAAAAATTTTAAGTTCTAGCTTAGAATAAACTACCATTGATTCCGGAAATTGCTGATAAAGCAACATCCTTTGCCCCTTAATTTTCATAAACCATTATAGTTGAGCATGTAGGAGCAAAAACATTATCTTTGACACATTTACGTTATATAAAATTAAATAGAAACTTAGCGAATAAATTAACAATTTAGTGCTCGTTTGGTTTAGATTATTTTCAACGCAAACGTAAAAATAATGTTTCCCGAGATAATTATTTTGGAAGTTATGTGAGTGAGCTTTCTCCACACGTGATTTTATCTTTGCAGAATCTAAAACAAAAAGGCTCGAAGTGATTAGAATTAAATGGAAGCTCTTTCAGTTCAGTGTGCCCACTTCTGTTAACGATAAAAGTACTTTTATGGGTTTTCCACAATGGGCCTAGCCCACTTATTTACAACGGTAACTGTTACCAAATCTCTCTCTGACTCTCATGGTCAATTTCACCTGGAACTATTGCTTTCATGTGAGGTGAGGATAGAGATTACTCTCAAGGAACGAGGAAAAAAAAATAAAGAAAGAAAAAGATTATTCTAAGAAGTAATACATCAATCTTATTAAAAAAACAACACATACATATAAATAGAATTTGTGCCATCATACTAGCTTCATAATATTCCATGATAAAGTTTGTCATTGATTGCATATTTGCATTACTAAAATTTTCTGGTAAAGAAAAAGCGTTTGGGATTTTAGAGTGAGAAGTATGAGGTATTGTTAATATAAAAAAAAGTTGAAGTGTGTGTTTGGAACCGTAACTGGATGGGTTGAAACGTGCCTTGGGGAGAAGCTACATTTCAAACATGATTTTGAGGGCATAGAACATGGTTCCAAAGTTTGTATTTCCATTTAAAATTTATGTTTGTCAAAAGCAAAATAAATTTCCTTTTACATTGGATGATATTTTTATTACACTTGTACCATTACAAACTTAAGTTTGATTGTGTCAATGAAAATCCAAACATACATTAAAAGTAAGCTAAAATAGTTTATCCAACTTAGCCAATTTAGTTGAAGATAATTAGCCAATGTGGACAATTGCATTTCACTTGCTTATTTTAAATATTATGGAATGGAGAGGAGATTGATATTGTTCTCCTTTCAAGAGGTTTGAGACGTTAGAGATACAAAAAATTATTTATAATTCTTTATCTAATAACTAAATATTTGAAAAGATTATGACATAATATTAGAACTTTTATAGCTGAGTGGTTAGCATTTTTCTTCTTTGGCAAAATTTTCCTAACAATCAAGAATTTTGTTGAGGATATTAAGCCCATTTATTTTGTCAAAATTATATTTTATATAACAAAGTTTTCAAACATAAATTATTTCACTATAAATTCCCTTTTTCTCTCTCTTTCTTCTTCATGTGATGGAATCCTCTCATTTATTGCAGGATAAAATCCATGCGATCGAGTAATATGTTACGTATGTTGCATGAATATGGGTATAATGTCGATACTCGATATAGATGCAGGCACGGAATACGATCGATATTTTTTAAAAGTCTAAGATACAAGTATGTCAATATAAATTTTAAAAAAAGTGGTGTGTGCGTCTATAATTGAAAAAAATAAACCCGAGATGGTGAGATCTTTTTTGTGCATCAGGATATATCCTCAAACGATAAGTCGAGGACTAACCCCTAATTTCGAGGTGCCGTCGAAGTAGGTTTTGTCTTTTTCAACATAACATTTTTCATATATACAGTAGGAATCAAACTTCTGACAATATGTTTAAGAAACTCAGCTATATATCAATTATACTAGATCTTATTGGTTCATTTAGTGAGATTTTAATAGGAAACAGCCGTAATTCTTTTAAGAATCCTTCTATTCTATTTGGATGAATCCGAGTCCCAAAGCATATGAGTCCATTATTGCTCCATTCGGCTTAGACATTCAACTTTCTATATTTTCCTTGCAACTTTTCAAATAGGAAATGATTCTGGCAAAGACGAAATAAAATTCACCCAAGTCAAAAATTCCTCTCTTCGACCTATGACAACCGATTCACGTCTCATTCGCCAACTTAGTTTCGCCAACTAATTTGGCGGTACTTTCAATTCTCTATTAGTATCATTTCTTCGTTTTGGGAGGCCATAGATAATAAAACAAAAGCAAAGTCTAATCAATATCCTAAAAATTCAAAGATAAAAATTTTGTATTGAAAGTGATATATTTAATAGGATTTTTTCCTCTTTTGAAAAATATTGCATTTAATATATTGAAAAGTTAAATGTGTGATTTCCCATAATAGTTTTTTATATATGAATTCTTTAACATGTACAAATTTGCACATGATAGAAAAATCCTATTTAATATATTGAACTTTTAAAAGTTTCATTTTCCAATAAAAAATTTATAACTTTGGATTCCTCAAACAATATCCTTATGACATTGGTTAGCATGACCCTAAAACAAATGAAAGATACAAAGGGTCAAAACCTCAACAGAAATAATGGCCTCTCGTCCCCATATCTTCATTTTCATGTACAGATATAACGTATATAAAACAAACTAAACACCATCTGAGCCTTCATATCATTGAAAGTTTATCCAAACAACAAAAGGAAAAGGTTAGGGGTAGCTTTCCAAGCGCAACAACAATGTGGAATTTATGATGGCAGTTACTCAAATGACAACCTCCTATAATGTTGCATGATCGTATATTATTCCATTCTAGAGCATCTGCAGATTTGGTTGCTTTGTTGGACCCGAAAGTAAGCTGACTCAACCATCTTATTCGAGCCCTTCTTATTAGGGCCCGTTTGGTGGTCAGGATAAGGGAGGCAGGATAGGATAAGCTATCCTGTCCTGTTTTAATCTGTAGTTTGGTGAACCAGCAGGATAGGATAAGCTTATCCTGTTAGCTTATCCTATCCTGTTGTTTAGTTATAATTCTATCCTGAGGGTGGAGCTGGGTTAGAACCAACAGGATAGGATAAGAAAATGCTTTCTTTTATCTCTTACCTTTAATATTGTTATTATTTAATTACGGTTTCAAACCTAATTAGTCAACCTTAATACTAATTAAAATATGTGGTTTAATGAACAATTTTTATAAAAAGTGAAAAAAAAGTTAATTTTTTATAATTTAAAAAAATGGACTAATTTATAATTAAAAAGCCAAAAATATATATTATTAAATATTTTTTAATTTAAATGTATAAAACAACCACGTAATATTAAAATTTATTTTTGAAAAAAAATGTAATTTTGATATAAGGATAATTTTATCATTTGTGGATATTTTATATCATATCCTGTCATTATCTGATGCACATCAAACATTGGACAGGAAAAGAGCTTATCATGCTCATATCCTATCCTATCCTTATCCAGCTCTCATATCCTATCCATCCTTATCCTATCCTGACCACCAAACGAGCCCTTAAGGTTTTCTCGCAAATACAGACTCATATAGATATGTGGTTAATTTTGCCACTTATGTATACACTACCAGACTACTTTAGACCCCCACCTGGATTTATTATATCAGAGACTCATGAATCATGCGCTGACATATATAATTGTTTAATTCACATGTCAATTAGCCGTAGGCTGAGTTGAGCCATCCAATTCCCAGTGAAAAAGGAAATTATAATATTGCTACACTAGTAAACTACTCAGTATATAATAAATAAGCGACGCTTTGAGTGTAACAAAAGTCATTTTGCACAACCAGCAAATGAAAATGAAAAGCCATTATCATGATATCTCTAATCTCTGTCCCCCCTAAAATCAACTACGTCACCCACTGATTTTCTTTAGTACAATTTATAATTACCATATATTGGGGCTTTGTATCTTGAGGTCAACTACCACATATGATTTAAAATAAAGGAGATGCTAACAAGTTTTTTTTTTAAGGATACTAATTAAGAAAATAAAAAATATAAGTTTTTATTGGAAAGTGCGTATTCAATATTTTAAAAAATATTATATTTAATTTTTTAATAAAAATTTGTTTTTATTGAATTTTTTAAGCAGTGCCTTTAGATACATTTGTTATCAAAACCCTAAAATAAAATAGGTTTTGTTAATAAATGCATTTAGGACATACTTGTTAAAAAATAAGAAATAATTTTTTTAAATAAATAATAAAGCATTAAAGATGTAGAGTTGAAAAGTTTTATTTTTATTTAAAATTATATTATTTTGTTCCTTAATAAATAACTTAGCAAAACTAAAAAAATTATCACCGAATTTGCTTGACAAATAAAGATCGGAATATTTAATAATATCTTTCTCAAGTCGTCTTGCTTAAAATGCAAGCAGAGACATGTTCTCTTATTTCAAGTAGCTCTCCCAACTTAGGGCCTCTTTGATAAAATTAGTTATTAGTAAATAAGTTAGCTGATAGTGGATAGCTTATAGCAGATAGCGGATAAGATAGCTGAGAGCGAATAGCGGATAAGCTAGCTTATTTTTTATGGAAGTGTTTGATAAAATTAGCGGTTGAACTAACTGAAAAATATAAAAAGACATAAAAAAGACATCTTTATTAATGATTAATGATTTTACATAAAAGAGAGAGAAGAAAATAAAGGTAGAATTAAATGTAGATAATAAGGATAAAAGTGAAAAGAAAAATGAAACACTATAAGCTATAAGCTCAAACGCTACTTCAAGTAGCGTCTGAAAAAACGCTATAAGCTCGTGATAGAAGCGCTTACCAAACGAGGCTACTTTCTCATCCGCTATAAGCTCGTAAAATTGCCTTGCCAAACAGGCTCTTAGATTCATCTCACCGGTAAGAATTTGGACCTCTTAAATAAGTGATCAGTGGTTCGAATTCTGACTCTTACGAATAGAAAAAATCTGGTTGGAAAGAGACTACCCACCTTCTGTGCCTTCAGGTTCCCCAACGGAGATTAATTATTATTAACAACGATGCATATTTTGTACCTATCACATGGATACAAAAAAAAAAAAACAAATAGCTCTCCCTACTTTGTTCGGTAATTTTATTTTTGTTGTATTTTGTTTTAAAAAGATCAAGTACCAATAACCAACAAGATTGTATGTTGTTTTAAAAAGAGCAAGTATCAAAAACAAATAGCTCTCCCTACCTTTTGTTGTATGTTGTTTTAGATCGGATTTTTTTTAATTAATGGTGAGGAAAGATTGAATTTTTATAACCAACAAGACCACAACACTAAAGCATCTTGCGTTACGCCAGATTCGACATTTAATAGCGTTTATTTTTTGTATTTAATAGTATTTTTTAGTGTTATTTATCTTGACACTATTAAAAGGTAAACATTGGTAACCCTTTCGAAACGTTGTCGTAGAAGTGCTTAGGATAACACTTTTCTAATGAAACATTATAGTAGTTCACACTAAGAAGCGAGTCTTAGAAGAAACGTTGTGGGTCGGGCTAAAGATAGTGCTTACTGTAAGAAGTGTTATCTTACTTACCTACAAAGATAGCGCTTGTTCAATAAAGCGCTATCATAGTCGGAACTATACTATCTATTCCCCACCACTTTTTTGGAAAAAAAATATTTTCATAGCTTTTTGCACATTCTCCTCGATTCAACATTCAAAAAACAACATTCAATATATTAAAAAACCTCATCATCATATCAGAAAACAACATTCAGCAAGCAAACAACACCAATCAATACCCCTCATGCAATCAATTGAATCGATCGTAATCAAACTTTGATTCTTAAATACAAATATGGTAATGTAAAAAAACCTAGATACTCCCATGAATATACTAGAATTTAACACAGCCCAGGATTTGAATTTTTCTTATACCTCACATGATTTCGGCTACATGCACTACCTACATTCTTTACACGACTAACAACCAGAATCTCCCAACTTGCTGATTGTTGTCATTTACTTACAACAAAATTAGAAGACACAAGTAAAACATCAGTGGATAACAATAAGTGAATGATATACAAACAAAACAAATAGAAATCATAAATATAAAATTAATTAGAAAAAAATACATGTTTAAGTCGATCTTTTCTTTTTCCTCGTCGAATTGAGACTTGTTTGTCCCTTTTTGGTACAAAATGATGGGTTGACCCAAATCCCCTCATAATGATCATCCCTCATATACAACCCATCATCTCCATTTGGATCAGTCTCAAGTGGTTGTGATGTCTCGAAGAAAGAATCATCCTCAATATCAGTAGCTTCATTGTCTTGATCATCAATGTTATTGACATTTATTTTGTTAGTATGGACCACTTCTTATCAGATTGATCGGTGAGATAGAACATTTGTTGAGATTGAGATGCTAAAATAAAAGGTTAACCTTTATACCCACGCCCTATTGAAATCGACCTGCATGAACCACAACTCATTATTCTGAATATCGTTATTATTGTCAACCCACTTATAATGGAACACAGGCATCCGAAACATTGTGTAGTCCAAATATCATATGCGTTCAACGACCCTAAAGTATAACATATTCGCATATATGGGGTTCCTGTCTTTGACACTTTCCACATCCATGGCTTGAGCTATAAGAGTCATACCACTATTTTGCATTGTACTCCGATCATCATGTTCTTACTTATAGAATGTGTACTCATTAATAAGATAACCCGTGTAAGAGAATGCATGTAAATTTGGACCTTGTGCTAATCATCTCAATTTTTTTGAATCCGGATCTGGATTTACAACCAACTCTGCATAAATATGATCCTTTAGCCATGTTATAAAACTCCGATTCTGTTACTTTGTTATCTAATTCCCAGGCTTATTTTAGTTCAAACTCTTAGGTATGTCATTGTATCTTTCAACATATGGCTCAACCTCATCGACGTTGTGTAGAACATGTAAGTGTGATTGCTCTCATTCTGTCTTTGACATGGTGATTAGTATTTCAGTTCATGTTATCTCTCCCTCTGTTGTTCTTCCACTGTGACAAGACTTTGGAACCCCTATGGAATCGACGGTGGATAGGTATTCGGTGCATAATTCCATAGCTTCCTCCACTAGTATAGTTCAACAATAAAATTCTCTCGTCGTGATTGGTTTTTCACATACCCTTTTAATATCTTCATGTAACGCTCAAACGTGTACATCCATCTCATATAAACAGATCCACACAGTTGTATCTCTCTAACCAGGTGAACGAATAGATGAACCATTATGTCAAAGAATGAATATAGGAAATACATCTCAAACTCACACAAAGTCACAACAATTCTTGTTTGTAATGCCGACAACTTCATAAGGTCAACCACCTTGAAGAAGATAGATAATTTAGTTATGGACGATCGCATTTTTTTAGGCAAAATGGAACGTATCCTGACTGGTAGCAAATCCTTCATGAGAACATGACAATCATGAGACTTTAGACCCTTTAACTTCAGATCTTTTATTGATACAAGGTTCCTAATGTTTTAAGAGTATCCATCTGGAACTTTAACTCCATGAAGAAACCTACAAAAAGCAATTTTATCTTTTCTAGATAAAGTATGAATCCCAGAAGTACATATGTACGTTTTCCATTCTTTATCATTCCCAATTTTGTTCTTATTCTCATACTAACCAAGTCCATCCTTGTGTAACACCCCCTTTGGGCATTACCTTATGAACACGTGCAGAATTAAATTTAAAAGGGAATTGCTGGTTGCTTTCGGAAAAAGATAATTTACTTTAAGTCAGAAAACTCGAGTATAAAAATTTCTGCATAATACTTCGGAAAAAAGATACATACATCATAATAGAAAAATCACCTTATACTTGACAACACACAAAAACTGGGTTTATAAATCATTTCACCATCACATATAAGCCTTCCTGAAATTGTTTTTCATACTGAAGTCTCAAACCATAAAAAAGGTTTTCAAAACCACATACCGACTTTATCAACTTAAACATTAAAAATCCTAAGAGCTGGTCTGATAAAAGAATTCTATGAACAATAGACCATACTATCTAGCATACATCATACCAATGAGACTGAGCCTCGTCGTCAACAGTCCACACATCTTCGTCGTCGACATCAAGAAACTCAAGCTACAGGGTTCCGAATTGACCCAAAGGACCGTTGGGAAGCATTTATACACGTATCCAAAAACACAACAGGGTGTCCAACATGTACAGGCAAGGGTTAGTACCCAATATATGGATTTAAACACGATAACTACATGCACGACACCCAAACACAGCATATGAACATATGTAGTATCAACACAGCACAATAGCAGAAGTAACACGGGACGACATACCAGGTAACAACATGCCCAACATGCATACCATAAATCGCAATATATCATGTTAATCAATTAGCAGCATAATACATCCTCGAAAACAGAATAATGATGTACAATAAGTAAATGTAATCATCAATAACCATGCAATGTAATACGATGTACATAACTCAATGCCATATGCCACAAGGGTAAAATTTTGAACCCTACTCAATGGAGCTAACAAAATGTCGGAGAGAGTGAATGGGAGGACAAGTTCCGTGTATGCCAGTCATGGACAAGATGCTACAACATTCGTAACGTGCACGTATCTGATTTTACGGAAACACTCTACACCAAACATGAAAAGTACAACATCTAGTCAAGGATATCAATGTATTGCTCAGATTCGCCATGACACAGAAGATCTACCAACTGGTCACATGTCAACCTTTCCAACCCTGATACCTCCAAGACCATTTAAGACGTCACTATAAGATTCGCACCCGTACCAAGGTGTAAGCTCAACTCATAGGCTCAAGGCCTTACAAACTCATGCAATGAAATGTCAGTGCTTACACAAAGCAGATACGATAAAGCAATGTCTATCCACCGGATAAACCTCAAGGTTTACTAAGGTTCTCTTCCTTAGGAACTATATGCGTCATTGTATTGTAAAACTTTTATCCACCGGATAAATCTCGTGATCCCTCCGGGATCGAGTCATCACAAGGCTGAAATAATTGAACGATTGTCTTGGATCCGAATCACCGGTCCATCATTGTGAACGCCCAATTTTGTCCGGGTTAATTAATCTTTTGATTAGGTGATCAGAAAAGGAAAGAAAAAATTGAGTAGGCTTTGGCCCGTAATCCCATTTTTGTTTAACCCACTTAAAAGCCCATTTCTTGTTCAAAAAAAAAAAAAGAAAACGAAAATGATAAAAAATAATAATAATCATGAAAGGGTTCTGCTTTTACATTTCTGGAAGTCCCCTCCTTTTTCTTTTTCTTCCTTTTTTTGTTTTCTTTTACTTTATTCCCTTTTCTCCTAAGCAACCACAGCAATGGCCACAGCAATGGCAAGGACATCTGCTCTCTGGCACCTTTGCCTCCCCAAGGACAGGGAACAAGGCTGATCTGCCCCCTCCTAAGGCACTGCATTGTACATCTCCTGCAACAAGCCAGCAGCAAAAATTTTGGAATCATTCTCATCTGTTGTTGCCTATAAATTCAACGAGAACAGAGGGGAAAAGGGGTCGAAAAATCGGGTAAAATGAGTATGAAATAGGGGGAAAAAAAGACATACTTCCATTCCTATTCCCTCTCCTTCTTCCTTCTCCACTCAACCCCCATTTTTGCTTCCCTGTTGCTGTCTTGTACCTCCAGAAGCCACTCAAGCCCCCCTCCCTACGCAGGACCCGAGCTTCCCACCGGAGACCACCATCGCCGCCGCACGAGCTCGCGCCGCTCGCTCCCTCAGCCACCTCGAGCCGCGCCGCTGCTCCACCGAGCTGTATCACCGCGGGAACCTCCGCGAACCAGAGCCCAGCCGTGTCTGCCACCGTCGTTCAGCAGCCCGCCGCTTGCAGGCTCGTCCGCCCCGCAGAGACACCACCGCTGCACGACCGCTCCGCCTCAGCAGCCCCGAACCCGCGGGCTGTCCTTCCAGACGCGAGGAGAGCCGCTCGAGTCTCCATCGCCGTCCACTGCGAGTCCCAGCCACCGCCGCTTCGAGTCGTCCGCGCGACACCACTGCCCAGCCAGCCGCCGCCGCCGTGCCCCCCTGCGCCGTCCCC
Organism: Ammopiptanthus mongolicus; assembly: GCA_039655645.1. Lineage (NCBI taxonomy): Eukaryota > Viridiplantae > Streptophyta > Magnoliopsida > Fabales > Fabaceae > Ammopiptanthus > Ammopiptanthus mongolicus. The sequence continues at coordinate 88,242,556 of CM077345.1, forward strand.
CCCTCTCCTCTGGTCTCATTCTCTCTCTCGCGAAGGCAGAAGCCTTCCCCTTCTCAGTTTAATCCCCTTTTCTTTTCTTTTTTCCTTTTTATTTCTTTTCTCTATTTTTTCCTTTTGTTTTAGGCTTTGGGCTTAGTTTGTTTTGGTTTATGATTGGGCTTGGCTCATGAAGTTTGTTGTGATAGAAAAATTGTTCAAAAGTGAAAAAATAAAAAAATAATATTGGCTTTCAAAGAAATTCACGCAACAATCTACGACGTTGATGTATGAATTTTTCATCCTCAAGTGTCGCATGAATTGTAAGGGTTTATCGTATAGTTTTGCTATCTTTAACCCCGTGCAAGAGTGAATTCTTCTTTAAGTAAAATATTTTAAAATTCATGACGTTGATGTATGGTCTCCCATCCTCAAGTGTCATAAGAATTGTAAGGGTTTATCGTATAGCACTGCTATCTTTAACCTTGTGCAAAAGCGAACCAGTTTCGAAATAAAACCCTTTTTCGAAATCAAATCTTTTTCCCAAAAAAAAAACTAAAATCAACCAACCAATCAAACTTTTTCTATTAAGAACTACTTGGCTTTGAGTTTTCCATCGCACCGGGGAATACGTAGGAGCAGAATAATCATTCTGTCAAGCCAAAATTTTATTTTTCTTCCTGTTGTGTTTATTTTTTTTTATTTTAAAAAATGGGGTAAAATAATATTTTCAAAGGTTATTAAAAATTTTGCACGATTAACTTGGGGTACCGTTCTTAGAACGGGCGACGTAGGGTGCTAACACCTTCCCTACTCGTAACCGACTCCCGAACTCGAATCTCTGTCTTGTTTTTTTAGGACCAGTTTTCCTTAAATGATTGGGTTTTCCAAAGTTCTCCCAAATAAAAATTTTGGTGGCGGTTCCTCTGTTTTTTTTCTTTTAACACCCCTCTCTTTTTTTCGCGGCGCCCGGACGGGACGGTCGCGACAGCTGGGGACTTTGGAGAGTCAGGCCCATCATAGTGGATTGTGCAAATCTTTAATAACTTTTATTTATTTATTTTACCCCTTTTTTGTTGTTACCTGGTACATTGTTTTGTTTTTTATTTTATCTATTTATTTATTTATTTATTATTATTATTTTTTTTTTTCATTCTTTTTTTCGTTTCTCTAATACTTTTTTGTATATATTCTTGCAACCTTAGGATAGCAAACCATTGTGCTGTGGGTTGATTCTTCTCGCAGGTTTGGGGAATTTTTATTTGTATAGGATTTTGTACAGGTTTGTATGCTCTCAGCACACACCGCACTATCACTTGCTTCACACACTGTTGGGCTCTATACCCGAGTCCTGGAATGCCATAGGTTTAGAAGGGGTTTCAGTGGTGTTATTGTGATGCTTTTGCATCCCTGGCAGTCACTGATTCTCCCGCTCAGATTGCTACCGGTACATGGGCTGCCATATTGTGACTTATTTGTCCCTGTGGTGAGGTTCATAGATCCGGGTCCTTATCTTTTTAGATGAGGGTAATCTGGGGGCCTTTTAGGAGTCTAGATCTATGCCAAGAGTTCTGCACATAAAATGCCAATAGAAGCCGTCCGAATTAGGGTTTTAACTTCAGAAATCCCAACCATAAGGATGCAACCTGTGTAGGACAAAGAAGAGCACATTCCGCCTTCCTTTCTGCTGCATACATATTCACATCTATCATGATTTCTAGCATATTACCCATTTCCTTTTTTATGCATCGTTGCGCCTAAGGTTAGGCTTGGATGACCAATGTCGTCTTTAACTTGAGCATTACGCTACGTTTCCATTGCACTTCGAAACGCAGTCAATTGCAAGGACAGTCATGCACTAGTAATACCTGGCGCGCCCTAAGGGGTTCACAACCCTTTCATGTGTACCTGCACCCTCATTCATTCATAAAGTGCATTCATTTTCCAATTTTGCTAATAAAAATTTCCCTTTCACAGATTAATTTGGTGAGAGTTAACCCTTTCTTTGATAAACAAGAGATGGAAAAAGCCAGGCACACTAGCAAGAGTTCCAAGGTGATAATGAACTCGCTGGAGAACCTGAGGGAGCTAAGTCGGGCATTACCTCAAGAGAATCGAAGAAGCTTTGTCAAGAAGTATGGAAGGATCCTGGACCTTATCTTTATACCAGTTGAAACTGCCGTTTTAAGCACTCTGAGTCAGTATTGGAACCCGCAGCTCAGATGTTTTGAGTTGCCTCACATGGACATTACCCCTACCATTGAAGAATATGCTTGTCTGTTAAAGTTACCGATGCAGACCGAGCCTGTCATTTATTTCCATATGGGGCAATACCTGACCGTCACCAACATAGCAGGGTTGCTGGGGCTTCCTGAAAAAGACGTCCACTTGACCGGACACTCAAACTCGTGGGGATTGACTCGAACATTCCTTGAAAATCTCTTGAAAAGGTTGAAAGATCAACAAGATTGGGGGACTTTTGAAAGGGTATTGGCACTTGTCATCTATGGGTTGGTTTTGTTTCCATCAGCACTGGATATGATCGACCAAGCTGCGCTGGACGTATTCTTCACAGTAGAAAGGAAAAGGAATCCAGTGCCCGCGATATTAGCTGAGACGTTTCTGACTTTAGATTTTTGCCAGCGCCATCAAAAGGGGAAGCTTCGATGTTGTGCACAACTGTTGTATGTATGGGTCATCACTCACATGTATGCGAAAGGCCATGTCAGCCGACATTCAGATCCACTGAGAGGCTTCCACAATATCCCAGTAAAACAGCAAAGTGAACAAGAGTGGAAAAACGAGTTTGACAAAGTGGATGGCAGCTCTTTCAAGTGGGTATGCCCATGGTACGAAGGTCAACAAGAGCAAGATATCATTTACAGTTGTGGCGAGTTCCCAAATGTGCCTTTAATGGGCCCGAGAGGATGCATATCCTACATACCAACCATAGCCCTGCGGCAGCTTTGTTGGACACAAACTGTACCGCGAGAAGAACAACTCGGTGGATGTTGTTTCCGATATGAGGACGGTGAAGATACCAAGTTGTCAGCAAAAAGGGTCAGAGATGCATGGAAAAATGTGACGATGGCAGGGAGAGCCGAATTAGGCAGGCCGATCCTAATCATTGTCTCAGAGTATGAAACATGGAGAAGAGCAAGGAAGGTTCCCATCAGCACTCCGAAAAAGGATCAGAAGGACGATCATTCCATTTTGGTGACTCAGATGACAGAAAAATTACAGATCATGGAGGCACAAATGAAAGCGGTGGAGCAAGAAAAACAAGATGCTGAGCTGAAGGCAGTCACCAATCAAAGGCGGTACGAGAAGTTGGCAAGAGAAAATGAGCACTTGAAAAACATGTGCGCCGACATCACCACAACCTCAGGTGTCAAAAGAACAACAGATAAGGTTCCAGCGAGCCTCATGGCCAGAATCCAGAAACTTGAGGGGAAAATGTTGACTTTGACAAAGGATAAGCTTCAACTAAAGGAGGAAGCACGCCAGTTAAAAGATGAAGTTAATCGGCGAGATGAGAGAGGCAAGGCATTAGAGGCGGAAATTAATCGACAAAGGGAGGCCAATGGCGATTTAAAAAATCAGATCTGTACACACAACAGGGTGGAGGCTGGATTGGCACAGAAGGTCGAGGACCTGAATGCCTTGCTGTTCGAAATCAAACAAAGTTGCGACCTAGGGTGGACGTCAGCCAAACATTATCATGACCAGGTGACGCGAGCGGTGAATGCCATGAAATGGTGGAGGGGAGAAGCCAAAGAGCGAGGATTGGATGTCGATATATGGAGGAAGAGGTATATAAGTATGGCTAATGAGCTAAGTCATTGCATCCCGACCTTTGTTCAACGCTTTGAGAAGGCTAACAAGCGGATTCGCGTGAACCCTATGCTACGTCTCCCTCCGGAGTTAGAAGATTTCATGCAGAATTGTGATGGGCTCACCCGGGGCCTAAAAAGGAAAAGATCAAAGTTGTTGACTTTAGGATAAAAGCGTTGTTGCGAATTTATGTTTTGATGTTATTTCAATCTATGTACTACCCTTGGAGGTTTCAATGAAATGAAATGCATTCTCTCGCCTTTACTTTCTCTCGCTCTCCATCTCTTATACTTGATTCATGACAACGCCTATCGTGGAGCGTAATCTCCCTTTAGTATGTTGCTAACTACGTCCTTGCCTTATAGGAGTTATCCTTCTGTGTAAAGCGTAGTTGTTACTTCCTCGACTCGGAATCAGCAATGCTAGTGTGCCTAAAGACGACATCTATTGTGGAAAGGATCCTCTCCCCTAGATTCTTTGTCAACCCCACGCTGTCTTATGGGCAAAACGCCCTCTGAATGGAGTGGAGGGACCATCTCTTGTCAATCGTCGGGGCGTTAACTCTCTGAAAAATAAAATTTAATAATTTCAAGCATCTCGAAGGGGTTAATACGTTTTCTGTGTTTTCTTATCCCTTTTTGTCTTTATTCATTTTGTTTTTCGTTTGTTGTAATCAAACAGTGATCTTTTGAACCATTGCTCCGCGACACCCTTACCGCACTCGTTCACAGGCTAAAGTTATGGCTGACCTAGAACAAACCCAAGAGATGAGAGAAGAGGTAGACCAACTCAAGGAACAAATGGCAAAGATGTTGGAGTTGTTGCAAGCGATGCAAAAGGAGAAAAGCACAGATGAGAACCCTTCGGCCTCGAATGAAGAGCACCCGGCTACGCCTCTTCTCCCACCTGGTTTCACTCAGGTTCCTGTGCAAATGCAAGGATTCAACCAACAAGGAGTCATGGTGCCTTTCGCTATTTATCCAAATAACCAGACTCATTCCTCAGCTGCCAATCATCATGAGTCTACTGTAATGAATCATCCTCCATACGGTCTTCCTCCAGGTTATGTGCCGCCAACTGCTGCTGGTCCACAGGACAATAACCCTAACCACCAAGACACTGCCCAGGTCCCTCAAAATTCTGTCCTCACATTCCCAACACAGGGGGTCCCTCCGCCACAAAACCCTCCGGAAGGTAGTGCCCCGGCAGTGATACCTTCTCCTAATCCAAAGCTCCCACCGTACACCCTGCACTTTGGACCCAATGGGGCTCAAGCGGCACCAAACTTCACATCCGCCTACATGCCACAGTACCTTCCACAGAACATGTATGGTGAAGCTCATATGGACCGGTCCGGCGAGAACCCCCGATCTAGGGAAAAGTTGGAGACACTAGAGGAAAGATTAAGGGTTATTGAAGGAGCAAGTAGTTATGGCCTCAGAGATGCCTCGGAGCTTTGCCTTGTGCCCAATGTCGTAATCCCACCGAAGTTCAAGGTCCCAGATTTCGACAAATATAGGGGAACCACTTGTCCCAAGAACCACTTAACCATGTATGTCCGAAAGATGGCATCATACGCGCACGATGATAAGTTGCTGATTCATTTCTTTCAGGACAGTTTGTCTGGGGCAGCTTCGAGTTGGTACACGCACCTGGAGAGGGCACATATTCGATCTTTCAGGGATTTGGCCGATGCCTTCTTGAAGCAATACAAGTACAATGTTGACATGGCGCCTGATCGGATGCAGCTGCAAAATATGTCTAAAAGAGACACAGAAACTTTCAAGGAATATGCGCAGCGTTGGAGGGAAGTGGCAGCCCAGGTAGAGCCCCCGTTGGCAGAGAAAGAGATTGTTGCGATGTTTATTGACACACTTCAGTCGCCCTTTTATGATAGGATGATCGGTAGTGTATCGTCAAATTTCTCAGATATGGTCGTTATCGGTGAGAGGATTGAAGGTGGAATGAGGAATGGCAAGATTGTCGAGACTTCAGTCGGGGCACCTGGCCCGAAGAAGCCCCCGTTCGTAAAGAAGAAGGAAGGAGAAGCACATGCTGTGACTTTTGACCAGAATAAGTCTGGCCAGTGGAGACAAAACTTGATGCCTGTCCACCCTCAGCAATATTTCCAAACCCAGTATTACCCACAAACTCCGTACCACCAAACTAACCACCCATATATTGCCGCCACCTCACAATTTCCACACCCCCAACCTCAGCATCCAATGACACCTTACCGGCCATCATACCCTACCCATCACCAAACACTTCCCGCCATACCATCCCAAACAGTTCAACCACCACATCACAACCCGAACACAAACCAGAGAAGGCCACCTCATGACCTGGAAAGAAAACCTGTACATTTTGATCCGATACCCATGACCTACACCGAGCTGCTACGCCAACTCGTGAAAAGCTCTATGCTAGCTCCTATCCCAACAAAACCAATGGAACCCCCGTATCCAAAGTGGTTTGACCCGAATACTAAATGTGACTATCACTCAGGGGCATCAGGTCATTCCACCGAAAATTGTAGAGCTTTGAAGCTTAAGGTGCAAGAGCTGATTAACGCTAAGTGGTTGAGCTTCGAGCAGCCTAATGTGGGGCAAGATCCTCTACCAAATCATGGGGGTCCTGGCGTCAACGTCATAGAGGACTTCATGGAGTATACTCTCATCAGTCAAGTCTCCAAGATCAAGACCCCCATGAGAGTTATTTTCAGGGAGATGTGTAGGCATGGGATGATGCAAGCCCCGATTGAGGAGGAAAGTGACCTTGACAAAGGCTTAAGATGTGACTTTCATGGGGAGAAAGGTCATGCAATTGAAGATTGTGCAGAATTCAAACAGGTTGTACAACGGTTATTAGATATGAAGATGATCCTGATTGGTTGCCAGTTGGATGAGGGAGGCGTAAATGTGGTTTCTGAGTCTACAGTCTCCCCGATGCGGGTCAATGTAACTCCTTTGACCATCCGGGTCGATCCTCGGCCAGCTGTTGAAACAATCGTCCCAAAACCGCTGGTGATATACTATACCAAAGAGGTACCATCACCGACTTCAAGTGGGCCGAGGCCACTCGTCATCCAAGTTCCGCGTCCTTTTCCTTACAAGGACACCAAAGCAGTACCATGGAAATATGACGTGCAGGTTCAACCACAACATTCTGAAGATACCACTGTAGTCACCAATGTCTCGGGAGTCGGCGGGATGACTCGGAGCGGTCGTGTTTATACCCCGGAGGCGTTGCGGAAAGAAGATATAGACAAGGAAGGAGGAAGTTGCAAGGGAAAAGGAAAAGAAACTCTTGTTGAGGAGGGCGCAAGAGGGAATGGATACAAAAAAGAAGTATCCGATGAAGAAGTCTCCGAATTTCTGAAGTTCATCAAACAAAGTGAGTATAGGGTGGTGGACCAGTTGAATCGAACTCCGGCCAAGATATCTCTTTTGTCTCTGCTCATGAACTCTGAACCACATAGAAAGGTGTTGATGAAGGTTTTGAATCAAGCTCATGTTTCTCATGACATCACTGTTGATAAGTTTGATAACATTGTGGGCAACATCATCGCCAATAATTATGTAACCTTCACCGATGATGAAATACCTGTTGAGGGAATGGGGCATAACAAGGCGTTGCATATCTCCGTGAAGTGTCAGGATCATATTATGGCTAGAGTGCTCATTGACAATGGATCTTCTTTGAATGTGATGCCAAGGTCGACCTTGTCTAAGCTGCCTTTCGATGGGACCCACATGAAGCCGAGCTCAATGATAGTAAGAGCATTTGACGGCACGCGAAGAGAGGTCATTGGTGAGATCGAATTGCCTATTCAGGTTGGTCCTTGTACCTTTAAGGTCCTTTTTCAAGTAATGGATATCACACCGACCTACAGCTGCCTCCTTGGGAGACCTTGGATCCATTCTTCTGGAGCTGTACCCTCCACGCTGCACCAAAAGGTGAAGTTCATCATTGATAATAAATTGGTAATTATTTCTGGAGAAGAAGACATGCTGGTGAGCAAACCAACAACGACCCCGTACATTGAGGCAGCAGAAGAAGCCCTTGAGACCGCTTTCCAATCACTGGAGATTGCCAATACTACTTACGTAAGAGAGGGGGCTTTGCTTTCAAAACCGCGGCCGTCAAAAGCATCTGTCATGATGGTGAGGGTTATGCTGAAAGGAGGATATCGACCTGGGAACGGATTGGGAAAAAGCAACCAAGGGGTCCCCGACATCATAATGCTTACTGAAAATAAGGATAGGTTTGGGTTAGGATACAAACCCACCAAGGCAGATAAGAGGAGAGTTCTAGAACAGAGGAAAGAGAAGAGGCTTGCTCGTTTGGAAAATCGTGACTACGAGGCTGAAAGGGTTCCTATCTGTGACATAGGACAAAGCTTCCGCAGTGCAGGGTTCGTGTTCCTTGACCAAGTAGCAGCCCTCGGAGATGATGATTCCACCAATCTCAGTGTTAATCTTGTTTATCCATGCTCTCCTGGTACAGAGCTCAGCAATTGGGAGACCATTGAATTCCCGAGGACCCTAGAATCTTTGGCAAAGTAATTCTGTAATGCTTATCCTTTAGCTCTGCCCAAGGCTTTAGGATGTCTTTTGTACTGGGCTTACTTGTTCCTATTTCAGTATTAACTTATCAATAAATGCATGCATTCGGTCCCTTTTATTCTTCTGCCCTTTGTTTTTTTGTTTCCCTAATAATTGTCAATAATACAGTTTTCACCTTTTCCCCTTTATTTATTCACCTTTCCCTGATAATCATCAAAATGCAGATCTAAAAATGACTCTCTTGAAAATGTCAGTGTTAGTGTTCCCGCATACAATTTCGATTATCCCATTAATCATGCTAACGAGGATATTGATGACAGCGAAGAAATTCCCCCTGAGCTAATGAGATTAGTAGAACAGGAAACCAAAGAAATTCGACCCCATGAAGAGCCGACTGAGGTGATCAACTTGGGAACGGAAAACGATAAAAAAGAGGTCAAGATTGGTATTTCCCTGAAAGAAAGTGAGCGACACAGACTGGTCAAGTTGCTACTCGATTTTAAAGATATTTTTGCATGGTCGTACCAAGACATGCCGGGGTTAGACCCTAGCATAGTAGAACACAAGTTACCTCTAAAGCCCGAGTGTCCTCCGGTTAAGCAAAAGTTACGAAGGATGAAAGCAGAGATGTCGTTGAAGATCAAGGAAGAGGTCAAAAAGCAATTAGATGCCGGCTTCCTAGCAGTTGCGAAGTACCCTCAATGGGTTGCAAACGTTGTCCCTGTTCCAAAGAAAGATGGAAAAGTTCGGATGTGTGTCGATTACCGGGATCTGAACAGAGCTAGCCCGAAAGACGACTTCCCTCTCCCTCACATCGACATTCTGGTGGATAATACCGCTCATCATGCTTTCTTCTCTTTCATGGATGGATTTTCGGGATACAATCAGATCAAAATGGCTCCGGAAGATATGGAAAAGACCACGTTTGTCACTCTGTGGGGTACCTTTTGCTACAAAATTATGTCTTTTGGTTTGAAAAATGCAGGGGCGACATACCAGCGGGCCATGGTGACTCTATTCCATGACATGATGCATAAGGAGATAGAAGTTTATGTGGATGATATGATTGCAAAGTCCAAGTCTGAAGATGACCATGTTAACGATTTGAAAAAGCTTTTTGAACGGTTGAGAAAGTTCCAGCTTCGATTGAATCCGGCCAAATGCACTTTTGGAGTGAAATCGGGCAAGCTTTTGGGGTTCATAGTTAGCCAGAAAGGGATAGAGGTCGATCTTGATAAGGTGCGAGCGATCATCGATATGCCAGCACCTCGCACTGAGAAAGAAGTTCGTGGGTTTTTAGGGAGATTGAACTATATTGCCAGGTTCATCTCTCAGTTCACCGCGACATGTGAGCCAATCTTTAAGTTGCTGCGTAAAAATCAGGTGGTAAAATGGAATGAGGACTGCCAAAAGGCGTTTGAAAAGATCAAGCAGTACTTGCAAGAACCTCCGGTATTGGTACCTCCAGTCCCTGGAAGACCGCTCATCATGTATTTAACAGTGCTAGATGAATCTATGGGTTGTGTGCTGGGGCAGCATGATGAATCAGGGAGAAAGGAGCATGCCATCTATTATCTGAGTAAGAAGTTCACGAGTTGTGAGGCCAACTATTCCTTGCTGGAACGCACATGTTGTGCCTTGACATGGGCAGCTCGTCGTTTAAGGCATTATATGCTGAGTTATACTACCTGGTTGGTGTCCAAAATGGACCTGATCAAGTACGTCTTTAGTAAGCCTGCTCTGACTGGAAGGATTGCCCGCTGGCAAGTCCTGCTATCCGAGTACGACATCGTCTACGTCACACAGAAAGCAGTAAAAGGAAGCGCTCTCGCAGATTATTTAGCCAACCAGCCCGTAGAGGATTATGGGTCGATGCAATGTGACTTCCCAGATGAAGACATAATGGCTTTGCTTGAGCAGGGGCAGTCGTCAGAAGAAGAAAAGTGGACCCTGTTGTTTGATGGAGCTTCTAATGCACTGGGGCATGGGATCGGAGCTATCTTGATTTCACCGGAAGGTAATTTTTTCCCAATCACCGCAAGACTTTGCTTCAGTTGTACGAACAACATCGCCGAGTACGAGGCTTGCGCGCTAGGGATCCATGCAGCAATAGAATCAAAAGCAAAGGTGCTAGAGGTATATGGGGACTCTGCTTTGGTCATTCACCAACTAAGAGGGGATTGGGAGACTCGGGATGCCAAGTTAATTCCGTATCATGATTACATCAAGGGTTTGATTGAGAAGCTTGATGAAGTTACATTTCACCATATTCCCCGGGAGGATAACCAATTAGCCGATGCGCTATCTACCTTGTCCTCAATGTTCAAAGTAAGCGACGAGAGAGACTTGCCACTCATCAAGATGGAAAGTCGTGATCATCCTGCGTATTGCCAAGTGGTAGAAGAAGAACCTGATGGGAAGCCTTGGTACCACGATATCAAAAGTTTTATCCGAAAAAGAGAATACCCCTCAGGTGCTTAGAGAATGACAAAAGGACTCTAAGAAGACTTGCAATGAGTTTCTATTTAGACGGGGATGTCCTCTACAAAAGAAATCATGATATGGTGCTTTTAAGATGTGTCGATGCAGAAGAAGCGAAATGGTTAATCAAGGATGTGCACGAAGGATCCTTTGGGACTCACACGAGTGGACACGCCATGGCAAGAAAAATCTTGAGGGCTGGTTATTATTGGTTAACAATGGAGGGAGATTGTTTCTCTTATGCAAGGAAGTGCCACAAGTGTCAGACATACGCCGACCGGGCTCATGCGCCGCCAACATCCTTAAACGTCATAACGTCACCTTGGCCATTTTCGATGTGGGGAATGGATGTCATTGGACCGATAGAACCAAAAGCCTCGAACGGGCATCGCTTCGTTCTGGTCGCGATTGATTACTTCACAAAATGGGTTGAAGCTGCATCTTATGCTAGTGTGACTAGGAATGTGGTGATTAGATTTGTCAAAAGAGAGTTGATTTGTCGTTATGGGTTGCCGAGTGAAATCATCACTGATAATGCGACCAATTTCAACAACAAGATGATGACAGAGGTATGTGAAAGTTTCAAAATAAAACATCATAATTCCTCCCCATATCGTCCGAAGATGAATGGGGCTGTCGAGGCCGCTAATAAGAATATCAAGAAGATTGTTCAAAAGATGGTGGTGACGTATAAGGATTGGCACGAGATGTTGCCTTTTGCTTTGCACGGCAGCCGCACTTCTATTCGTACTTCAACTGGGGCAACTCCGTATTCCCTGGTTTATGGGATGGAAGCAGTACTCCCAATCGAGGTAGAGATCCCTTCACTAAGGGTGCTGATGGAAGCCGAGTTAGAGGAAGCTGAATGGGTACAAGCTCGACTCGACCAATTGAACCTCATTGAAGGAAAGAGATTAACCGCGTTGTGTCACGGCCAACTTTACCAAAAGAGGTTGATGAAAGCTTATGAGAAAAAGGTGCGTCCAAGGCAGTTTCGGGAAGGAGACTTAGTGCTTAAAAAGATTCTACCCATCCAAAAGGATCACCGAGGGAAGTGGACCCCAAACTATGAGGGACCTTACGTTGTGAAAAAGGCCTTCTCCGGAGGAGCTTTAATCCTGACAAGGATAGATGGTGAAGATCTGCCACTCCCTGTAAACTCAGATGCGGTCAAAAGGTACTATGCTTGAGCGCACTTCCAAAATAGCAAAAGAAAAGAAGAAAGAGAAAAAGAAAAAAGATGGCTCGCTAGGCTGAAAACCTGAAAAGGCGGTCTAGGCAAAAGTTAGAGCGACTCGCTAGACTGAAAACCTGAGAAGGCAGTCTAGGCAAAAGTTAGGGTTAAAAATGCAAACGAAGGAAGTGTCATCAAGCTAGTAAGCTGGGGCAATGTTCAGTCTTGACTGGGGCAAATCATGTTCTTTGAAGTTGATTAATGGGTGTTCGAGGATAAATGCGAGATACTAGCCCTGGTCATTGCAGGAGGTGTCATTAAAGAGATGTGATTCCACACTACAATCTTGCTTATTAAACTTGAGTTTCTTTGTGCTTTGTGATATTTACCTTGTACACCTTTCCATTTTCGATAAATGACATTTCCTTCCATTCCTGTTGTATACCTCTCACCTTTCATTATCAATTGTGTGCATTCATTATGATAAGCGCATACTGAACTAGAAACACGTAATCATAAAAGCATTTAGATTTCTTTGAAGGTTTTAAGGTTCGGGAAGAGCGTGGTGGTCTCCCTACCAGGGATGCTGTGGAAACAACGATTTCTCCATCCATCGGGACAATCATCACGGATGAAGCATGCCTTTAACAAACATGCCAAGAGTAATGGGCTTTGTTCTAGTTCATCCTCAAGCGCGCTGTGATCGAATCTTAAGGGTCGAGGATCAAGCAATGATTTGAAGAAACAAAACACCAAAAATAATAAAAAAAAAAAATTTAAAAAGAATTAAAAAAAATCATCATGGTTTCATCAAAAGCATCTCTTGCATATCATACCATCTTTTTCTTTCAAAAGCAGCCTTTACATCATGCATCATAACATCATTTCTTAGGCCAATCATTGCATTGCATTCGTTAGCTTCAGCGGATACCCGACTCCGCAAGTTTTGGTGCCTTTCTTGTCGAGCTTCTAACGGGCAATCCACCCCGTAGGCTCTTTTATCTTCTGTTCAAGCTTCTAATGGGCGCTCCACCCCATAAGCTCTTTATCTTTTGTTCGAGCTTCTAACGGGCAATCCACCCCGTAGGCTCTTTTGGTTTCTGTTCAAGCTTCTAATGGGCGCTCCACCCCATAAGCTCTTTATCTTTTGTTCGAGCTTCTAACGGGCAATCCACCCCGTAGGCTCTTTTGGTTTCTGTTCAAGCTTCTAATGGGCGATCCATCCCATAGGCTCCTTATCTTTTGTTCGAGCTTCTAACGGGCAATCCACCCCGTAGGCTCTTTTTGTTTCTGTTCAAGCTTCTAATGAGCAGTCCATCCCACAAGTTTTTAGTTTGAGTCTCGGTAGGCAGTCTGACCTTTGGGAATCTTATTTTCCCGGACAAAATCGAAGTTCAAGTCTTTACTCGTTTCTTATAACGATAAAAGGTAAACTACGGTTACACCTATTATCTAATAAGAACCTAGTAAAGAGGGGCAGCTGTGAACGCCCAATTTTGTCCGGGTTAATTAATCTTTTGATTAGGTGATCAGAAAAGGAAAGAAAAAATTGAGTAGGCTTTGGCCCGTAATCCCATTTTTGTTTAACCCACTTAAAAGCCCATTTCTTGTTCAAAAAAAAAAAAAACGAAAATGATAAAAAATAATAATAATCATGAAAGGGTTCTGCTTTTACATTTCTGGAAGTCCCCTCCTTTTTCTTTTTCTTCCCTTTTTTGTTTTCTTTTACTTTATTCCCTTTTCTCCTAAGCAACCACAGCAATGGCCACAGCAATGGCAAGGACATCTGCTCTCTGGCACCTTTGCCTCCCCAAGGACAGGGAACAAGGCTGATCTGCCCCCTCCTAAGGCACTGCATTGTACATCTCCTGCAACAAGCCAGCAGCAAAAATTTTGGAATCATTCTCATCTGTTGTTGCCTATAAATTCAACGAGAACAGAGGGGAAAGGGTGACGAAAAATCGGGTAAAATGAGTATGAAATAGGGGAAAAAAAAGACATACTTCCATTCCTATTCCCTCTCCTTCTTCCTTCTCCACTCAACCCCCATTTTTGCTTCCCTGTTGCTGTCTTGTACCTCCAGAAGCCACTCAAGCCCCCCTCCCTATGCAGGACCCGAGCTTCCCACCGGAGACCACCATCGCCGCCGCACGAGCTCGCGCTGCTCGCTCCCTCAGCCACCGCGAGCCGCGCCGCTGCTCCACCGAGCTGTATCACCGCGGGAACCTCCGCGAACCAGAGCCCAGCCGTGTCTGCCACCGTCGTTCAGCAGCCCGCCGCTTGCAGGCTCGTCCGCCCCGCAGAGACACCACCGCTGCACGACCGCTCCGCCTCAGCAGCCCCGAACCCGCGGGCTGTCCTTCCAGACGCGAGGAGAGCCGCTCGAGTCTCCATCGCCGTCCACTGCGAGTCCCAGCCACCGCCGCCTCATCGCCGCTTCGAGTCGTCCGCGCGACACCACTGCCCAGCCAGCCGCCGCCGCCGTGCCCCCTGCGCCGTCCCCCCCTCTCCTCTGGTCTCATTCTCTCTCTCGCGAAGGCAGAAGCCTTCCCCTTCTCAGTTTAATCCCCTTTTCTTTTCTTTTTTCCTTTTTATTTCTTTTCTCTATTTTTTCCCTTTGTTTTAGGCTTTGGGCTTAGTTTGTTTTGGTTTATGATTGGGCTTGGCTCATGAAGTTTGTTGTGATAGAAAAATTGTTCAAAAGTGAAAAAATAAAAAAATAATATTGGCTTTCAAAGAAATTCACGCAACAATCTACGACGTTGATGTATGAATTTTTCATCCTCAAGTGTCGCATGAATTGTAAGGGTTTATCGTATAGTTTTGCTATCTTTAACCCCGTGCAAGAGTGAATTCTTCTTTAAGTAAAATATTTTAAAATTCGCGCGACAATTTATGACGTTGATGTATGGTCTCCCATCCTCAAGTGTCATAAGAATTGTAAGGGTTTATCGTATAGCACTGCTATCTTTAACCTTGTGCAAAAGCGAACCAGTTTCGAAATAAAACCCTTTTTCGAAATCAAATCTTTTTCCCAAAAAAAAAACTAAAATCAACCAACCAATCAAACTTTTTCTATTAAGAACTACGTGGCTTTGAGTTTTCCATCGCACCGGGGAATACGTAGGAGCAGAATAATCATTCTGTCAAGCCAAAATTTTATTTTTCTTCCTGTTGTGTTTATTTTTTTTTATTTTAAAAAATGGGGTAAAATAATATATTCAAAGGTTATTAAAAATTTTGCACGATTAACTTGGGGTACCGTTCTTAGAACGGGCGACGTAGGATGCTAACACCTTCCCTACTCGTAGCCGACTCCCGAACTCGAATCTCTGTCTTGTTTTTTTAGGACCAGTTTTCCTTAAATGATCGGGTTTTCCAAAGTTCTCCCAAATAAAAATTTTGGTGGCGGCTCCTCTGTTTTTTTTCTTTTAACCCCCCTCTCTTTTTTTCGCGGCGCCCGGACGGGACGGCCGCGACAATCATCGAACTACTGTTTCAAAACCCAAAACGTTTCATGTTTGTGTTTGTGTCTTATGAATCATATCTCAAGTCCTAAGTGTTATGAAGAAGGATTGAGAATCCTCTTAGATAAGTCTTCGATCCTTTCTAAGATATTAATTCCTTGAGTTTCAAGTAATGAAATGAGTATTGATTCACTTAAGTCTTATGAAGTCATTGGTGAACTAAGTCATCAATGGTATAAGGTATGGTCTTGTTCCACCATATACTATACTTAATTATCTCTTTTCTTTTGCTCTAAGTTAATTACTAAACTTAGGTTTTCATGCGTAAAACTTTTCGATTTGAGTTGAAAACTCTCGTTTTAAGACTTTGCAAACCAAAACCTTTCTAATTGAAAACTCATTTGATTTAAAAGAACTTAGTTACTTGCTTGAAGTAAAGTACCTTGACTAATTTGAAAAGGGTTTTTCCTTACTAACTTAGTGTAAAACCATGATCTAAGTTAGTGTAAAAGAAATAGAATTTCATTTTATTTTGAAACACTTATTTAATTGGTTAACTATGCCTAAAGTAAAACATATTTTCACGTTAGTTAAAAACACTTGAGGGCCTAACCCTCAGTTGATTCTTGGATCAAAGTCACTTTTTGTCTGTTTTTAAAATACAAGTTACTAAAACACTTACTAACTTTCAAAAACATTGAAGTTCAAGAACAAACTCATATTCTTCCTTTTCTAGTAACTATGGCCGAATACTACACCATAGGGATGTGAAGATTTTGCTTCACCAACTTGTCAAGTAGTAGCTCAAAATGCTCACAATATTATGATGAATAATAATCATGCATCAATAAAATTGCCACATTAATGGTATAGCAGATAATACAGTTCATAACATGCATTAAAGTACTATAACACATATCTGCAGATAATTAACGACAGATAAGATAACTGTTTAAAATAACTTAAACAACCACAACGAAACTCAAACAAAACTCCACAGATCAATCACTAATAACATATAGTTATAGGGAAAATCTCTCGAGCAAGCTCCCTTTACCTCTTGAAGTCAAGCAATGTTATTTCCCTTTGATCTTTCAACACTTCCTTCTACACCACAAATCACTAACTCCAGCAAATCATGTGAAGCTGCCAATTGGTGTTCACGGTCTTTGGTTTGAATGATCCTCCGAAGCTTAGAGTACTCCACGAATCACCAAACTACAACTACTCAACAATCCTTCGCCAAACAACATAGTACAAATTAATCTTTGAAAGGACTTGTTAATCCATTATGATGTAGGTTCGGCCTTCACTAATTAATTAGGCTAAGGATGTTAAAATTTTACTAACTCTTGGATTAATGATCCTTAAGTTTGATGAAGACATAATCAATAATCATTTGTCAAAGATTTGAAACAAAACTCACCCAACCAACAAGGTTAGGGTTTCGGCCATCATTGGAAAGAATACGGAGGAAATTTCTTTTCGGTTCATGCTTCTAGATGCTCAACATATACATCATGATGAGTTCATAGAAATTGATTTCATGATCATAGGATTTTTCTATGATTTTCTAGAGATTTTTGAAGAAAATTTCATGAAAGTGGATGATGATGATTCATGGCATAATCTTACAAAATGAATGAAGAAGATTATATGATTGATCAAGCAGAGAAGAGATTACCTCTTGAATGATGGAAAAATTGTAAGAATCAATCAAGTTCTTCACAATTTTTGGGCTTAATTACACTTTTGGTCCCTCAGGTATTACGATTGTGCAATTTTGGTCCCTCGGTTTTTAATTGCGCTAATTGGGTCCTCCAAGTATCATGATTGTGCAATTTTGGTCTCCTAAGTTTCAATTGCTCCAATTGGGTCCCCCACGTATCATGATTGTGCAATTTTGATTCCCCAAGTATCACGATTGTGCAATTTTGGTCCTCCAAGTATCACGATTGTGCAACTTGTAACATCAATAGCCCATGAAGCACATATGCGACTGATTTGGCACTTAATGAGACTAGTTTGGCAACTTACATGTCATTCTTATGTGACACTTAATGATGTGCACTTGACCATTAAATTGTGTGATATGGCAATGATGTCTTATAAGAATGTCCTGTAAACTGTCAAGTTGACTTCACTAAGTGCCAATTTAGTCCCACGTGTCCTATGTAGGATACTGACGTTAAAAATTGCACAATCGTGATAATTGTGGGACCAAAATTGCACAATCATGATATGTGGGGGACCCAATTGGCACAATTGAAACTTGGGGGACCAAAATTGCACAATCGTGATACTTGGAGGACCCAATTGGCGCAATTAAAATCTGGGGGACCAAAATTGCACAATCGTGATACCTGGGGGACCAAAAGTGCAATTAAGCCTTTTGCTTATGGTTTACTTTGAGAAAAAAAGAGAAAGTGAAGAAGTTGATGAAGGCATGAAGAAATGAGTGAAATGCCTTGATGGGGGGAGGGTTTAGGCGTGAGAATTCAAGGGAGAAGAAGGTCCAAGTTTTGTTCATTTACGGACAAAAGTGTAAATTTACTTAGGGACAAAATTGTCATTTAACAAAAAGGCTAAGGACATAAACGTCATTCAATCTCTAACTTTATAAATATCTTAGATATTTTTCTTAGAGGCAATGATGACGGGTGATGAGTCATGTGACACGAATATAATTTCATCAATTCCTAGGGACAAAATGGTATTTTCTCACCCTAAATATCTTAGATATTTTTGAAAGGAATGATGGCTTGTGGTGAGTCATGGTGATGACTCACCCTCTGACTCACCGCACTCAGGTGACACATGTCCCTTGTCCGGTGTCTGATTTTGTCTCTACACGTCCGTTCTCGGCTCCGTCGATTTTCCGATTTAGGTTTTACGCCTGAATAAAGCATAATAACTTATAACTTATTTATTTTGAAAATTTTCAAAATAACCAATATATTGTTGAAAATTCGATTTAAAACCTAACCGTTTCGTTCACGAGTCAAAATTAGGTTTTCTAATCAGTAAAATCTTACTGTCAGTGAAAGCGTAGACCGAACTCTGTCTAAATTTTCAACCCAAAATTTAACCGTAACTATCTACAATAATGTAGAGTATAAATATAACTTTGGTTTATCCAAAATTATTCTCTAGGTCTCGGATAAAATATAAAAGAATATATATATATATATATATATATATATATATATATTTACCATTATTGACGAATAGTAAAAATCAGGGTGTTACATTTGTATGGATGTCATCTTTAGTCTATCCTAGCACATTGAGGAACGTATTGATGTCACTATAACGGATATTTTTTTCAACATGCATCACATAATGAAAATGTCTAGCATATAATGACTTTCACTATAAAAACTCTAAGAAAATCGACATTTTTTCCATCCTCTTGTGATAAGCTTTCTCGCAAAAGGTTTACAGAACTTAATACCTGAACCATGTACTTTTTCAAACGGTGGCTCACTCGAAACGACGAAGGAGCTCTAGATCTGCATGCAGTAGGTAGGAATTGAGGTAAGGACATAATTGGCTAAAGTGAGTCTTCCAACTTTATTAAGAATTCGATCTATTCTTCCACCCAGTCAGTATAGACTATAACTTGTCCAGGATAAAGTGAAAATCCACCTTCCTATATTTATATTTGCTAGCCTCTGACCTTACAAAGCAGGAGAGATTATATTTGCTAGCCTTCACCCATCATTTATAGGTTTTGAAACTTTTTTTCTATCTAATATCATTGTTTTAGGAAGAGAATTACAAAGTTGCATCTGTGTAAATGATAGACTATCATAATAATAAATTAATATTAAAATCATACAAACATGTTGGTATTTAAAATAATTATGCTATTGGTTAAATTTTTGTTGCAAATAAAAGAATAATGAAGTTATGGATTCTTTTATGGGATTGAATCAAACAGCCAAAAGGATATATATAACTTATCAATTTTATGAATGAAATATAGATCACACAGAAAACGAAAATTGAAGAATAAAGGAACTTACAACACTTCACATTTCGTTATTTCCGAACAAGTATTAGAAGAGAAAAAATTTACATAAGATGAGGTAGGCAAAAATAGGCGATAAAAAATTATTAAAAAATAGGTTGTATAATTTACATTGTTAGTTTTAATTTATTAATCATGCTATTTAGTTACTTAACATTTAATATGATTAAATATTATATTCCATGTACAACTTAACGGTCAACAAGTCAATAGGGGTACTGGTATATTTTTTAACTAAGTTTGGGCAAAGTGTCTTTTAGCAAAATTTCAAGAGGATGAAGTAGTGTAATTTACTCTTTAATAATACTTGTTTGATAGTTAGTTTTGTGGGATGAAATGATAAGTGTGTTATTGGTTTTAAAAATACTCTAATAGCTTTTTAAATATTCTTTAAACTTCTAATTTTCATAAAAATCATTTTTTCTCTTATAAATTTTTTTTTAAAATTTAATAAGGTATATCAAAGTATCAGAATTAAATCCGAAACACTTTTTTTTCCAAATAAAAGTTGTTTTCAAATAAGATAATCTTTACCAAACATATTAAATGAAAAAGAGAGAATCAAATTTTTGACATGATGTGTAATCAAGCGATATCGGTATTCATTTATTTTTTTATAAGCAAGTGGTAGTAATTGTTAGAAATGTTAGTGGGTGAAAATTGAATTATCTCTATCCTTATCATTTCACTCCTTAAGTCTCTCACCCCATTAAAAGTTATCAAATTAATCACATGTAATTATTTATAATAACAAATTGTAAATAAGAAACTTTTTTTAATATTTATTAATCAATCACGTTCACATAAATCAAACAAGGATGTTTATTTATTAGGATTATATTCCTCTAAAGTAAACAAAAATGTAAAGTGAAAAAATAAAGATGTATTTTACCTTTGATTAGTTAAAGTGAGTTGAGATCTCAATGCACTCTAATTAATCAAGGGTATACACATACTTTTTCACTTTATATTTTGAGAAATACTAACAAGGCACTTTTTTCAACACTCTCTTTCAGTATAATAAAACTCGAACCGATTGTCTACACTCGAACCGATTGTCAACTTGGTCAGGACACTGAGTTAATGGGTCACTGATCAAGCCAATGACTCACTGATTGAATCGGTTGACTTGATATATATTAAAAATTCCAAAAAAAAATCATAACATAAAATATCATATTTTTTTTAGTGGTAAAATATCACAATATAGTCAGACCATACTCCAAAAAAAATGCATGAATATATAAAAAAAAAAAAAAAAAAAAAAGGCATGAGTCATGACACTCTGGAGCTATTAAGTTGAAGATAAACATTTATGTTTCACATGAAATGTTATAATTCATTAAAATGTTGTTGTAATCTATTTCTTATATAAATACTCTATATAAAAAAAAACTACCAACTGTTACCAACAAAAAAAAAGTACCAACAAATAAGATTGGACCTTTCAGTACTTCTTATAAACATATTATTATTATTATTACTATTAATTTTTTTTATTTACTCTTATAGACATAATATTAAACCAAACATCTCATAAGCCTTTTTCATTAAGTTTTAGGGCCAGTTTGTTATAGATTATAAAAAAATGATTTTCATATAAAATAATTTAGAGATTAAATGAAAATCATTTTTTCATAATCTGTAACAAACATATTTTCTCTTTCCTCTATAGAATCAGATTTTAGTGAGAAGCTACATGAAGTAGCTTCTCATTTTGATCCAAAAAATGATTTTGTTAAAAAAATGATTTCCTAAAAAATCTTAAACAAACACAATTAAAGCCACTAAAAATGATTTTTAACTTAAAAAAATGATTTTTATGGTCAAATAATCTAAAACAAACTCACTCTTATTCCATACCAAGACAAAGCAACTAATGGCACTCCTCGGAAACTTAAACATATTATTATTATTATCTTATTTTAGGCAAAAATAGGTTGATGATACATTTTTTTATTTTTACATTGGTCCTATAAGTTTTATTTTTTTCAAATTGGTCCTCCACGTTATGTTCCGTTTCCACATTAGTCCTTTATGACAATTTCGACCTTATGGTGTCAAATCAAAAGCCACGTGTCGGACTAACGTGATAGTTACGTCTGGTCAAAGCTGACGACATAAGGTCGAAATTGACGAAAATGACTAACATAGAAACGAAACATAACGTATAGTATCAATTTGAAAAAAATAAAATTTATAGGACCGATGTGAAAAATAAAAAAACGTATATGATCAATCAAATTATTTTGCATTTTATTAAAAGCTGGATAGCACTCTTCCTAAAGAACTTACCCTTTAGTACCATTTTTTGACAACCCCTTCAGTACCATTATTACTACTACCACCTAATATTATTTTCCCATTGTTCACATGTTGAGGGTGGTGCAGAGCTTCAAAACACACAAACAAAGAGAAAAGCTCAAAACCAACCACTATTGCTCAACCCAGCCACCCCCGTTGGCTGCCACAACCGCTCTGATCATCTCTTTCATGCACGTCCGTCTCCGCATGTCCAGATTTCTCTCCTCCTTCGCACGCCGCCCTCTTCTCCGACCATCTTCACGACAACATGTCATCTTTCTTTTCCATCTTCCCTCTGGGCTAAAACAGTAGTAGGGGAAGTTGCAAGAAGAAAATCCCTACTTCCCTTTTCTTCTGTAAATCCGACTCGTCGGGTTAACAGTTACTCGGTCGAGTCATCGATTTTCTTCAAAACCAGTTAAGTGAAACCGATTCTCTCCGGGTTGATGCCTTGCCCGGTCAGATAACTCAACCGCACCGGTCACATGACCGTTCCGGTCTAACTGATCAGACTGGCTGGTCCGAGTCGATTTTAAAAACACTACTCTCTTCAACATACTCTTTGTTATTAGGTGAATTTCTTGTGGGATCTACTAAATAACATGGGCTCACTCCTTATATAATGAGTCCCACATGAAATCATCCAATAACAAAGAGTATGTTAGAGAGAGTGATCAAAGGAGTGTACCGCTACCATTGCTCTTACATTTTTCTTTTCACTTTAGAGGAACTTATTCCATTTTATTATGGGTGTTACTATTTTTAATTTTCAAATGATTATCTTTTAGTGATAGATTTTGTTACATTGTTATTATTTTTATTTATGGGTATTTTGGATTTTTATTTTTAAACTGTCACTATCATATGTCATTATCTATTGTGGTTGAGCTTATTTTGATGGTTCAAACAATTTGGTAGAAGTAGGTTTTTCTCGGGGTGTTTTTTTCATAGTGAAGAACCCAATTAGTTTGTGAAAAATTTTGGGAACCCACTTTTATTCCCTGAAAAAAATAAATTAATCATTTTGTCCATCAAATTTACAAATGCGAACACATTAGTCCCTAGGTTTAGTTTCGACGTCCATTTACTTGCTTATGTGTCCCATTAACCATCCTACTTGGTCTGTTAGTGGTAATGTATAACCTATGACAAATTTTCACTGTGAAAAATGAATAAAAAGTGAAAAAGGTGTATAATTTTCTGGTATTTTGGGTTATAAAATTATGCATGCTTTTTTCTATTTTATTCTTTTTTCATAGAGAAAATTCGTCATAGACCACGCGGGGCCACTAACGAGTCAAGTAGTATAGTTAATGAGACGCATGGACAAGTAAACAAATGTTGAAACTGAACTGAGGGACTAAAGTGTCTCGTGTCTGTAAATTTAAGGGATTGAATTGTTAATTTATTTTTTTCAGGAACTGAAAGTGAATCTCCGAAATTTTTCATGCTAATTTGGTCTCCACTCTTTTTTCCATCATAACTGAATTAGTTAATTTGGAAAAGCAATATATGTTTCAGGTAAGGGCGATTCTAACATCCTCCAACTCAAACGTTGGAG
This sequence comes from Ammopiptanthus mongolicus, assembly GCA_039655645.1. Lineage (NCBI taxonomy): Eukaryota > Viridiplantae > Streptophyta > Magnoliopsida > Fabales > Fabaceae > Ammopiptanthus > Ammopiptanthus mongolicus. The sequence continues at coordinate 88,265,954 of CM077345.1, forward strand.
GATGCATCCTCCCATTTTTTTAACGATTATCCGATCAAATAAAATCGGTCAGAATATTTTTTTTTTAAAAGTTACACCAAATAATCGATTCTCTTAAAAATTGTAATCGATTACTTTTTAGGGAACTCAATTGAAATTATCCATGCAACACCAGTGTCACAAATGACTTTTTTGGAATTATCCATGCAATACCAGCGACACAAATTTAATCGATTACGGATAAGAAATAACCAATTCATTATACCAACTATAATCAATTCATTCTTTGGAATAATCGATTCAACAACTGAGCAATAATAAATTCCTTATTTTTTCGAATAATCGATTCAACACCTCCATTTATTAACACAAATTGAATCGATTCGCTAATCGATTCAACACTTACTGGAATAATCGATTCCTCACTTATCGGAATAATCGATTCATCACCAGAGGAATAATCCATTAATCGATTATGACAATTACAAACACTCAGGTAAATAATCGATTCAACACCCTAATAATAATCGATTCATTAACCAATAATAGATTCCTCACTTATTGGAATAATCGATTCATCACCGGAGCAATAATCCATTAATCAACGCCAACCAACCAGATCCACAATCCAACTTCCACAACGAGATCTTCGCACTCCGGCCAGATTTGTGATGTCGTGTCACTATCATGCCTCCTTGCTACTATCCAGAAAGGAAGAGAGATTGAAGAAGCTGTTGGAGTCTACAGTAATGGCGGCAAGGGATAGCGGTGGGGGAGTCGATAACGAATTGCTTTCCGATTTCCGTCTAGGGACGTGAATAGTGGCAAGTGTAACATTACCTATCTTTCTTGTTGCCAAGATTTTATCTGATACGTTTGATTTTTTTTAATAATATATCAACGGCTCAAATTACACGTGGATCGGTCCTTCAAAAATTGATGTGAGGATGGAAGACATTCCCTTCAGATAAGGTCTCATTACTCATGTTTTTTTTTTGTTGTGGTGAAAGTTAAGTTTGAGAAAGAGGGACTTTCCCTTATTCCTAAGTCAATGCATGCCATAAGTCTTAGTGATAATATATGATAATACTTAAAATGACTAATCGATAAAAAATTAATGGTAGAAAATCAAACCCAAAACCTATTGGTCGATGTAATTTGATCTTATGTTGAGTCAATTATTAACAAGCTAGTTAAGGGCTGTTAATTTTGGAACATACGCAGGTTATGGGTATGGCATGTTTTTGGATACCTGTTTTTTCTAGGCTTAATTGTACTTTTGGTCTTTTAGGTGTCACGATTATACAATTTTGATCCCCCGGATTTTAATTGTGCCAATTGGGTTCTTTAAGTATCACGATTGTGCAATTTGTTTCTCCAAGTTGCGCCAATTGGGTCCCACACCTATCATGATTGTGCAATTGTGGTCCCCAAGTATCACGATTATGCAATTTTGATCCTCCAAATATCACGATTGTGCAACTTTTAACATCAATTGCCTACGAAGCACATATGCGACTGATTTGGCACTTAATAGGCTAGTTTGATAGCTTACGTGTCATTCTTATGTAACACTTAATGATGTTCATTTAACCATTAAATTGTGTGAGATGTCAATGATGTCTTATAAAATGTCCCGTAAACTGTCAAGTTAACTTCACTAAATGTCAAATCAGTCTCACTTGTCCTACGTAGGCTACTGACGTTAAAAATTGCATTATTGTGATACTTGGGGATCAAAATTGAATAATCATGATACCTAGGGGACCCAATTGGCGCAATTGAAAAGTACTGGAGGAACAAAATTGCATAATTGTGATACTTTAGGGATCCTATTAGCGCAAATAAAATCTAGAGGATTAAAATTACACAATTATTATACCTCGGGATAAAAAATACAATTAATTCTTTTTTCTATTCTACCAATAAAATTCCTATTTTTGACCGGAATAAATTATAAAAAAACACAATTAACAGTGAGCTAACGCCTACTTTTTATCATGAAAGTATGAAAGTCAATTCAATTTTTTTTTTTTTTGTTTCCTTTTTGTGTTTGACCGTGAATTCAAAGGCTGTTATGTAAAACCCGCCGATGAATAATCAGGCTCTTATAGGGAAAAGGAATTGAAACTATACTTATCAACGGAATGTTGGTCAAATCAGAATTGTAATTGGATTTTCTCCAAAACGTTCAAAATCTTGGTCTTGGATATACCTTGCTCTTGGATACAAATATATTATCCTTCATGTTTTTTTTTTTTTAAACATATTTTCCTTCATGTTTTAACTATAATTAATTTAGTTTACGATATATTCGGGCTAAACTCTTATTGTTCCTACTCAGCAAAATGTGTTTAGGCCAGTAATATATAATAAGTTATGTGTCTCTAGAAACATGGCAACACTGGCAGCCTGGCAGGTGAGAGACAACTTTTCTAACTAAATCAAGGAAAACACACCTAGAAATTGAACGGATTCAAAAGTTCTAGAACACATTCTAAAAAAGCCATTTTATTGAAGATTATAAACAAAGGGGGAGATAAAATATGATTATTATCTATTTGATCCATTCTTTGATTTAAACGAACTTATTTAATCTAATTTGATTTTCATTTATTTTAAATATAGTGGTAGAACATTCTCTGTACAGCATTAAGACTCTATTTAAAACATAATATAAGGCTATAAAGTTATATTATATGGCTCTTTCTTATTATATGTTTGGTATGATATATCATATATGATAGGATAAAATTACATTTCATCAATCCATTAATATCTTATGATCATAGGATAAATTTATTAGACATGCAGTGGTCTGATATGACTTGATAGTAGGGTTATAATTGAATCGGATTTGAAGTAATTTAACACCCGATCCGATTATGTTGACCGAATCGGATTGGATCGCTTTTTTAAAAAAAATTGCATGGATCCGAATCGAATCAATCTAATTAAATTCGAGTGGGCTTGGATCGAACTAGCGGATTACCCTCTATTTTAATTTAATTTAATTTTTGAAAAATAGTAAGAAAATCTAAAAAAAAAAACAGGGAAAATAAAGAAAAATTAATACATTAACATAAAAATTAAACTTTTTTAGTAAATTCATTACACACTATTCATAAGCAAATTCTTAATTCATAGCAAATTTAATGAGATATTGTTAATAAATTCATAAGAACAAGACACTAGCATAATAATAATAATAATAATAATAATAATAATATATTAAGTTTATATAGCCATCTGTAGGGATTGGACAGGTTCAAATTTTTTGAATCTGATATCTGAATCGATTGTTTTCGAATTCCACATTGAAAATTCAATTTGATTCGGTGAACCGATCTAAACCACCAAAATCGATTTAGTTCGATTCAGATCCACCGGATTAGCGAATTCGATCGAATCCACTTGCAACCCTACTTGGTAGGATTATTTTCTATAGGGTTGAATAAAAAAATAAATACAATACTTCAATCCTAAATTTAATTTACCTCTCTACTCTTCTCTCATAGATACATGGCTGTGCCAACTTAATGTGAGTTGATGCATATATGGGTCGGGCTAGATTAAATCAAAATTAATTTAGACTAGTTAATTGTTAGCACACTAACTTGCATTTCCTTTTCTTTCTCTCCTTATAATTTCAAAGATTTTAAATCAATTTTTACTTAAAAGTAATATATTTATTTTAAAATAACATTTTAGTAAAATTAAAAAGTAGAATCTTACTATTTCTAGTAGTTGATTTAACAATTTGAGTGGACTTGCTAGCCGGTCTAGCCCATTGTGAGGTGGCTTGTGTGGGGCCAAAATTTTAAGCTTCAATTTTGTTTAGTTAGATCAAACATGTGTTATCGAAAGTAAATTAGAATGTATTTGAAAGAACTTATAAAAAATTCTTTGAATTTATGATCATAGTTTATAAAAATAAACTTATACAATTAATTTATGAAAATAGTTTATGATATTTCTATAAGTTGTTTTTAGCTTATTTTAGTAAGTTTGTCAAATAAGCTTATAAAAATAAGTTGTTTTTAACTTTTTTGAAAAAAAATATTAAATAAACACTTAATTAAAATGTTTACTCAAACATCCTTATAAAACTTAGTTCATTTTGGCATCAAGTACATTTAAAACTACAAAGATCTTTATCTCATTCTTTTAATTTGTTTAAATAATTCTATTACAACAATAGAATTTTGAGATTATATATTTATGTGTGCAGCACCAAATATTTTTTTTTTTTTTTGACAAGAAAGACATTCATTCATTTAAATTGAAAGAGTACATCGATGACAATACAGATCCAAAATTGTTAAAAATCGAAAATGATAAAACTGTGAACAAACTCACAACACCCAGGTTAAAAGTATAATACAGCAAAGTCGAATTGCCTACAAAAGTGACACCATCAAAGTCACCGGAATACCCATGATTCCGGATCTGTAGCATTAAGACCCAAGTCTTAATCAAATCTGTGATGGATCGAAGCAGATCTGTCAATCTGGAATAAACGAACATCGCACCAAGACGGGAATCAAACAGCACCGCACCAAGACGGAAAACCAAACAAAGTCACACTCAGACTACGAAAAACAAGAAAAAAAACACAAAAAGATCCAGATCTATGTGGAAAACCTACACACAAAAAAACAGATCTATGTGGAAAACATACTTATGGAAAGAAAAATAGAAAAAAAACGAAATTTTAAAACGAAGTAAATAAGTGGTTTTAGGTCAAAATAGCCCAAAACCACCCCTATCGCCGTCTGTGAGAGTGTGAGAGAGACAAAAGAAAGAGAAAGGGAGACCAGAGAAAAAGATTAAGGAGTAACACCAAATATTAGATAGTATAAAAATTTACATGGTGCATTTTATACTATACCAAACTTTACATTATAAGACGTTTATCCTTTTTTTATATGTACAAGTGTATCTCCAACTGATTGTTAGAGACTAATTTTTTTTGAGATGTAGAGATTATCAAAATGAGTTTTATCTCTCCTAAGAAAATCTTTTTCATACACATGTCAGAATTTAAACTTCTAATAATATACTTAAAGAACTCGATTATTTATTAACTGTGTTGGGCATTAGACCTTTATCTTATTCGATATACTAATCAAGGCATCACAATGCCTACTTCTTCTAATGTTCGATATACTAAGAATATCATTATAAATGTTTGATGAAGGCTTATAAATGCATATCTTAATTCCAAAATAAAATTCGAGATTTTTTCCCAAAATGATTCCATATTATTATTAACTTTTACTTTAAAATTGAATGTTTTGAACTAGAATACTCACATTCTCTTTATTTGAAACAATTTAACTTAAGGTCACGTTATAAACATTTTTTTAAATTGTTAACATAATATTTTAATAATTTTATTAAATAATAAATACATTGTTTTTATATTAAAAATTAAATTTAAATGAATAATTTTATATTCTCTTTTATTATTAAATGAAGTATCTTTTTCCTCATTAATATAAGACGATACTATTCTCTCTTTTTATTAATTGTATCAATATTTTACTAAAATGCCCTTAAATTAAAATTGTTTTAAGTAAATAGAACATAGAAATTTATCCAAAAAGAAAACGATGGAACTTAAAGCATGTTTGGAAAAGATTGATTTTTCCCATTTCAGCTGTTTTTTGGCTAAAAAGTTGTTTCAAACATAATCATTCATGTTTGACAATTAGCTTAAATTTATAAAAAAAAACTTTTTTTTGGGGAAAAAACTATTTTATGTCATCTAATTTGTTTTAGCTTAAGATTGTTGTGATTTGATTATTTTTTATTCTCAAAACTCTCTTCCCTATTTATCCCTACAAAACTAACTTTCAAACAAGTATTATTAAATTATAGAAATAACTTCATACACTTTTCGTAATTTATTCTGTAAAAGTGATTTTTTGCACCGCTCAAACGAAATAAATCGATTATACATATAATTAATTATCAGTATAATCTATTTTTTCAGCTTTTTTAAACACACTCTTACTGTAAAAATATATAAGTTGTCTATATATATATATATATATATATATATATATATATATATATAGATAAAGATTTTTGAACATCAAATAGGGGACATCATATGATATCCGTTTGTTTTTGGATATATTTTTTAGATATATATATATACTTAAAACGATAAAAAATAAGTAAAAAAATAAAAATAAACATATATAATATAATATATTATATCTAAATTTTAATGTTAAAATAACATAATTCCATATATATTTGGGTCACATAGGGGAGTATGGTTCTCTGGTGTCAGCTGGTTTTTTCTCTTTCGGTTCTTTATTTCAGCTGTACCAAAAAAACAAAATAAGGTGTAACTCCTTTATTTGGGGTGTGAAGTTGGACCAGACAAAACCTGGCCGAATAGATCGAAAGAAAGAACGCGTAAGAATCGGAAATCTAAAACCGCAGCAGAGAGTAACAGACACAATTATCCACAAGGACAGGTTGGACTGGACAGAGGACCTAAATTTCTAAGTCGTAAACAATGGATTTCAACTTCTTATCAATACCACTGACCATACCACCTAGGGTTACCCGTCCTACACGTTTTCCTTGTTGCACTTATGCTTACCCTTCTTGGTCAAGCAATGCTGTGCTAACTTTTATTTATCTAACATAAATCAAATCAATTATTAGTTTAGGAAAATAATTTTCTAAAATAAGTTTATTTTTAAAACAAATAAAGTAAAAATATATTTACCTTAATTTAATAAAAAATATTAAAATATTAACTCACTAAAACATCTATGGATACATTACAATGTTTGATTTTGAAGAAAAAAAAAAGAAGAGAAGGAAAGAAAAGTATGCATTCCTTTGTTTGGTTACCAAGTGAAAGGCAAGGGAAAGAAAATAACTTATGGGCCCCACACCAAATTTGGTTTCCCTCCATACGGGGAAGAAAGGGGATGAAAATAGGGATGGGAATGGGACGGGATGGGATAGGTATAGGTAGCACTCACCCCGTCCCCGTATCTGTGGGGTGAAATTTGTGTCCGTCCCCGTCCGTTATCCGCGCGGATATCCAGCGGGTTTTATGGATATTCGCAGGTTTGCGGATATCCACGAATTATTTTTTTCAGAAAAAAATATTCTTTTTATTTGAAAAATTATTGAAATATGCGTAATTTCAATTAAAATAATCATGTTCATACAAATAGATGTTACGAAACTACGAAAGCATTATCTAATTACAAAAGTTACTAATAAGAGTAATCAAATACATTTGTTTTCTCCAAAAATAAAAGTTACAAAAAATAGGATCCACTTGAAACACCATTGAATTATGTTTTCTCCTAACTTAATAAAAGTTCAACTAAATATAATTAATACTAGTAGGTACTTATTTTACCATTAGTATTAGCTTTAGTAAGGAAGGATGATAAATTAGGTTTAACAGTTAGTAGATATATATAATAAAGGGTATTATAGTAATTTAAATAATGGGTGCGGGTATCCGCGGGCACAGGTAGTGTGATACCCACCCCATCTCGTTTATAATCGAGCATTGAAATTACCGATTTATTTTATCCGCGGGCACCTATTTAACTACCCGTCCCGTGTCCATTGTCGATTTTATCCACAGATATCCGCTTGTACGGATAAAATTGCAATCCCCAGATGGAAAGCATGCTTTTTGTTCAAAAAGACGTTCTTACCCTCCCTTTCATCATTTTATAACTCCATCCCTCACGCTTGATTATTCTTCTTTTTGTCGCTACTGTCTTCAAATACGATATGGGTTGTGGCTTTCTATTTTCAATTTGTTTGCAAAATAAATATTTGCTTTTTCACAAAAAAAAAAAATTTGTTTTTAGTTATGCTGTTTATTTTATTTTTAAATTATATCAAGGGGTAAAATAATTTTTTAAATATATTAATATTTTTTAATTTAACCTCAGTTGCCCTTGAATGTTGATTTTTATTTTCGTATAGTTGGAGTATATTTTACATTTTTATTTATTACAACTCATTTATATTTAAGGGTATTTTAATCATTTCATAAATATCTTTTTTCTTTCTTCTTACTTTTTATTCAACCAAATAAAAGAAGAAAAAAATTTTGATTTTCTTTCCTCTTATTTTTTTCTACCAAACAACTAAATAATTCTCTTATTTTCTATTTTTTTTCTTTCTTTTTCTTTCTTCCCTCTACTTTCTTTCCTTTAATTTTCTTTCCTACAAGCCAACAAAGTGTAGGTCTCACTTGCCTACTTTATAATTAGACCCACCTTAAAAAAAGTCATTGACGTCAGTTTATTGAAAGATTTTATGATACTTCTTGAATATCATATCATTGTGTATGTAATCCAATCAAATGATTAAAATTTAATCTCATGTGATATTCATATGACTCAATTAATTGAAATACCGCATTTTGATTACACATAGAATATCCAAACCCTTTAAATTTTAAGGATACCATTACAACACCCTCTATAAACCCTTTCCTTTTCCTCGTAACACTAAAAGCGATTGTTTTGTGTGATAACACGTGATGCGTGTTCAAATTTAATTCAAAATTAAATAAAAAAAAGTAACAGAAAAATCAAAACTGAATCAAAACTTAGGATGGCAATGGTACTAGACCCATTAGGTACCTACAAAATTTATTCATTATGGGTAGGATAATTATCTGTTAATTGGTGGGTACGGATAATTATCCGCAAAAATTAATAGGGATGGGTGCAGGTACGGATACTTTAGTACCCACCCTGGCCCATACCCATACTATATATATATTATATTTATTTTATATACCTAATCTGATATATTCTGAAGTTTATTGTATTATTTACTTGATATTTTGGAGATTGATTGTTGGATATTTTGTATTAAAACCTTTGCATTTCATGTTCACAAATTGATTATTAGATCCATGGATTGCATTTTTAGTTTGGAATGCAAGAGTTTACAAGAGTTTAGGCATTTTATTGTTTAATTAAATTTTCTCTTATTAAAGTGCGGGTAACGGGTGCGGATACTGATACTTAGGTACCCAGAGGGTAAGGGTATGGATATTGAAGTTACTATCCACGAGGGTATAAGTCCGGATACGGGTATTTTTGAAAAACGCGGATACAAAAACGAGTACTATAGTACCTTATCCATATCCTATCCATTGCTATCCCTAATCAAAACCAAATTAATTCTCTTTTTATACTATCAAAACCAAATTAATTCAATTTTTTATCTGAATTAATCAGAATTTTTTTACTTGGTTCTATTATAAATAATATTATATATCCCCTTAAGTTAGCTCACTTAATAACTGTGGAACAAACTAATTATAAGTGCGCGAATTCAAATTATTTCCATAACTCTCTCCCCCTCTATAAGGTGTATTATAAACATCCCTTTAAAAAAAAACATTATTTAAGTCAACTGACTTTTTATTAAAATTCAACCACAGACACTTTTAATTTAGATTAAAATAAAAAGGCAAGCCCCCTTTCTTTCTGTTTTCTTTATCTCCGAATACCATATGGGGATCCATGGAAAACTAATGAAACCTTATAAAACAAATAAAAAAAATAAAAAAAAATTTAAAATAATTATTTATATACACAAGTCATTCAAGTAGAATCAAAAAATATAAATGAAAATAAAAAAATATTTAAATTTTTTAAAAGAATATATGTATAATTAATTCTAAAATTTAAATTAGGACGGTCTGTAACAATGTCTCTAGGAAGACCTTATCTTTATAAATGATGTCTTAAAAAATGTCCCAATATCCTGTGAGTCACATTTCCATCTCTAACTAACCAAGCTTAACAATCAATGTGGTAGTTTTCCCACGTCACACAGAGATAGACATTAACTCGGCCATTGTGTGTTTCTTGCCAGGGAAAATGGAGTTATCATGATTCATGCGGGGCTTCAAGCGTGACGGACAATATTCCTTGTTTTTTTAATAAAATATTAATATGTTATATTTATTTTATATAAACATATATAATATTTTTATTAATAAATGAGTTTAATTGCTATATATTATTTTTATACTGACAATCAATCAGAAATCATGATATGTGTGACTTTTAGGGCTCGTTTGGTGGTCAGGATAGGATAAGGATGGATAGGATATGAGAGCTGGATAAGGATAGGATAGGATATGAGCATGATAAGCTCTTATCCAGTCCAATGTTTGATGTGCATCAGATAATGACAAGATATGATATAAAATATCCACAAATGATAAAATTATCCTTATATCAAAATTACATTTTTTTTCAAAAATAAATTTTAATATTACGTGGTTGTTTTATACATTTAAATTAAAAAATATTTAATAATATATATTTTTGGCTTTTTAATTATAAATTAGTCCATTTTTTTAAATTATAAAAAATTAACTTTTTTTTTCACTTTTTATAAAAATTGTTAATTAAACCACATATTTTAATTAGTATTAAAGTTGACTAATTAGGTTTGAAATCGTAATTAAATAATAACAATATTAAAGGTAAGAGATAAAAGAAAGCATTTTCTTATCCTATCCTGTTGGTTCTAACCCAGCTCCACCCTTAGGATAGAATTATAACTAAGTAACAGGATAGGATAAGCTAACAGGATAAGCTTATCCTATCCTGCTGGTTCACCAACTACAGAATAAAACAGGACAGGATAGCTTATCCTATCCTGCCTCCCTTATTCTGACCACCAAACGGGCCCTTAAAGTAGTTAAGATAAGAGTCCAACACTTTAGCTTATGTGACAAATTTTGATTGGTTGTCTATGTAAAAAATCTTTACATTGACAGTGTATACCAATTATCCTTAATAAATTATTATGCATATTATATTTTTATTAAAAATTAATAATATAAAAACTTATATCTAAAATTTGTCCTAATTCATCTTGGATAGGATGGAGCCCGCGGAAAGGGCACGTGCAGCGACGGATGCACCTTAGCTGGGTAGGAGACAATTGGTTCCATAAGGCAATTTTTTTTGAAATAATATATCTAGTATTTTTTATTTTATTTAGACATTGTCCTACAAGCCAAATCATATGACCCATTTTTTGCTGAGAAAGAAAATTATATTGTAATTTCTCATTTTTTGTTCAGTGAATTATTTCTTATTTCTCGTCCGTGAATATAGATTTCATATTAAAATCGAATCATATATTATGCATTTTATATCATTTTTTATCATTTATACATATTTTATTTTTTAAGTAAAAGAATTTATAGAGTGGCTTTTATCCTTACTAACCAAAATTTATTGATCAGTTGATGAATATGTGTACTGTGTCATGTGATGTGGAGCCCTGTCAAAATTTCTAAACAAAATCTTACAAATATATGAGAAATTGAGAAAAAAAACTACTGAAGATGTCATCATGTAAAAAAAGAACAACTAAAGAGAAGTTTGAGTATTTTTTCCCTCGAGCAAAGTTTGGTTGATATCCAATGAAGAAAGACACGTCATCGTGATCGTAGTGAAGCATCTTATTATTTGTTTGTGGAGTAAAATGAACGCTGTTAATTTAGTCTCTAAAAAAAATTAAATTATGAAAAAAATCTTTAATACTAATTTAGTCTCTCAAGTTATTCTCTGTTGTTATTTCAGTTAGGGATCAATTTCATTAACGAAATTAACATTGAAAGATTAATTTGAGGGACTAAATAAATATTGAGAAACTGTTCATACTTTAATTATTTTTAGAAACTGAACAAGACCAAAAGAATGATTTATGGTTTGTTAGTTACATTTCGCTTTTCCGACATAATGATCTATATCCATACACCACCGCCATCGTATACCTACCTACCTTATCCGGCGATCTGTGACTTTCAGTTGATCTACTCTCACCAACCAAACGATATGTATCAGTTTAATAGATGTCATCCTTTTCATTTTTCAAAAAAAAAAAAAAATGAAGGGCTCTATTTTATGAGAGAGATAAATATAAATAAATTTTAATGATTTAAATTTTTTAAATGATAAAAAAAATTGAAACACAAATCTCTCTTTTATGTCTTTCTTTCTCTTAAATAGAATCTCTATTTCTCAAAAGAATATAGAAAGGAACCCGATTCCAGTTTAATTATAATATATTATCAGTTATTCTTATTGGTATAATTTTTTTATATTATTAATTATTTTTGTACTAATATTTCAGTTAATAAATTTGGTTATATTAATAATCATATAATATATTAAACTTATTAAATAATGTAACTAATACATCATTATATATATGGTAGTGTATAATATTTGTACATTGAGAGTATATTAACACCAAATTCTATATTGTTATGAATTAATCTTACGATGAGAGTGTAACCCCAAAAAAAAAAACTATTTTATTAGGTGAGAAAATCTGAATATTACATTGACATTCCTTACTTATTTAATACAAGATTCATAACTGTAGAAAAAAAAAAATACAAGATTCGTAACATTTGGACCCTTTAAGTTTTGTTAATACAAGGATCGATCAGATCTCGGAGCCGAGCCCAAACTCGGTGTCAGGCTTTGCTGGGTCGATCCATCGTTCAGAACACAGAGAAACGCAGAGTCTGATACCTACCAGTTGCTCGATAACGTAGGATGGCGCGAACATTGACTGCTCGACGGTCATAACGATCAATCATTCATGGCTCGGGAATACCGTTTACTATAGAACACGAGTGTTGGTTCATGACAAATTTAATCCATCCAACTTATTGTTATAAGTTAAGTTCATAACAAAAGTCTAACAATAAGTTAAGTTCATAATAAAAGTCTAACAAAAAAAACTAGTTTATTAGATCTAAATCTCATGACTTAAGTGTCACACTAACCCGGAATTCATTAGTGTTGAAATATAATTCAAATTAATATTAGTTAGTATTGATAGAGTTAGTTAATAAAGTGGTTAGATGGTAGTTAGTTTGTTAGTATAGAATAACTATCATAGTGTGCATTATAAATAGACTTAGTGTTGTGATTAATAAAATGTGATAAGTGATGTGAATAAATTTTTTTCATTCAAGTGTATCTCTTTCTTCTTCCTCTCAATATTTCTCTCTAGTGTGTGCTTGTGTTTCAACATGGTATCCAGAGCTTTACGATTAGGGACCTACGAGGGTATGTCCATGGCTGCTGTGCTTGGGTTTGATGAGTTTCTTCCAATTTCATTGCCGGTTCTTGATGGCAAGAACTTCAACCAGTGGGTCGCGAAGATGAAAGTGATCTTCGGGTTTCAAGATATATTAGATGTGGTGGTTGATGGTGTGCAGGATGAGGCTGACAGTGCAGCCTGTGAGAGAGATTCTAGAGCTCTCTTTATCATCCATCAATGTGTGGATTTCGCCCATTTTGAAAAGATTTCCACATCAAAGAGTGCTAGAGAAGCATGGAAAATCTTATACAAGGCATATTGTGGTGCTAATACAGTGAAGAAGGTTTAAAATCAAGGAGCAAATGATTGTGGAAGAAACCGAAAGGGACACAAGAAACAGTGGCAACCAGAAATCTTGATATAAGATTTAATCCAAGAAGAGGAAATTCCAGCTGAGATTGAAGATGAACGGAGAAAGGTTAAAGAAGTGGAGTCGATACAGGTGGAGGACAAGGTGAAACTTTCTAAAGCTGTTGAAGAGGATGGAGTGGAAGAAGATGAATGGGATGTAAACCGTGGATGGGGAAGATCCAGAGGGAAAGTAAGGGTCAACGAAGGTACTGTAGAAAGTGATTCTATTTTGTCATCTCCTGGTTCTGCAAGAAAGGGACCGTCTTTGATGCCTGGTGGGTTCTATCAGGCTTATAGTAACGTTCAAGATATCTTGAATAAGATTGCTGCTCAAGTTAATGATGGATCTTGTGTTACTTACATTGGTGAAGGTGGTTCAGGTAATTTTGTTAAGATGGTTCATAATGGAATTGACTTATGGGATAAGTCCGGCGTTGGTCATATTCCAGAGGATTCATTCAAATTGTTATTTGCTTTTCTCCAAGAATGTGTCATAAATGATAATGGGGTTTCTTGTTGCAGAGGTCCAAGTTTTGGGAGAAAAAAGACATTTTTTGAAGAAACAATATTAGTTGGATCATTGTGCTTCAAACAATGGGATCCAGGAAAAATGTGTTCTTGAGAGATATACTAGCTATTGTGTTTTTAGGTGATTTGAATTAAGGGGGTGTGTTGAAATATAATTCAAATTAATATTAGTTAGTATTGATAGAGTTAGTTAATAAAGTGGTTAGATGGTAGTTAGTTTGTTAGTATAGAATAACTATCATAGTGTGCATTATAAATAGACTTAGTGTTGTGATTAATAAAATGTGATAAGTGATGTGAATAAATTTTTTTCATTCAAGTGTATCTCTTTCTTCTTCCTCTCAATATTTCTCTCTAGTGTGTGCTTGTGTTTCAACAATTAGGTATATGTATATGTAAAAAAATTCACATAAGATAATATCAAAAAATAACCACTAAATTCATGTAAGAGTAAGAAGAATTTATGATGCAAAACAATACTATCCAAGAAGTTTTATGTGAAGAATATGATTTTTTTTTTTATTATGTGTATATATTATTCCCAATATTTTATATGATTAATTAATAGCTCTTAAATTCAGATAATGAAAATTAATTGCTTTGGATGGTAGAAATTAAATCCTTGCCAGCAGAACGGTTGCCATGCTAATTGCTAAACATTGAATTACTCCATTATAAAACTTCTTCCCAAATGTTAATCAATGTCATATGAGTGTGAGTATTGATTAAGGAATAAAAATAATTTTTTAGTGAGAAGTAATATATTTAATATATTCAGAAAATAATATCCTCTAACTTCTTAATAAAAAATTACTTTTTTTGTATTTCTTAATCAATAGTCTTAAGGCCCTAAGTAGAAAAAAATATTAGGATGTTGTTATGATACTTTTAGAAAGTGAAAGATTTTGGTACTCTTTATCTAATTAGAATACGTCATCTTAATTAATTGAGTCGTATAAATATCACATAAGATAAAATTCCCTTTATCTAATTGAACAGCATAAAAAAAGATATATTACCCAAGGAGCAGGAGTACAGTAGAATCTTACAAAATGTTATTCTAACAAAGGGCGAAGTGCACAGCCGTTACTTGAAGTCGACACTATTTTAATTTTAAAACAACAAACCCATCAACATCATTGAGTCAAAGACTACTGGAACCGCAGAAAAATAAAAAAGAATAACCA